>CP136064.1:94401028-95001294 GCA_032622095.1 Siphonodentalium dalli
AAATCATAAAAAAGTTACTTTTCTGGTGTTTGTTTATATTATGATGGTAAACATAAAGAGCGTTCTTTGTTGGTGAATTCCTGATATGGAACGAATAAAGAGCGTTTATGCCATTTGTGTGTGATTAGCCAGCAGCATTGTGCTGTCTTCTGTAACACAATCAGGCTCTTGCTTAGGTAAAATATAGTAAATCTTTATGATAACATGCTGTTTACGCGATGGTCATGGTATATATGAACGAAGCTGTATGCGTTTTAATGTTTTTCTGTTTACGGTGATTGGAACAAATATGAATATTTTCGACAACTAAGGCCTCACGTGCCTTTAACAGAAGGAATATTACAAAATATATAGTTTTGTTCATATGCCAAACATAATCAGCGCGTAAATAGTATATTGTAGTCAAGACGTACGATGGGGTACGTAAACAAGAGCCTGCTCTTGTTACAGAAGTTGTGCTTCTGTTTACATAACACAGCGCAATTATATTGGTTAATCGCACAAAAATGATATAAACGCTCTTTATTATTTCCATATCAGGAAAACAGTAACAAATAACGCTCTTTATGTTTACCATATCCGGATCTAAACAAAAGCCAGGAAACGTAATTTTTTTTGTTGTGGCTTTTTTTACATAACAAAGGAAAATAATTGACAATAACATACTGTTCATGCCATATTTTAACAGCATACCCACCACCAACGCCGCCCGTATCTTTAATAAGGTGGTGAGTTAGAACGACAATTTTGAAGACAAATAACTTTAATAGCATAACCTTAGTCGAGAATAGATCGATTTATTAAATGTAACACTTAACTGGCTTCCAAAGGGAAAATGTTTGCATTATTTGTGTGTAATTTTAAATGTACCATGTTTCAGGTATCTCGATCTAAATTCCTACCAGGTGTATACTACAGATAAGAAAGTATAAAAAATTTAATACGCTTGAAGCAAAGGGTATTGCTACTTTCGAAGTTTCATATGTGTGGGATACTGTGTACGTTTAGTATATGCCTTGCCACCTGTCGCCAAAGAATCTATATTGTGAGCAAATAGCCATCAAATGTCCGACTGCGATTGTCTATATCACACATTCAATCCAACGACAATAACTTGACAAGAACATGTGTTCTTGTCGAATATAGGACCGTCGCCACACGCAACTGTGGAACCTGGTTTGATTGTATGGTTCTCATATGGTAAACTTCGTCAAATAATACCGACCCATTACGGCTTCAAATTCCCCAACATTGAGCTAAACAGAAGGATTCAAAATCAATTGTTTTCTGAGCCGTCTACTTAGATAATTGCGCACAATAACTACCACACCTATATGTACATGATCTGATATTTGTGATAATCGCATGCTTGCATATATGTGTTTAGTCCAAGTCTTCTCGTACTAAAACCAGCTAAGATATTATGATGGCGAGATGCTGGCATTTTGTCCGAGTTCGTCCCCATAGCCTTCTTATAACACGAGTTAAGCGTTTGTGACCCGCTTAAATAAAACCACAATTATATGAAATAAAATATCACAATTGCGACAATAAACGGATATTTTCCGAAGAAGACATGCTATTTGATCTGAAACCCACATCAGTTGTGAATTGAAAGCGGTAATTTAGTGTGAAAAGAGACATTTACAGCAGTGTTTACATATTTTAAAAAATATGCGAACTCAGTTGACCTCGCGAACTGCGTTCGGCATATTCCGTAGATTTTCGATCAAACACGAAGGATGAATTCTCCATTGTAATCGTAATTATACGTGTCAATAAATAAATAAATACATAGATTAAGTAAATATTGAAGATATAAATGTAATACATTAAATAAATTACGGGAATTACAAACATCTCACACCTTAAAACAGTGTAAACACAACGAGCATTAGAATAATATGGGGACTGCCATTTTGTTTGTATCGAACATCATCTCGACCAAAACAAACTCCGGACTATGCCGTAGTTCTTCGGTACATTTCGGCTTTCAGTTAAAACGCAAACAAACATATGAACACAGCGATGTCGGTGATAATCAACCGGAATATTCTATGTGTAATTTAACATAAAAGTTAGATTATTATACATCATTATGACCATAAGATGTCACTCTTTCCGATGTATATAGCAACATGTATTGATTTGTTAGGTAAATCGAGTAAAATACACCACAAATTCCCGCCACAGATCCTGGGCGTAAGTCGTGTCATATGAATGCTATGGGCGGAACTCGGAATAAATACCAGCATCTCGCCATCATAATATCTTAGCTGGTTTATGGTACGAGCAGACTTGGACTAATATGCTTTCAGTCAGATAAATATAACTGTTCCACTCATATCGTACAATGTATCCTGGGGAAAAATAACAGAATCATGAATATGTGACATATGTCACATAAGTAGGTTCAACTAGGTTGTTCCATTGCAGAACATTGGCGATCGTGCAAAGGAGTTGCTACTTATTATTTGTGTTAAAAGTATTTCTCGAGAATGTCTTACATACACTTGTAGCGGATATACTCTATTCATCTGAGTGGTCTTGTGCGGTGTAGTCGGTCGGTAACATGTGGCCAACGAGTTGTCATCCCGTTGGTAGAAATGGATCAGCATCAGCGAAAGGGACAACTATAGTATGGCAAGCATAATTCTAATGCCTGATCAACTGAGTATATGACATTTTGAACAAGTCTTCCATGTGTGTGGCTTTCTAATCATTGTACTTGAAATTTCGTCTTTGGATAATTGCCTACATTGCTCCATACTGATATATAAATTGGATGATATAATTTATCCCATTCTGGTACTTTACGTGAATCTAATAGTTGTGTACGTGTGACGGAGAATCGTGCGATACTTACATTGTGAGACCAACGTCCATGCATCCAAAAATCATGGGACTTAGCACAATTAATACCCAGACCTCACACTTAACATTATATTTTGAAGCATTAGTATTTACAAATTAGGGGTTAATTTTGATATTCTACCTGTTCCAGTCAAACGCTGAAAATTGATTTTGGGCAACACGCTTGGATGAGATCCAAGTAACTTGATATTATTTCAAACGACCCGTGCCTTGTATAAAGTTAAATACTGAATGCATATAATGTGTTTAAATAAACTGTGATAGCGACGTAAAATTCGTGAATCCTGGGCAGCCGGTAAGATATAAAATAATATGGAGGCGAAGGCATATATAACTCGCCGAACTCATGAGCCACTACTCAGACATACATGATATATATTACGATAGCAGGGCAATAATTAAACGATTGGTCGTCAATGTGTACCCAATAAAATAATTAATACACCCGCAACCGTGTAATTCAAGCGTATAATTAAGCACAGCTAAGCAAATACTCAAATGAACTGCTTAAGTAAATAAGCATAAATCCACGTGTGATGGGACCCTCGCAGCTGCGAGAGTATAACGACACAGATACTTCTTATGTCAGGGTTGTTTGAGATTTGTTTCGGTTATTTCGATGGAATATCACTCCACTGAACGTGACAACCAATTAACCAAGTACGCACATGACAATATTGACGAGATATAAGTTTTCCATCCCTTGCATACCCGCACTTATCAGGATTCGAAATTGGTTGTCATCGCTTAACGGCTTATGCATGTAAGCGGGTCTAATGACCCATTACCAAGGGACACATACATTGGTTATCGAGGACTGAATCTGTATACTTAGTCCGCATTGTAGCTTCAGTTCTTATTGTACTAATATAAAAGTTGGCAGTTTCATCATCAAGCAGAACGTTGACTTGTATACCACAAAATGGATGTCAGGTTGAAACACAGTCCCACTGTGGCAATTTGGCATTGCATGTCGATTTTTAGAAACAAAATGAGCATTTACTTTCTCAATGCCAATAGTTTTATCGGATTCAGATCACATATATGCACAAACGAGTAAGCTACAAAAATCTTAACTCAGAAGCTGGTAAATTTATCAGAACATTTTTGAGTTTTATGGCCGCCATTTTGGTCTCCATCATCGATTTTACATAACCAGTTGCCTTATACATATTACGATACAGAAATTGGGGTAAGGGTTAAGTTTTTGTCGATTAGTTTACCAATTGGAGATATCTAATACAGATAGGAACATCATTTTGTAGGGAATACCCTTCCATTTCCAAAAATATATAACTTGGAATAATTCGACAGATATGCTATATTTGCACAGTGTTGACGCACGACACTTTGTCTGAATCGCGATGAAATTTTGACGCGTCACGCTACATATTTTACCATGACGTCAAGAAATCAGAACGAAAGCAAAAAACAATGTCGAATCTGATTAAGTGGGAACATTAGCATCATAAATTGCATATATGTGTTCATACTTTACCATTCGGATGCCCGGTCAGCCGGTTCATGCGGTTGTCTCCTGTCTGTCAAACCGCTGAAAATGTGTCTATTTTTCGGTAGGGTACCGTATGAAACATAGCGAAAAAAATATATTTTGTCACATAATTCGGCTCGGCGCCCTCTGAATTCGAAAACTAGAGTAATTTTGCCATTAGAAAATGATGGTCACATAAATTCCTCCGATGTGCGGCGCCCCCCCCCCCCCTACCCCCCAGCACCGCCTAGACTAGTGAGGGTAAGTTAATTTGTCATTACCAAATCCTTGTCAAAGAATGATGAATATGGAAATTGTTTTGTTGTGGAGCAAATTGATTATGCTTTACAAAAATTGAAATGTATCAATATAGAGAAGAAAATAGCAAAAATAATTTTGTAAACTATTAACAATCATTTTGTGTCGTGAATTTGCTACTGAGAAGTCATACAAATAAGCTCTATGCAACTACAGCTTGCGCTCCAATGAGGAATGTTTGAAATCGTTCTATTTGTTTTCATGACATTTACTATAATGACAGTCTATTGAAAGAAATTGGCACAGCATCTTCAATGTCCATGTCCTAATATTGCAGCAACAGAAGGGTGTTGTTCTTACAGAACATACATTGTGGTCCGGAAACTCGGTTTCTCCAAACAAAACAAAAAAGCGGATACTCCTATCACAACCAAAACAATGATAATGGTGTCCTCACAACATAAACTGAGTTTTCTCATGCGAATATGGTCATGTTTTATTTGAGATGCCGATAATTATGCAGGTTTCCATACCTTCAATTACAACAATAGCAACACAAACAATACAACATGCATGTGCTATTCAATAAAATCTAATTGCAGATCGGAATTGGCTTTCCCCCCCTAAAAATGTTTGTTAGAAATGGCACATGGCATAACAAATATATAGGCTATGTTAATACAAATTAGAACATTAAACCAAAGACAAATTTAGCAAAGTCTGTTTCGCTCAAAACATCGACACTATATAGACTACATGTAGTAAAACAAATGGGGCAAAACCAGGACGGTGGCCTGCACAAAACATACAATCAGTTCACCCGCTATCGCGAGACACTGGTAAAATGCTAAATCGGTAGAGTGATCACATGAAGCATTGCGTCATTCACAAAAAGCTACTGGAAAATTCGAATCGTTTCCTGCATGTCCAAAGGCAAATATCGGCTCTAGATCGTACAGCGTGGTGCACCTGACAAATAAGAAACCTGAATTCTCTGTGTCTGGATGCCCCTAGCTGGTTTCATCTATATAGCAGTACACACATGCCATTATCTTTCTCGTAAAAAACGTACCACAAATAGACCCAATATATAGCACAATTAATGACGTTCTATTTCAATTCAATAGGTTTCGTATTCGAATAAATATCTAACAGCGAAATCAACAATTATTTCCAGTAATGATCCAATTTGTCAAACCAATGAAGATGAATGTAAAACTAATAACTAAAACCGCAATTAACGCTAGAGGTCTCTGATGGCTATATTGAAGAAACTTTATTCATGTGACGTCAGAAATATATAAATAAACATGGGAATTCCCAAATGTCATGTCGGTGTGACGATTTGCAGTAGGTCCCTATTTGCGGAGGTCACATAACATGGGCGAAATATGTTGATTTTAATGAGGGAACGGGGGTGCCTATATGTCAATTGATACGTATTTTAAACAAATAACAATTTGTGAATAAGATGAAGAATATTTATTAGATGTTATTTATTAAGTCAATTAAATAATATTATTCATTAGCTAGCGCCTATATATACTTCCGGAGATTGCTGCGCCGGTGTCCTCATCACGCAAATTAAATCGCGGAGGTCCCTCAACTATCATTCATAATTCACGGAGTTCCTTCTAAATTGGCAAAACGAACAACTTTAAAGAAGGAAAGTGATGTATACAGGGCACATTTAAGAAAAATTGAGCGAATAATAAATAATAATAGTTTTATCCGTCAATTCTATTATCAGATATCCCTTTGCGGAGATTGAATATTTTATCTCGATAACACATTTGCGGAGATCCTCATATATACTAACCACGCGTTCCCGAAGGTTCCATTATAATTTATGAATAAAATAATATTAATGTTATTTAGTCCATCAAATAATATTATTCATTAACTATAGCACATACATGTACATGGGGGAATCGGGCAAATTAAATCGCGGATGTCTCTCAATTTGCATTCACAATGTGCGGAAATCCCTCTAAATTGTCAAAACGAACAACTTTAAAGAAGGAAAGTGCTGTCTACTGGCTACCGTTAAGACATATTCAACGATTAATAAATAATAATGGTTTTATTCATCAATTGTATTCGCGGATATCCCTTTGCGGATTATATCACGATAATTGATGGATAAAACCGAATGGCCGTCCATATTTGACCCTTCAAATGCCAAGGATAATGTCTCTTCCCGATTTTTATTCCAGACCCTGGACTGATTTAAACAAAATTTGGTGTGGTGATTAGGGGTACCCCAGTGGGTGTCATAATGGCGATAGTTTTTGAAAATAAACAAGAGCACGCCGTCGAGGCGTGGGCACAATACGCCCTTTCTGGAGTAAAGTGGGGCAAGGTTTAATTCATTCGTTTGAAACTTGTTTTCGTTCACTCGATTCAATCTAATCAGGTAAAATCTGAGTCGAAAAAGGGGCATAACTCAGTCAAAATCATGCGCACAAAACCCATATTCGAACTTTATCTGAATTTTGGGGTGGTAAACTAACATATCGAATTTGGTTCCGTTCACTCGGCTCAATCTAAAGTTGTCATCCGGAAACCGCAAATCAGGTGAAATCTAAGTCGAAAAAGGGGCATAACTCTGTCAAAATCATGCGGACGAAACCCATATTAGAACTTGATCTGTACTTTGGTGTGTTAAACTAACATACCAAATTTGGTCAGTTCACTCGATTCAATCTAAAGTTATCATCCGGAAACCAAATACGGACGGACGGACGACGGACGGACAACCCATTTCCATAATACGACCTTTTTTTCAAAAGGGCGTATAAAAATGAAAACAATTGGTTAAATTGAGCAAGTAGTTCAATATAATAAAAAAGTTGTTTTTTTAAACAATTATGTCCCTGGTTCCGCCCCTATTTAACCCAGTGACACCATTTGATCTAATTTGAATCTCAGCAATCCAAAGACCCCCCATACCATATAGAAGAACAAGTCTAAGAATTACTATGGACGGAAAGAGTTATGATCCTGGATTCGCAACTATTTGACCAAGTGACCTCAATTGAACAAATCTGAATGTGAGTTACATTACCTAGGGAACATCCACACCAAATATGAACCCATTGGCTCTTATGGTTCCGGAAATGATGTTTAAAACATTGTTGACGGGCGGACGGACGGACGAATGGAAGGACGAACGGACGAAGGACGAGGAGTGATGACTATAGCTCCACCAGAGTCTCCAGAGACTTCGTCCCAGGTGAGCTAAAACGGATGGCACATAACAAGTGAATTAGTTTACTGTTTTCCAGAGATAACTTGGACTATGCATAACGTTCGCTGTCAGACAATGATTTTATAAAAGGAGGTTAGATTTATTTTTATAGGATTGTCACCAGATGAGGCATTCGCAACAAACGGTTGGTTAAGAAACGCGATTGTTCTGTTTTGTAGACCCTTGGCCCATTTAAAAGCAATACATTAAGGCCCAAACACAAAGAGTTTTGGTTCTCGGGCAATTTGTTTTTTTCAAATCAATGAGGGAAGGAGGGTTTTATTTTTATTTTTTATTTTTTTCTGCACATAGTAAGCATGGACAAAGATACCTTCCTCTATCTAGTAATAACCAGAAATGTAGATGGGACTGTTATGCATATAAACTCATTTAATCTTACATAAAAATGACATCGTACTACCAGTCTATGACTGGGATTACCTAACATTATACAATGACCCTGACATTCACTATTGTTATTGTTTTCTAAAAACTAATATCTCCCCTTCTAATATGTGAACCTGAATTTAATCCGGTGCCTTTCAATTGTATTAGTGTAAGTTAGATCACAATGAGTAATTGTAAGAAGAGCAAGAGGATCAGCTAAGTACCAAAACCTTTTTTTTTTGACCTAACTCGTCAACACCCTACAAATGGCTGCAATTTCGTGTTATGTCATCACACCAGGTTATGTTCGTTAACCCTGATTATATAAAACATATTTCAATCCTTCTGAAACATTGGTGTGTATAGTCATTTTGTGAACAAACCATAACCAATTTTCAAATTCATTGGTTACAAATCGCTCTTTATGTCAATGGAGGGACAAGTGTTTCGAAATACACACGGAACTTGATTTAAGTTGACTACACTTGCCGAATAATAGATAATAAAACATTTTCTGTGAAATTGTGAATATATGATTACGAGCCACATACAACAGCAAATAATGGGGTGAACATTAATCACGAAACGCTCTCTAAATTCGAATAATTGTTTTCAAGGCTGAGTTATCATTATTACTACTTGTTTAGTGTCATACAATATATATTCGATAACAGCTGTCCACAATTTACTGTAGATCATGGTTAACAAGAACGTTGTGTATCAAGTACGACAATATATGATTAAATTATCGTATCAAGTACAACAATGACCCATTGAATAAAAGGTCGGTCGATCACAGTGTCCCCGACAACGTGGCAAGTCGATGCCGCTTTATTAACGAAATTAAAAAAAATGTTGAAATGTTCTAAGTCGAAGGGGTTAATAATTCCGTAAAACAAAATTCCGTCATCTCCAATATCTGGGTAACAATACTCTGAAGTTTCAAATATCTACGATCAAAACCGTAGGAGGAGTTGATTACACCATGAAGGTTACCTCATACAGAAAATTATAAACCATGTTTTTCAAAGTCGAAAGGCCCATAACTCTGGGAAAATTAATTGATCAAAGTCAAATTCGAACTTGACCTGTATTTTTATATGAACGACCCACACACAAAAAAAAGAATTTCCAATTAAACATTCCAAACTTGAGAGTTATCATCCGGAAACCAAAGAAAAAACAACAAAAATTTAATTTTCTAAATCGAAAAGCCCATAACTCTGAGAAAAATCAACGGATCAAACTCAAATTCGAACTTGACCTGTATTTTGATATCATTGACTCACAAAAAAAAACGAAATTTTCAATTGAACGGTCCAAACTTTAGTTATCATCCGGAAACCAAAGAAAAAAGTTGAAAAAAGTCCATAACTCTACATAGGAAAAATCATCGGGTCAAACTCAAATTCGAACTCAACCTGTATGTTGATATGACTGATCCACATAAAACGGGATTTACAATTAAAAATCCAAACTTGAGATATCATCCGGAAACCGAAAAAGTGAGAAATTTTATAAGTAAAAAAAAAGTTGAAAAAAGGGAAATAACTCCACAAAAGAACATCGGATCAAACCCAGACTTGCAGAGCACCTGTGTTCTTGGTTGAGCCACCTACATACCAGGTTTCAATCAAATCAGGTGATCATTACTGGAGTTATAACTCCGGACGACGCACGGACGGGACGCACTGACGGACGAGGCTGATTACAGTAGTCCCCCAGTCGGGGGACAGTTAGTAAACGCTCTTTAGATCAAGGATGGCTGAAACCAGCCATTCATTGGTAAAACGGCTTGCTAAAATTCAATTTGGTAGTGAAAATATGTTTGTTTCCTAGAAATATACGATAAGAAATTAGAAAATCCATTTTTTTACTTTTATTTTGAGTCAAAATTTCATAATTTTGAATTTTCACGCCATTTCGTACTAACAAGACTTCGCATTACATATATGATATGGTGTCAAAACTATTGTAAGCATAAAGCTAATTACAACAAAAATACCAAACAAGACGACAATTGCCATATATATGGCAAACAGCCAGTATTTTAAAGGGTTTACAACTTTACATACCCCTATCACAAATATCATAACCACTAAATTTCCACACGGGGGGGGGGGGGGGGGGGGGGGCGTCTATACATGACAGTGGTTGAATGTCTAACACGTACGTGTAGCTCAATGTCGCTAATATTTGTACGTTTTCAACAATAGAACGTAATGAGATTGAAAATGGACGTTTTGGGACTCATTCAGGGAGTATTTTGTTGGTCGAATACGAATACGGACAAACGAGAGGCCGCATTGTAATAGGTTTCTAATATTAGTCTAGTTTTGACAAAACTTGTTAATTAATAGTCAGCTGGCATACACGAACGTTCTACAGTACGGCTATAGCTTATATAGTGTTATTTGTCGTGTGTCCGCGTTACGTATGACGTCAATGGCGGTTACTGTTCGTGGTAACGCCAGGTATATATAGTAAGTGGAAATATTGCTTCATAGAAGGTTTTGACTAATTTGGTGTCAAATACGATTATGATTCTTTAACCCTTACGTATTGCAGAGTAGATTCTCTAGGAATGTTCATAGGCCATATGTCGTTTTCTGAACTTATTATCTGAACATTCATTCCCCCAATGGATATGAATCATCCTGCACTTGTTTGTAAGTTGTATCATCTTTTCGCTAGTCCACATGCCATCTGCTAATTGTTCTGAACACCCATCGAAATGAATAATACACCATTTAGTGAATAAAAGCTTAATATATATCAAAATAATATGAATCGTATGTGACACGTATACTATATGTGCTTCAAATTTGCCTTTTTTCGGCGACATAACGCTAAGAATAATTTATGTAACATCATGCACCATGGTCACCACGGAGACGACATGCCAAATTGACAAGACGTGTCGTGGATCGTAAAATCTTGTCTGGATTATCGTCATGACTTCTTCATTTTTCGTTTTCATTAAGCTGACCAACGAAATTAGTCTAAATGAAATTAATAGACTTAAATCACATGTGAATTCTTAGTAAGTTGTAAAGTAATTACTTTCATTTTTATCGCGAAGTTTTTTTTTTTGCAATCTCCACACGGTTGTTAACCGGAAGTCACTTGACAATTTCTCCAAATTCTATACCCATAATAATGGACTGATTTAAAGGGGTACTGTACACAGAGATAGACGATTTTTTTATTTACTCCCACTGAAATAACTTTCAAGTTAGATTGTGTTCGCGTTTATATATATACGAGTTTCGTATAAACCTAATTTAGCGAAGAAAATATTGATCTTGGAAACAAAAATATTACGATTTCAAACTACGCGCCATGTTTTTGACCTTCACCAGAGAAAACGCAGGTCGCATGAAGAACCGGAAGTTCGTTGTTCGCAGCTTCAATCTCTTTCATCGAACAATCTCACTCCCTATAAAAATACTTGACGCTTTGAATCTTGTTTCTTTCTCGTTTGTTTCCGAATCGGTTATAGCGGGCCTTTCTTTTGCAGGTAACTTGTTTTGTTTGCAACTCAATAATGTTCGCGAACGGCCGTCGATAAAAGTCACCCAACATATGAGATTTCAATAACGGTAACTCGTAATGGCATAATTCTCCATTTTATGACTCCAGCCATAAATTGATTTATATTAAATAATTCAATTTGACTTTTATGATAGCCTGTTAACCGGAAGGTTTTCAGTAGGCATCATCGACTCAAATTAGTTATTTTAAAATATAATATTGATATTAGATAGCTATTATCACCAGGAATTTATTGAAATTGGGGTATAGTACCCCTTTAACTATGTCTTATCTCTTATACAGACTGCAAGGACTTGAGAGACGCTGGATTATTGATAGACGGTACATACACTATAAAGCCAAACGGTAATGCAGAGGAAGTCGTGTGCGACATGCAAACCGACGGGGGCGGGTGGACGATTTTCCAACAAAGATTCAACGGGGAAGTAGATTTTTACCGGAAATGGGCAGAATACGTCGCAGGTTTTGGAACGCGGTCGACTTGCGACGAATATTGGCTCGGGCTAGACACTATTCACCGGATGACACAAAGTGGGCCAACTGAACTCTATATCAAAATGACCTCACCGACGGGAGAATATAAGTACGCTAAGTACTCCAACTTCGACATTGGCGGAGAGGCAGATCTCTACAGAATAACAACTACATGGGACAGTGGAACTGCTGGGGACTCGTTTGGGAACTGGCATGAAGGGAAGCCCTTCACCACATGGGATCAGGACCATGACGTTCATCCGACAAAAAATTGTGCATTTGAGTATGGTGGGGCCTGGTGGTACTATAGATGTCACATGAGTAACCTGAACGGCAGATACCTGAACACCACATCACCACCAATCTCGCAGGGCATGCAATGGTCTTCAGGATACGGATACTATAACTCTCTAATGCAGACAACAATGATGGTTCGTCGTCAGAACTGAGACAAGCCATGATAGATATAACGCCTTGCAAGCAGAGACATGCATGGGTAGGGGGGGGTCCAAGTTTCGTGCGACGTAAACCAGCGTGTGAAGTCGATTGGGACAATGCTGTTTTTACGTCGAAATCCCATACAGTTCTATAACGGACTTTATGCCCAAATCCTGTGGCGGGATTATTTGTCAGTTTTAACAGATTTTACCATACAGGTAAATATATGCAAGATGCTGTATGTATAGGTTAGCGTGACATATCACGGTCATAACGCTGTATTTTAATCTAAGGTTGATGTTAAATTTTTTTTTTTATTACAGCAATTTGGGGATTTTAGGTGAGTTTAAACGTTTGAATCCTAAATAGAACTGTATATATATACACGGGACAACTTGGACCAGGGTTGGGGGGGGGGGTCGTTTCATCTCAATATAGTTGTCAACAGTTCGTAATTTTGGCATTTCTTCGATGAGACAACAATTGGAAATTTCAGGCTGATAAATATGACTGACTGATTTTTGTAATAGATTAAATTTCCATAAAACTTACAGTGTAAAATATTTTGTATATGCCACTGCTCGAAAAAAAATCCATTTTCAGTTAAAGTATTGACTGAACACTTCAACAATTGGAAATAGCATAGAGGAGTTATGGAGGAAAATATGAGGTAATTTAATTTTTAAAACGCGTGCAAACGAATTTCATCAGCGTCGAGAACCTTAAAGTTGGAGTAATGTGGAATTATAAAGTTCGAGAGTCCGATCAAAGAGAACATACCCCCTGAATACACGAGCGAGAGAAATAGAGATCAACATTGACGCGACAAAAGTGTGAAAGAAGCTAGAGCGGGGGGGGGGGGGGGTGGTGAAATGTGTGAGGTTGATTGTGGGGATGGAAATAAATAATATAAATGTGTGGTGAACAAAGGACCCTATTGATATTGACATACATGAAATTGTGTACTTGGAGAATAAACATGATAGTCATTGCTGTCCATTTAAAAAAATAACACATTGGGGCTATATATGAAATAAAATGAGACAGCGTCTTAACCATTATATGACAGGTGCTTTCTGAAATTTTGCGAAAACCCTGTGTCAATGCATTCTATTATATATGCGAGTTTCACACAGGGAGCATTGCAAATATAACAGAATAAATTGGCCTAAAAATAGAGTTTGACCTTGTATGTCAGTGTATTCGCTTATATATGTGAGAACGCACTAGCACATGATTTTGTAATGCCTCACCAGCGTGCTCCCGTCACGAAAGGGTTAATGGTGACAATTATTGACCCAAACGTTTTAATTAAATTTAAGTACTAGTAAGCAGCAAAATGGATTCGGTATAAATTTAAGACTATTAAAGGTACTCAATCCGATCAGACACTTCTAAATTACTATTTCTTTGGCTTCGGCGGGTACAAAATAATTGATTAGAGTCGAGTAACACACACATCAAAGCTCATGGTGATTAGATATCGATTTTTGAAGTTTGCTATTTCTATTGTTTGTGGACCAGAAGCACGTGGTCAAAAGGACGAAGATGCGGATGAAGATGGATAACTCTAAAATCAAGTGGTAACAACAACCTGATCGGATTGAGTACCTTTAAAGCAATGTTTATACAATTATCAATATGACATTATACGAGCGGCATTGTACATAGTGTATGTGTTTTGTTCGTGTGTGACTGTGGTTCTGAAATACCTTATATAATGCAGTATATCACTTTTAATATGGAATGGTTTAAAGGTGGTTTATCTCTGCCAACACTTCCAAGAACAACAACAGCAACAATACTAATAACAACAACAACAACAACGATAAAACAACATTCTATGAAACTCATTTTGAAGACACAGTTGTAATATTTTTCCCAATCAAACGCGTGATTGATATTCATAATTAAGAAATGTTAAAAAAATAGCAAAATTTAGCTCCAGAAAAAATAATTTGGAAAACAAATTATTTCCAAAATGTATAAGAGACAGAATTAAAAATAGTAAGTTATGCCCCTGAATGTATACACAAAGAGATATAAAAGAAAAGAAAGAGATATACCACTTTAAACACATTCAGATATAAATTTAATGATGGTTCATTTTGACACCACAAAAGTGTGAGAGGACCAAGAGGCGAGAACGGAATGTGTGAGGTTGATTGTGGGGACACTGGTTGGGGTGGAAATAAATTATATAAATGCATGGTGAATAAAGGACCCTATTTATGAATGCACTCGGAGAAAAGAGCCATTATAGAATAAACATTCGGAACAATGCCGTAGTGTCAGAATAAACAACCATCAGAACAAAAACATGATTCTCTCCAAATTTAAAAATGGAACTTCTGTCTCTATGTATGATTATTATTCCCATGTAAGTTTAGAATATTTAGATTAGTAAAGATTGAACTCATAATGTGGATTATATGTCACGTAAATGAACATCATTAACCCTTCCATGACTGGAGCTTCCTGAAATTTTGCGACAACCCTATGCCAATGCATTCTCTTATATTTACGAGTCTCCCATAGGGAGCCTCGCATATATAAGAGAATACATTGGCCTAACACTATTTACCTTGACCTTGTAAGCCATTTCATTTTCGTAGACATGCGACGGTCCCTATGGGAAACTCGCATATATAAGAGAATGCACTGACATATGATCTTTAATGCTGCACCAGCGCATCTCCTGTCATGAAAGGGTTAATATTACAATTGGCCAACTGTATATATCAAATGGAGGTGAACTAGGGGTGGGGTGTGTTTTGTGTTTTATTTTATGGTCTGCTAAAGATGTACTCAGGTTTCCAAACCTTCACTTACAACAACTAATAAAATATAATTTTACATCACTTTTGGCTTTGTTCCACTGAAAACAATTTTGAAACCAATGTTAGTTATAAACAAGTTTTATAGACACCAAGTATCACGACCTTGTGTGATTGGAGAATAAACATGATAGTCATTGCTTTTCATGAAATAAAAAGAATGAGAGTGTTCATCAAATAAGACAGAGTCTTAACACTTCCATGACAGGAGCTTCATGAAATTTTGCAAACCCCTGTGCCAATGCATTCTCTTATATATGCGAGGCTCGTAAAGGGAACCTCGCATATGTAAGAGAACCCAATGGCCTAAAATGATTTACCTTGACCTTGTACGCAAGTGCATTATCTTATATGTGAGAGGATCTCTATGAGAAACTGCATATACGAGAATGCACTGGAACATGATTTTATAATGCTGCATCAGCATGCTCCCGTCACGAAAGAGTTCATGGTGACAACGCTTGTCCCAAACATGTTATTTGATTTTAAATATGAAGCAAAAATGGATTCTGTATAAATTGGAAACTTATAAAGCAATGTTTATATAAGGATTAACTGTCATATGGACTGTTTTTATGGAGATGTAACGGTGAGGTAAGTGGACATAACTTGTGTAAAACCCGAAGGGTTTTACATACAAGTTATGTCCACTTACCTCACCGTTACATCTCCATAAAAATAGTCCACATGACAGTTAATCCTTATATTTATATACATTTAGCGAGAAAGCCACTTTTGTAAATATATTTAAATCAAAAAGTGTACCATGACAAGATCAGCCCAAAATACCCAAATATCACCCTTGCCAAAAGTTAATAGGAACAATTTCTCTTCATATTGAAACCCGATGATGTATTAAGTCAATCCTGCGCGAGTCCAAATGCGCCCAAAACATTACGCGTTCGTCTTTCCAAACCTAATGACGTATCGATGGTGTTATTAGCTTGGTGTTATGAGGCGTTGCGCATTCACCGAGAAATAACTGCAACTAGCCACGTGGGCGCCGACCAATCAGAATGCTGGATTTAGTGATGACAACACTTAGTGTGTAAATATACAATGATGAATGGGATATTATATGAGGGCTATTGTAAATTGTGTATGTATTTTGTTTGTGTGTGACTGTGTGATTCTGATATTATTGTTTATGTTGATATACCATATATATAATGAGTGGGGGGGTGTGGGATATTTTAGTCTATGGTCTGCTAAAGATGTATTCATGGTTCCAGACCTCCACTGACAACAACTAACCAACATCTAATTTTACATCACCATTAGCTTAGTTTCACTGAAAACAATTTTCAAAACAATGTTAGTTATAAACTAGCCTTATAGATACCAAGTATCATGACATTTTTGTGATTGGAGAATAAACATGATAGTCATATTGCTGTCCATATAACACAGTAATACATTGGAGCTATCTATGAAATAAAAAGACTGGAAATTTTCATCAAATTATAATTAAGAAATGTTCTAAAATAGCCACATTTTGCTCCAGTTAAAATAATTTGGAAAACAAAATTATTTGCAAAATTTATAAGAGACAGAATTAAGCTCCTGTTGACTGGTTTCTCTGACACAAAATAGTAAGTTATACCCCTGAATCTCTACAGAAATAGATATATCACCTTTAACACAATCAGGTATAAATTTATAGATGATCCATTTTTCACATGGAGGGATTTTCAGAAAATGTAAGCAGAGGGCAGTGATATATACATTATAAGGGTTCATTAGCAGAGAATAACTTAAACAAACATTCTTAGATTTTATAGATGATCTTCCCTACAAATGAATCAATGGGAATGATTCATATAAAAAGTAACGACCATGGATACTTTGTATATAGTTCTATGTATATGTTTTCACTATGTATTTCATATGTTTATGAGTTAAAGCAATACAAAAACAACAATGCAATGAAACAAGTAACTACTCATTGGTGAGTATTGAGTTATCAAAGTCAAAGTGTTAAAGGGACCAAAGGCACTCGCAGTGGTAAAGATGCACAAAATATAAAAGTTTGTGAAAACATCACTAAGAAGAATATTGATAGTTCTCAAATAATGAACTTTCGAGCATTGAACCATTGTTATATCAATAAAACTGTTACAATAATTTGTCAACAAACAACGCTAACAGTGTAATAATTTCAAACATTTTAGTGTGCTTATATATGATTTTCAGAATATTTTTTAATTCTTTGACATTTTCCAATGTTTACCGTCAAGTTTTGATTAAACTTTGGTATCTTATCTAATTGGACTTTTATCAGTAATTCGACTGTAACAGGAATGTTTACATAACAATGTTTTTGACTTGCGACATCTCGTTATTGGGGAGTTATTATATCAAAGTGTTAATGACACTGTAGCTCAACTTGGATAGGGGATAATTCCATGTGTTACAGTCAGTGGAGCGAGTAGGAATGCGGAAAGTTGAAATGTATAATTAATACTACATTTAGATATCAACATGAAGAGATAATAATATATAAAGTCAAATCCAAGATTGTTTTCCAATGAAATTCAAAAACATTTTATAGCTCCTATCTAGTAGATCAATATCAAGATAAGTATGAAGTTTGGTGATGGTCGGATGAGGGAAGTGGACTGTAGAGTGTCCTAAAGGATTTAGTAATGCAAAGAGTAAAATCCAAAATGGCTTCCAGTGGCATGTTGTTTAAACGAAATTCGGAAAAATTAGATTACTTCCATCTTGTGGTCATCCCGAAGATCCATATGAACTTTAGTGATGATCGGACAAGTTGGGTGTCATTTGTGGAGTGTACCCAAGGATTTAGTCATACAAAGAGTAAATTCCAAAATGGCCACTGACAGCCACGTTTTTCAACGAAATTCGGAACAATTTCATGGCTCCCACCCAGAGGTCACTCTGGTGCTCCGTATGAAGTTTGGTGATGATCAGTTGAGGGATGTGGTCTGTAGGTTGTGCCCAATAATTTAGTCATGCAAAGAGTAAAATCCAAGATGGCTGCCGGCAGCCATGTTTTATAGCTGAATAACCCCAAAATGAATCGTTCCCATCTACATGTCAATATTAACATCCATGATAACTTCCATGATGATCAGACGAACAGTACGACCAAAGCCCGTGCTAATGGATTGGATTTTGATATCCAAGATGGCTGTAGTTCATGCTAAAGGAAATTGTTGATGGACACCGGATACCAAGCCATGGCAATAGATCACACTTTATAAGTAAAGTTGAGCTAATAAGAATATAAGAACAAGTAAATCTATTTTAGCTCTACTTGACAAAGTCATGCAAGTCTGAGCTATTGCCATATCATGGGTTGGCGTCCGTCTGTCTATGGGGGCGTCCATCCGTCAACAATTTCTGTTAGCACACCCTATACAGGTCAGATCTCTAATCTGACTGTCACCAAACTTAATATGGATCTTCGGGATGACCTCTATATGGGAGCCATCAATTCCCTCCTCCAGAAATTTGTTAAAAAACATGGCCATGAGCAGTCATCGTGAATTTCAATTTGAATCCAATGGCACACCCAGCAGCCCGTATTTATTCCGTTCGTCGCAAACTTCGTATGTATCTTCGAGATGACCACTAGATAGGAGCCATCATTTTATTTCCCGAATTTTGATGAAAAAACATGGCCGTCAGCTGCAATCTTGGGTTTTAATTTATATATATATCTTCATATTAACATCTATTATTACGTAGACATTTCAATTTTCTGCATTCCTAATTGCTCTATTGACTGTAACACATGCAGTTATCCCGCTCTAAATTGAGCTAGTGTCATTGACACTTTCATTTAATATACTTATTGACGATACTTGTTTGACAGACTTTTATGTTATTTCGCATGAACCCACTTCGAAGGTCTTGAGTCTCTTTAAGGTTTTCGCAAGAAAGTGTACAGTAATTCCCTAAATAATCGCCTCCTTAATCGACTCACTGAGAGCTTTCCGATTAATGGCAACAAGCCATATTTCCGACTAAATCCTGAAAAGTTACCCATAATTCTGCTGTGGTTAAGGAGTCGATTATTTAGGGCATTAATGTATAAGAGTGTATACTGACTGTATCATAGAAACCATTCTGAATGCTTATTTGATATTCATGTAGACTGTTTAGTTATTCTAACACCATTTTGTTTAGGTGCATGATTCCTAAATCATAATTTGCTCAAAGTATGCTTCAAGTTTATCACACACAATCTTATGGTTTCATTCATCACTAATTTATGTACAATCGTTTTTTTTTTCTGAATTAAAGTAATGCACATTTGCAATGATTCACTCACATTTATATATATCTTTATTACACGCTAACTTTGTTCCTAGAAGTACAGTGTTATTGCTGTTCCATATTTACAAATCCGTATGGAATGTAACATACGCATGTCGTTGATGTCAAATGATGTTCACATCAACCATTAAACCGGAAATATAAAATAAAAGCATCATCACACATAATAAAACAAGCTTAAGGTTTTCACAATAAAGTGTATAAGAGAGTACAAACTGTATCACAGAATCCATTCAAAATTCATATTTGATGTTCATGTAGACTATTTAGTTATTGTAACACCAATCTGTTTAGGTGCATGATTCCTAAATCATAATTTGCTCAAAGTTTATCGCACACAATCTTACGGTTTCATTCATCACTACTTTATGTACAATCGTTTTTTTTTTCTGAATTAAAGTAATGCACATGCACATTTGCAATGATTCACTCACATTTATATATATCTTTATTACACTCTAACCTTGTTCCTAGAAGTACAGTGTTATTGCTGTTCGTTATTAACAAATCCGTATGGAATGTAACATACGCATGTCGTTGATGTCAAATGATGTTCACTTCAACCATGAACCGGAATAATAAAATAAAAGTAACATCACACATAATAAAACAAGCCCTGTATGTGCCTAAATAAACCTTGTAATCCTGTATGTATAATGCACAGATTCTAGGACGGGTGACGTGTAATAAACACAGAACAACAGTGTGTGTTAATTGGTTTGTTGATACGGCCCTTGTGCCATCGCGGAAGGATCAAACTCAAACTAGGGGGGACAAACTAGGCTATCTCCCGCTCCACCCCGCAGGGGGGGGGGGGGGGGGAAGCTACAATGGGTTTGTATGGTGATAAGTAACCAATTGATCAATTGATAAGGGGAAAAGGTCGTTTATCTGGTGCTTAAGAATTCAGATGCTGAACTGGCTCAAATGCGACTTGTATATAATAACAGTGTTTATTGTAGATGCCGATTTCAGATCAATATAACAAGAGTAGAACAGAGTCTCTAGTGCAGAGGTTTCTCGAGCAAGTGCACTTAGATTGTCTGTGTTAATAAAAAGAAACAATATATATATACACACAGAACAGAGCATCCAGGTAATTTAGTCAGCTTAACCCTTTACCCAACAAACCGGCCAAAACCGGCCAAATAAAGCTTCAACAGCCTAAAATATCTTCGGTCTGTCTCAATAGAACCATACAAATATGGATATCATTGGAACCGGCTCCTTGACCACATTGTGATAGTTACAGTTATGCCCTGTGCCAATGCATTCTCTTATATATGCGAGTCGACCATAGGTCGCCTCGCATATATAAGAGAATGCATTGGCCTAAAAAAAAAACTTTTTACCATTTTGTCTTACATTCTTTAACAATTTTATAATTTTTAATGTGTTAAGCCAATGCATTCTCTTATATATGCGAGGCGACCTATGGTCGACTCGCATATATAAGAGAATGCATTGGCACAGGGCCGTTCTGTTGGGTAAAGGGTTAAGGCTTTTGTATAACAAGTGCAACGCCGAGCGTGGCATATGCCCCCGGTGCCAAGTTTAGAGAGTGGGCAATGGTTGTAATTATTTTCTAAATCCAAAGTAGGTATCATTTCCCCTTAAACTGGGCTATCAATAGACGAAAGCACAACCAAATCCAATTATCCATGCCCAAGATACAAACTGAAATGTTCATATAGACTCAATAGAGACAATATTCTCAAGTCAAACAAGGGCTGTAACTCAGGTAAAATGAATGGACGAACCTGTAGTAAGTCGTTATCCTTTCCCCCCAAGCTGTGGTATCAACAGACCAAAGCACAACTGAATCAGAATATCCTTGCACAAGTCACAAGCTGAAATGTTCTTTCAGACACAAAATTCACAAATTTACATGTCAAAATGAGGACCGTAACTCTGGTAAAAATTAATGAACGAATCCCATAATATGTGGATATCATTTCCCCCGACCTGTGCTATCACCATGCCAAAGGACAACGAACTACAATAATAAAGACATCCACATGCAGCATAATGTTTGTTATGGGCACGTTGACGTATTTTACACTAAGTCCAGCAAAGGGCCATAACTCTGGCAAAAAAGTGCAGACAAAACCTGCACTATGTGGAGATTCTTTCCACAATGCTGGTCTACCGGCATACCAAAGGACATCCAGATTGGGCTATCAATACTTGAGCTGTGTTGTGATATGTTTGTTATGGATGGACATAACGGAAGGACGGGCGGAGGTCTCCACTGTGCCCCCAAATCCAAATTCTCCTTCGGAGGGTCGGGGGAATATTAATGTGGATGTGTTGGCTGCTTGATATAGTTTAAGTTGATTTATTAATTTGATATGACATTTTTGTCCAAAATGGCATGTTACTGAACTATGTGACTGTCACTTCAATTGGCCCTTAAACCGAGCAATATCATTTTGTGACATGACCAATCCAAGTAATATTGTTTTTACGACATCACCAATTGCCAGATCTCTACTTCGCTGCTAAATAATATGCAGATATCAATTTTTGTGACGTCACTCATTTCGAAAATGTTGTCGATCTTACACTGTTTTTAAGAGGCGATCAAATTTATAAATAGGGTATTACTTGGTTGGTTTGATATTATAGGCCTGGTATCAGCCCTCGGTAACATCATATCAGCCTTCGCTCTCAGGCTGAAATGAGGTTACCTCAGGCTGGTATCGAGCCTAATATCAAACAAATCAAGTACTATTCTCTAAATATAGAACATTGAGTAGATTAACAGTCACGATAATAGGACAGCATTTATGAATGTCACATAGCTTGGTCACAGATAAACAAAAGAAACTTTTACCTTTGTGTTTAGATGTAATTACATGTAGCTGAGACATATTTGTCACATATCTATGGACTATTATCCAGTTGAATTCAGACCACCAAGTATCATCCCCTATATGAAATTAACGGATTTGTATACTAATGGGAATGTTGAAAATAAACAAATGAAATTGAAAAATGGCAATGATAATAATAGCTAAGGAAATATTTATTCCTGGCCATATGCCATCTCAAATTAATTGCTAGGGTAATGTGAAAAGTCATGAACATCAGTAAAACAGTACCATCAACAAGTACATGTAAACAAAATATCAACCTTTTGTTATTATCAGTTATTGATAATTATCCAAAAATGATTTTTCTCAAATCAAAACCATTGTCATGTAAACATTACAGTTACAGATAGTTAGCTACATTACCAGTCAAATATACTGATTAGTACACAGATGCTTGTTGTTAACAAGACGAGTAATGCATGGTACACAATTCTATGTTAAATTGTTCGAAAACTCATAACACAGATGATAAGCAAAATATTTATGCAGAGCACAGCTATTCTGTGTTTGGAATTGTCTGTCTGTTTTATCCTATAGTAAAGAAGACACACCGTCTATTCCAAACACAGAATTTATTGATACAAAACCCACATTTTGTACAAAACCTCTATTTATTTATTGGGGTTTAACGTCGTTTTCAGCAACCAGGGTTATATCACGATGTTGCCAGTTTTATTGGTGGAGGGAAATTCCATGCACTAAGGTAAATCTAGCAGTGATTTCATTGACTGGATGTATGACCCACTGTGATCAGGTGAAATAACCGACCATCGGCGAGTAATTGCCAACTCCCCCAGATAGCGAGATGGGATACAAAGTCAGCGATGCCTCCATTGGGAATTTAACCAATATCGTCCGCATTGGAGAGCGTGTCGGTTTGAAGAAGACTCCCTTACGGACCAATCGACCGAGGCCCCCACAAAACCTCTACATGTATCTACATTGTATGCATATTGAAATACAAGAGATGGACTGTCGTCCGGTGCATACCCCCTCGTGGCATACCGCCTAGTGTGGGCACATCTATAACTTATGATGGCTATACTCAGACATATGGACCCAGAAATCAGCATTTTCATATAAACAAAGATGAATAACTATAGAACAAAAAACCAAAACAAACATTTGAATGTGCCATTAAATGTCCTCATAGTGGTGAACATCCATACAAAATTTCATTGAGATCCGAGCATTACTGTTCAAGTTATGAGCTGAACAGACATCGGATGGATCAAACAGCCAACATTTCCAGATAAACAAAGATGAATTACTCTAGAATGGAAAAGCAGAACAGAACAATGGAACCCCCTATTGAATGTCCTCATAGCAGTGAACATCTATACCAAATTCCATTGAGATCCCAGCACAACTGTTGAATTTACGACATGAACAGACACCAGACGGACCAAAAAGCCAACATTTACAGATGAACAAAGATGAATAACTCTAGAATGGAAAAGCGGAACAAAACGATGGAACCCTCTTTTTAATGTCCTCATAGTAGTGAACATCCATACCAAATCCCATTGAGATCCCAGTACAACTGTCGAAGTTACGACATGAACAGACACCAGACGAACCAAAAAGCCAACATTTCCAGATGAACAAAGATGTATAACTCTAGAATGGAAAATCCGAACAAAACGATGGAACCCTCTATTGAATGCCCTCATAGTAGTGAACATCCATACAAAATTTCATTGAGATCCGAGCACTACTGTTCAGGTTATGACATGAACAGACACCAGATGGACCAAAAATCCAACATTTCAAGATAAACAAAGATGAATAACTCTAGAATGGAAAATCCGAACAAAACGATGGAACCCTCTTTTTAATGTCCTCATAGTTGTGAACATCCACACCAAATTTGGTTGAGATCCCAGCACAACTGTTGAAGTTACGACATGAACAGACACCAGACGGACCAAAAAGCCACTATTTCCAGATAAACAAAGATGAATAACTCTAGAATGGAAAATCCAAACAAAACGATGGAACCCTCTATTTAATGTCCTCATAATAGTGAACATCCATACCTAATTTCATTGAGATCCGAGCACTTCTGTTCAAGTTATGACACGAACAGACATCGGACGGACGTACGGACTCACTCACGGACGGACGGACGGACGGACAGGTGCAAAACAGTATACCCCCCTTTTTTTTTTAAAAGGGGGTATAATAAGCCTCCACTCCTTTTCATTATTTATAAATATTTAATATGAATCGTACGTGACACGTAGTGCAGCAACCACACATGATGTGCCTCAAATTTTTTCGGCGACATAACGCTAAGAATAATTTATGTAACATCATGCAGTGGTCACGACGGAGATGACATGCCAAATTGACAAGATGCGTCGTGGATTGTAAAATCTTGTCTGGATTATCGTCATGACTTCCTCATTTTTCGAAATTGGTCTAAATGAAATTAATAGACTTAAATCACATGTGAATTCTTCGTAAGTTGTGAAGTAGTTACTTTCATTTTAATCGCGATGCTTCATTTCCAATTCCGCGTTTTTTTGCAATCTCCACACGGTTGCTAGCCGGAAGTCACGTGACAATTTCTCCAAAATCTATACCCGCGATCTTGAAAAATCACTGATGGATATAGAAAAAATTATATGACGTCATTCACCTGCCTTATGTATAAGCACCCTTGGTGGTTGCTACGAAGAAATTTCACAGTAGACACAATGGGCGACCAATAAACGATCAGAATGATCAGTCCGTGATCTCCAGCACGTCACTGACTTCATTTTCAATGCAAAAATAATTTGATTATTTATTGCTACTCACCTGTGTATTGGAAATGAGTGGTGACTTAGATATGTTGATACATGTAGAGGTTTTGTACGAAATTGGGGTTTTTATCGATAACTTTTGTATTTTGGAATCGATCAACGGTGCATTTCTCAATTACTAGTAGTAGTAAATTCTGTCCCACAAGCCAGGGGCCATTAGACATGAGAACGTCAGTATTCAAAATAGTGATCCCCCTTGTGAAGAAGAATTATATCTATAGTGATGCATTTGTTAAAGAGGCAGGCTAGTTTTTAATTTAGATTTTTTTATTTAGATTTTATCACCTTGTGAACAACATTCTTGTGATTCTTCTTGTTGTTGGTCAACTTACATTATGATTTCCACATCTACCCGCTACGAATGCCTTAATTACAGTCCTTAAAGTTGTTTGAACTGTTATTCTGCGATATATTGCAAAGATTTTTGTTGAAACAACTGAGAATTTTCTACTTTCAGTGATCACAGGAGGAACTGTAATCTCTCTCAGTGACATCCTAAAGTCGTGTCACCCACACAACTCTAGTAAAAATTCCAAGCATTAATATTCGGCAACAAAAAAATTTCCAATGATACGTACTACCCATGAATAACGTGATTCTAGAGAAATGTGACCTGCCATTGTTTTCACCTAATCTGCCCTGGCAATTAATTCTACCTTGGTGATCAGGAAGGAACCAATTTATAAATATTACGATAATAACACTGATTAACATGGCCATATTTCAATTTGGTTATTTATTTTTAATGTTCCTGTTACCCTCCAAATATGCACGCAGGATATAAAGGTTGGTATAGCGTGGTAACGGTTGATCAAATAAGCAGACTAATCTTTGTATCAGTCTATTTACAACCTTCTATATCACAGCTTTGAAAATGTTAGGGGTTGAGACATCACCTCTTTTCTGGCAGTCACATCTTTGTGCTTATTGATTACTGAAGATCGAACTACATAGTAGTTTAATTATAACCAGGTCTGAGACTTGAACAGCAGATTCTCACAGCAATTATGAGATTGCTCGGAAATAATCCTCTACGTACCCTTTGTAGTCATAAGTATTTCATATTTCTGTCAGCTTGTCCACTTTATGTTCTTCTCGAATCATGAGTAGCATTTTGAATGATCGGGTTTGAGTCATTATAACAGTAATCTAATTTCAAGCCCTGAAATGGTGTGTCTGTCATTTGCAGAATGAGATCCCCAGAGTGTGAATTTGGTAATGCTAGCCATCTATGCGGAGTAGAATCACTAAATTCACCCTCTGGGGACCTCATTCTGCAAATGACAGACACACTATTTCAAGCATTGTCTATCTTAACACGCTTGTTATTTCATCTTTCTGTAAGCTTGTATGTTTTATGTCCTTCTCGAATCCTGAACAGCAGAGAGAATAGCCGGGTTTTAGTCCTGAACATCAGTCTATTATAGCTTCCATGGTGAGAGGAGCGGGAAATGTTCCTTTACAGTTTACAACTGCTTGTTATTTCATCTTTCTGTCAGCTTGGACGTTTTATTTACTTCTGGAATCAGATAGAATGGCGGGTTTGAGTTATGAACAGAAGTCTATCGTAGCTTTCATGGTGAGAGGGGCAAGAAATCTCCCTTTACAGTTTACAACCACTTGTTATTTCATTTTCTGTCAGCTTGGACCTTTTATATCGTTATCATATTGATTGACCATGTTTGAGATCTGAACAACAGTTCTATCATAGCATTGAAGATATATGAATGGGTAAGAAATCACCCTCCGTACACCACATATTATAATTATTCCATTTTTCAGTCAGCTGCAATTGACTAACAGTTTTCAATCCTTCTGGAATTCCTAACAGAAGTTTAACAGTAATTTATCACAGCATTGATGAGATGAGTCAGACGTAACCTGTTATTAAATGTCTTTATACACCCTTTGCACGGTTATCAGTATTTCAAATACAGTAATGCCCTAATTAATCGACTCCTTAACCACAGCAGAATTATGGGTAACTTTTCAGGATTTAGTTGGAAATATGGCTTGTTGCCATTCATCGGAAAGCTGCTGTAGTTAAGGAGTCGATTAGTTAGAGCATTACTGTACCATTACAGTATTTCATACTTCTGTCAATTTGGATGTTTTATATCCTTCTCGAATCCTGAGCAGCATATCGATTGATCAGGTTTGAGTCGTGAACAGCAGTCTATCATTGCTCTCGAGGTGAGTAATCTCCTTTAACGCCCCATTGTTATTTCATTTATATGTCAGCTTAGACGTCATATCATTCTCGATTCCCAAGCAGTAGATGGATTGGCCGGGTTTAAGTTTTGGACAGCAGTTTATCACAGCGTTGATGAGATGGGTCAGAATTAACCCTTTACACGCCATTTCTTATCAATAATCTCATCTTTCTGTCAGCTTGGACGTTTTATATCCTTCTCGAATCCTGAGCAGCAGATTGATTGACCAGGTTTAAATCGTGAACAGCAGTCTATCATAGCTTTGATAACATCCTTACATAGGTCTTCTTTATAACCACGACCTGGGGAAAGTAAAAACTTAAAATGAATTTGCTTGACTTGAATTGAAACATATTTCATTTGCATATTATATATGGAAGGGACTGGGGCAAGTCTGAGTTTAGTGTGTACTGTGTCTGTCATTTGCAGAATGAGGTCCCCAGAAGGTGAATTTAGTGATGCTATCCCACACAGCGGGCTTGCATCACCAAATTCACCCTCTTGGGACCTCATTCTGCATGGCCCCATCTGCTATGGTAGACATAGACTCAGAATGAGGTTCCCAAATGGTAAATATTGTGATTTATGATGTACACCCATTGGGAATCTTGATTATGCAATGTATCATCTGCCAATTTGGGGATATAGAGAAACTAAACCAAAAAAGAAATAGAATCTATGTGAAGAAGTTTCTATAGAAATTTTATAATAAAGAAACTTTCCAAAGAAGATGAGGCCTAAGCAGAATGAGGTCAACAGAGGGTGAATTTAGTGATGCTAGCCCGCTATGCAGGACAGCGTCACTAAACTTACCCTCTGGGGACCTCATTCTGCAAATGACAGGCACACTAAACTCAGACTGGACTGAGACACAAGTTTTTGCAACTTATGAAGCATCTCTCCTGATGCAATATAATGAACACACATGTTAAAGACATATTACGGACTTGATCAGGCATGTGAAATTGATAAGTTAGTACTCAGGCGCTATGCCAACCTGGGGAATGTAGCATTCTACCAACTTCGCTGAAAATTTCAAAGAATCGACCATACCACTCCATAGAAAACACCATTTGAACTACACTCAATTGTAAATAATTACATCTCGATTCGAGACACAATTACCGGCTATAGACTAACACAAATGATTTCGTCATCGAGAGTCATTGCATTTAATTAATATGTTGTCAATTTGGATTAATATTGTAAAAAAATAACTACTTTGAGCAATATTATTCTCAATTTATATTTGATCACCCTACTGGAGTGTTTCACAACACTTTAGCAAGATGACTTTATAAACGTATTTTCATGGTGATAGGCTTTGAAATATATAATTTGTAATGCCTTCCAGAGGTTATCAGTCTAGAAATTGTTTCTCATCTGAGAGGGAATTTGTGTTTAAAGAATGGCATTGTACAGTAAAGCTCGATTAAGTAATCGACACCTTAACCACAGCAGAATTATGGGTAACTTTTCAGGATATAGACGGAAATATGGCTTGTTGCCATTCATCGGAAAGCTCTCTCTCTCGAGAGAGAGAGAGAGCTTTCCGATGAATGGCAACAAGCCATATTTCCAACTAAATCCTGAAAAGTTACCCATAATTCTGCTGTGGTTAAGGAGTCAATTACTTAGGGCAATACTGTAATTGAATGGTCTATTAGTTTTAATGAAAAATAAGCAGACAACAGATAATACAAGTGCACAAGGATTCCCATTTATTGGAGGGACATGTTCAGATAATAACTTCAACAAACGACATCTTTTGTTTTGTTGAACTGATTAACTGAATATTTCCTAATGCAACTACTCGTCAGCTGTTGTCAAATCAATCTTAAAGGGGTAGTGCACTCCAATGTTGTTGTTGGTTGCTATAGTTACTGCTTTGTAGAATACATGTAAGCTAACCAGATTTCCATTATTTCAAAGTCAGTTGAGTACGAAGTAATGTTACAGATGGCAGATTAGCCAGAATGTGAAATTAGAACTATCATCGTCGAGTAATTTTTGTACAGATTTCAAGCAAATGTATCAAATAAATGTTACATTATATGCATACTAGTTCCAGATACTCATTTAAGTTATATAGTCACTAGTCAGTGAGTGGCTTGAGTTCACGCCCCATAGCAACATATTTTTTTACATGATCATGTGTGCCATGTGTTGCCCAATCCACTTTCCGTCAATTAATTTGATTATGTCTTGTACTCCGAAATTCGTAATTTAATTTATGGCTCGAGCCATAAATTAAATTTATGTCAAATTATTAATTTTGATTTTAAGATAACCTGTTAACCTCAAACTTTACAGAAGATATCTTCGAATCAAATTAACTATTATTCTATATAATATCAATATTAGATCATTGTTATTACCGGGAATTTATTGAAATTGGCATAGTCTCCCTTTAATGTCCCTCACAATTATATCGGGCACATATCAAATGAATTGAAATGTCAATATCTAACAAAATATTTATATTATTTTCTATAATTACATTTTAAGTTTCAATAACAAATTTGAAACAAAGGTGGCTTTTCGCTAAGGTCTATTAATCTGCTGAGATGGGCCTCAGATGGCTTATATGTAAATCAAAATATGTCTTTGCCAAGCAGACATACTATCAGTGTCACCCCTCCCAAGGGGGGAATGAATACTGAATACCAGTTAACAGAGGGTGGAGTGAATACTGAACGTCAGTTAACAGACGCGGTAAATACTCAATACCAGTTAAAAAAACCTATGACGAAGGACATAAATTTCACATATGAAATTGATCTTCACATATGAAATTGATCAATTATCAATATTATCTATGTTCATGATTTCTTCACTTTTCTCAATAGAAATCTGCCAAACTGTACCAAATTATGAGCAAAGACCTAATAGCTACATATTACTCTATTTTCCGGTGATGACCAGATGCGATGCAGTTGATCTGTGAATGCCTGTCCCGGCAAACTAGAACCCGATGAACAGAATGAGATCGAAAAAGGATAAAAAAAAAGCTCATTCTATCCATCAAATACCAAAATGTTTTGCCATCAAAGCGACTACTGATGGAGGACTGAATACCTTTTAAGATGGGGGGGGGGTATCCAAATGTCAGCTAACAGCGGGATATCAATCCAGCAAACTGTCTGAAAATGGACTGAATTCCGACTATCAAAAGAGGGGGGTGACACCTTCTACTATTATTTAATTAAAGTGCACCAACATGACCTTCATGCAGTTCACTGAAATTGAAATTATAATTAGGTATTTTTCACTCCAGGGACCATAACTCTACCAATTTTTTCAGAAATCATGTTCCATGTGAATATCCTTTACCCTTTGGTAGTTCGTGAGCATACAGAGAAAACCAGTCTATGATTGTCAGAGAGATTCCAAGTCATTATGGGCAGACATGCACATGGATGGACAGACAGATCACATTTCTATACCCCCCCCCCCCACCAAACTTCATTTCTGGGGGATAATAAAGATAAGAACACAACTTAGACTAGAGTGTGACAAAATACAGTAATGCCCTAAGTAATCGACCCCTTAACCACAGCAGAATTATGGGTAACTTTTCAGGAGAGCTTTCCAATGAATGGCAACAAGCCATATTTCCGACTAAATCCTGAAAAGTTACCCATAATTCTGCTATTGTTAAGGGGTCGATTACTTAGGGCATTACTCTATGTTGCAGGTGTGTACTTCATAGCTAAATCACATGCTAATTTGATAATGCACATGGATATACCAGTAAGGAATTCTCTATTACTTCGATGGGATTAAAATATATGTTTGAAGCAGTGAAATACAGGTATTTCATGTACTGTAACTCACTCTGAAGACAAGCCTGTATGTCACAAGCCTGCCGCTGGCATGGATCCTTCTTGGGCATGTTTCTGGGTCAGTTAAATGCCTTGGAGTAATAGCTGTCGCATCTAATAGTAGATTCAGATATCAAGCGTCAATGCACAATCTGAAAAATAAAAGATAGCATATGGTTTCTCGGTGTGTACTGTATAAATTCCAGACTAAAATTCTTTTTGTTTGTCTTCCTAAGAAAATACCCCCTACTTCTGCACTGGAGGTATCTAATTATCATCCTGCTAGAGCTGAAATGTTATTCTATTTTTCAGCCATAGACTATAATTTCCATTTCACAAAGTTGATGTGATTTTTTCTTAAACTTGTCAGTTTCTATGAAGAATTGAAAAACACTACTATAAATTGGGCTGTAAAATAATACATTTATTTGATATGATAGATGAAATTTAGGTTGAACAGTTAAAAAATAGAAAAATTAGACGACCAACCTACGGAAACTTTTCATATTGGGTTGGGAATTGATGAACAGAAATTTAAATAATAATGGCCTAATGCAATGGCCGATAAACCAATTACCAATTTAATACAGGAGGTTGCAGCACAGGTGCTACCCAACCCCATGGTGCCTAAATGAAACATGGGTTGCATGCCTGAACCCAAATTTAAAATAATAATTTCATGTGTTGCAGTCAATGGAGCGATTAGGAATGCGGAAAGTTGAAATGTCTAAGTAATACTAGATTATCAACAGGAAGAGATATATAAAGTAAAATCCAAGATGGTTGCTGATGGCTATGTTTTCCAATGAAATTCAAAAACATTTGATAGCTTCCATCTAGTAGATCAATATCAAGATTAATATGAAGTTTGGTGATGATCGGATGAGGGAAGTGGACTGTAGGGTGTGCCAAAGGATATAGTCATGCAAAGAGTAAAATCCAAAATGGCTGCTGGCGGCCATGTTTTATGGCCGAATGAACCCAAAATGACTCGTTCCCATCTACATGTCAATATTAACATTCATGACAAATTTCATGATGATCCAACCAAAGGTACTGTAGCCCGTGCCAAAGGATATAGTCATGCAAAGAGTAAAATACAAGATGGCCACTGGCGGCCATGTATTTTACATCATAACATGTCAATGTCAACAGCCATGACAAATTTCATAATGATCCAACCAAAGGTAAGACCTGTAGCCTGTATTGTTGATGAATCACGCACACACACACAGACGACGGACGACAAAGCCATGGCAATAGCTCAAACTTTACAAAGTAAAGTTGAGCTAAAAATATGGCTGGGATGGGATGTGAATATTTCTATTGGCCTAGTTTATCTGAAATATATTCTTCTCACAAATTTCTTTCTTGCCATTACATGACAAAATAATGTCAATGATGTCAAAATAGTTTTTCATCATGGGTGGGGGGGAGAGAGAGAGATTTTTAAAGTAAGGAGTTCAATCTAAAAAAAAGTACGAAAATTGAATTTTTTTAATACCTATTTGAACCGGTGACCCCATTTGAACAATGATGATACTTACAAAATATAAGCTGAATAGGCCAGATGCTTCTTGAGAAGCCATTTAAAAAATTAGTATGAAGGGAAAGAGTTATAGCCATGGTGTCAAACCTATTAGACCTGGTGACCTCATATGAACAAATTTGAATCCTAGTCACACAAGGACCCTTCCATGCCAAATATAAGTCCAGGGTCCGTGCTGGACGGAAATTTACTTTTGCCAAATGAAAATATTTTTTGCCAAATTCTATCAGAATTTGCCAAATGTTATCCTTGACAGTATCATTTTCTTCAACCTTGTTTGAGTTTTGTGTTTCGACACTCGCGGTTCGAACAACGTTTGATATTGATAGGAAAGCAGTTATTTAATAATTATACGCGCATCTCTGTTGTGGTTTATCTCACAACAATAAACCAATCACCGAACAATAAAATGGTAGAAGAGTTGCTTCATCACAAGGGAACATCACAAGAGGATTAGCTATGTAAACACCACCACCACACTAAATACTGGTAATCCATCCACCTATCGATAATAATGTTACCAGATTAACTGCATCTTAATGGAGGTGTTAACTTTTCCGAAACAATATAAAACACCACTAATATATTATATTGTAATAGTTTCCTAAAATGAATGGTATCGATTGACCGATATTTGTTCAACTTTATTGAGGAATTAAAAAGTGACTTGTCAAAACTTTTGCCAAATGAAAATATTTTTTGCCAAATGTGTATTATTTTTTGTCATTGGCAAATTTGGCAAGTGGCAGCGCGAACCCTGTATAAGTCAAATTGGCCTGATCATTCTTGAGAAGAATTTGTTTTCAGAATTACTATTCAGGGAAAGAGTTATGTCCCTGGCTCTGCCCCTATTTTACTTGGTGACCCTATTTGAACAAATCTGAATCCCAGTCACCTTGGGAACATCCATACCAAATATACAAACCCATTTGGTCTTATGGCTCTGGAGAAGAAGATGCTTAAAGAGTTGTTGACAAACGGATGGAAGGACAGACATATGGTGGACGGGGAGTGATGACTATAGCTCCACCTCCGTCTCAGGCATGCTAAAAACAAAACTCTATGTTGAAAATTAAAATGGTTCTTAATTTATTTATAGCCTACTAGTAAAAGAAACTTCAGTTGTGTTGATTCTCTAGCATGTAACATGCAACTATCAATGTACATTCGCAACTTACAGAAAGAAACACTTTTGAAACACAAATTTATTAGCCAATACAACAGTGGGTTGTAGGTAAGATCTACCAGGAATAAATTACCATCATTCAATAGGCAACTATTTCTTATCTGCAAGGGAGCCATATCTTAGCCTGTATATAATAGTATATACACCTAGAAGTGTTAAAATTAAAACAAAAGCTGTTTATGTCACCTCTAAATTTAAACCTTTCATGATGGGAGCTGCACTGTGCAGCATTAAAGATCCTGTGCCAGTGCATTCTCTTATATATGCGAGTCTCCCGTTGGAAGCCTCGCATATATAAGAGAATGCACTGGTTTACAAGGTCAAGGTAAATATTGTTAGGCCAATCCATTCTCTCATATATTATGCGAGGCACCCTATGGGTGATTCACATATATAAGAGAATGCATTGACTTAGGGTTTTCACAAAATTTCAGGAAGCTCCAGTCATGAAAGGGTTAAGACTGCTGCAATTTTGTCCAATGTCATATTTAAAACAAATTATGATTTATTTCTGAACATGTTCAGAGTAACTGCTCTTTATTGATAAGCATCAGTTTGCAAATAAAGGTTGAGTCAGATTAAAGTGATCTGTGAAATAGGTGTAAATGTAAATAGGTAATTAAATTTTCTGTATTATATTTTCAATTTAGAAGTTATTATATGGTAAACTTGAACAATGATTAACAATATACTTATAATAAAAAAGAGCTTTTCGTCTTAAACTTCAAATGATGAGCAAGTATTATGTCATTATTACAGACTAGTATGAGTGTTCAATGTTTCAAATGTTTCTCTTGCTTCAATGAGTGTGAACAAATTCTCATTTCTTATTGAAATGGACATGTATTGATCGGAATGGCACATTGGGCTATCCTTCAACTAAGATCATGCTTGAAAATTGGTCCCGATTTTTCACCCATGTCAAGGTTTGAACCCATGCCAACATCATCTAGCCAAGACTGTGGTGATGGTATCCATGATCTAACCACCTCAGTTATCCTGTGTACCTAGACGACTGAGCTCCGCATCAGAAACATGTGAACTGTACCAATTCAGCACTAGTATCAGGTCAGGGCATAGTCCAAGTTTCCTTCAACATAAACCAACTAGTGAAATCGGTGGGGATAATACTGGTTTAAGTTGAAGTATGGTATGGTTGCCTTACTATTCTATAGCAGACTGCAAGCCTAAATCATCCGCTCATCTAAAATCGCTAATATGGGTAATAAAATGTCACAATTGTGAAATTAACCCACTTTATTCCATAGAAAACATTATATTTGTTCTGAACACCAAAAGAGTTGTCAAATGAAAGTAATAATTTAAACTGAAAAATATATTTTAATTTTATCACAATGTTTACACAATTTGACCTCGCAAACTTCATTAATGTGAGGTTACTCCTAACTACACGACATATTGTGTGCGTAATTTAACATGACATATTAAAATACATCATTATGACTGTAAGATATCATTCATTTCGATAAATTTAGCATTTCATCACTGGTTTCATACTCATTTATATGATAAAGTCAATAGACCATTCCCGAGTTACAATAAATTAAAGACTCTTCTGTGTTGGAGGTGAGAAACAGACATCACGCGACAGCAAGGTAGGGTTAATTTTGTATATCAAATCGCTAGCGAATATGTCATTAGCATATAGCATAGCATAGCTGATTCTCCTAAATTTAGTACAATTATAAATTTATAAGATTCCCACGAAAACACTTTAAGTGATTGTTTACATGTTTGTCTTGAAAATAATCATTTTGTCTATGGAGGTAGCCTATATATGTACCATTATATGCATGCATCTTTATTATGCATCTATTGTATTCGGATAAATTGTCATGAGTTATAAATCATGAGTTTCTCTTGCAAATTATATACTAAAACTGACATTCAAAAAATACTATATACCCTGAAATTGGCCAATATACACTACTCTTGAGAATCTGTTTACTCACTGACATTTCAACAGGCAAAAAATATATATGCATTGTCGGCACTCGATTTGAACATATCCGCAAATGTTGCCTCAAAATAAATGTAACCAAATACTAAGTTACCTTTGAATCGATCGAAACAGGAAATAAACACATAAAGATAACAAACAATTCCGAAAACAGTGACGGAAACATTCCGATCTCTAGATTATGTTCGCATTCAAATCCTGATTTTATATACAGTATAGCTATTTTTATGAAAAAATTTCTTCGGCAAAACAATAAAAAAAAACATTTAATTGGTTACATGTCGTTATCCTCATCAACGTTTCTCTGCAGGTTGATCGCGTATGGGCCTGGAGTTTGATTTTGGTGTTTTTGCACACGACTTTCTAGGCCCTATCCTCTCGAATAATTGATCCATTTATTCTGAATCATGGGATGCATGCCTAAATTAAAATTACCTAAGGGGCGGAAATCACACATCGCGTCATTCACAGATTATGTTTATCTTTAACAATGACTACCGGGCATCAAATGATAGTAATCCTTTTTCCATACCGCAACTGATTTTGTATACTATGGCCTTGTATTGTCTTCCCTGTGTAAAGTTAAACGTCAGTTATCATTTGTTTCTTAATCCATGCATACCGTGATAAATGATCCGGATGCAATGAAAGACAAAATCGACAGGCATTGAAATGACTTGATTTATACAAATGTCAGATGGGTCGATGTTATGCACTTAATTATATCCTATGTATTAGTTATATATGTTTCATGTTACATGCCTATATGCAATGCGGCGTTGATCTAAAAGAGCCCCTACCTTCCGGTGAGAAACAAGCTAATTAACAGTGCGCTCTAGTGGCCGGCTAGCAGAGAGGTAATAAAAGGCAATAATTTATTGTAACCCAGGAATGGTCTATTAAAATTGATGAAAAATCCCGCCACTGGATATGGGCACAAAGTACTCTATAGAAGAGTAAGACAACTGTACTTCAAAGTAAAATTAGTATTAGCCCCACCCATTTTAGGACTTGGTGTACATCAAAGGAAACTGGTACTAGTCAGGGCATTAAACCATCTATCGATCACAATTATACCGATTTGTCTAAAAAAGACAGATCAGTCTTCCTGGCACAGTACCGGTACCCATTGATGTATTAAAGAGGGAATTTTTTTTCAAATATTGTATGAAAGATAATTATTGAACAGTTTAGAGTGACTCCCCTTATCCAAGTTGCATACAGGCGACAAAGACCTCTATTGATTATAATATAACCGATCGGTCTAATTGAGATTAATCGGGTGGTTCACCAGACCTAGCTGTAGTATAGCTAATGGGTTCAGGTCAAGTACTGACATTTTCAGATTTTCACAGTATGGACTAGGAACCAGTCTTTTCAAGAAAAGACACTGAGTGCATGCCAATAAACATATATGAGTCACAAAAAAACAGCGTAATATCAATGTTCATTCACTAAGCATTTGTATCTACTTTGAGATGAAAATCTGTTAACTATTAAAATGTACGTTTACTTTCCAAACTTATACAGTAGTTTCCAAATTTCACACACTAGACTGGTCCTTGCTTCAAATGAACCTGCCATTCAATTTGTAGTAATCTGACCCTTTTTGTTGTTGGTCAGCCTACCGCCAGTACATGTACTGTACTGGTGCCATATCAATTTGACTTTGTGCCCACCACTGCACTATTGTCAGTCTATCTGTCAATCACAGCATCACAATATCAGCACTAATGTTGCAAGTGATGTTATTATTAATATTATTAAGAAGCGTCAAGTGCACACAGTCATTGGCTGATCAATTAAGTCACAAACAAATCATGTTACGTAACTATCCCGACTAACTGAGTCCCGACTAGGCAGGAGTCAGGACATGTTATCCCCTTTGCTGTAGTCCAACAAATTAGACTGTTCGGATTAAGATATATTTTAATATGTGGACATTAATGTTATCTTAATTGATTAAGATAATTGTAAATGTCAAAATATTAAAATATATCTTAATTCGAATAGTCTAATGTGTTGGAATGCGCTTGCTGTTGCTGAGTTGGCACGGACATGTAGTGTACAATGTATGTACAGTAAGTGCTACACCTTCTACACGGTGGTATCTGGAGAAGTCGGCCCCGCGCGAAGTCGGCCCCATACAAAGACGGCCCCACGCGAAGGCAGCCCCAGAGAAGTCGGCCCCATTAATTAGAAGGGATTAAAGGGGTACTGTACGCCATTTTCAATAAATTCCCGGTGATAACAACGATCTATTATCGATACTATATAGAAATATAAGTAATTTGAGTCGAAGATGTATTCTGTAAACGCTCAGGTTAATAGGCTATCTTAAAATTTAATAATTTAAAAGTTAATAATTTAATATAAATTGATTTTATGGCTCCAGCCATAAAATGGCGTCTCTTAAAATTCGAATTTCCGTGTACAAAACGTAATCAAATTATAATTGAGGGATACCGGATTAGGAAAACAATTGCACACACGATCGTTTGAAACATTATGCTTATACGGGGAGAAAACCCAAGCCATTCATTGACTAGTGACGGTACACTAACTTAAATGAGTATATGGGACTACTAACCATATAATATAATGTTTATTTGATTCATTTGGACAGAAAACTTTACAAAAATTACTCGACAACGACAATTTGTATTTTTGCATTCCGGTAAATTTGCCATCCGTAACAATACTTCGTACTCAACAAACTTTCAAAAAATTGAAAAGTTGTTACATTATTCTCCGACTCGGGGATTATAGAAACCAACAACAACATCTTGGGTACAGTACCCCTTTAAGTCAGCTTAATTTTATTGATGTAGTGTTTATTTAGGCTAATTATGAGGTCCCCAACTTAATTTGGTTGATTTTGTGTCGTGTTTGTGTAAACTAATTGAATGCTAATTGAGTTGCTTATTGTGTGCCGTCATGATTAATCATTCTCCTGGACAAACTACATGTTATGTAAGATACCAAATCAGGCCAACAAATTAGACAATTCGGATTAAGACATATTTTAATATTTGGACATTTATGTTGTCTTAATTCCTCAATAAGGATTAAGATAATCGTAAATGTCCACATATTATAATTTATTATGTCAGCTCTTGCGATTAGCCAATCAGCGTCGATATAGAGTGACGGTATATGAATCCATATTAGATCGGTGACCTAATATGAAATCAATATTAGGTGCTTATCCGACATCTTGTTTTTTCAGAAAATCAGTCGCCTCGGGAATATTTTTGGTGTATTTTGGCGCCAAGAAAGGGGATATCTGTCGGAAATCATTTTCTGTGAATTTAAAGACATAGTTCCATGTACCAAAACCTGGATGTGATATAATTAAGGAATTCTAAAGACTCATAAATTAACTATCAAACTCAACAAGTTGTCCTACTTCTGGTAATTAGCCATTGACTCAATGCGTTGACGCTCAACGCCCATGACGCGTCACTTTGACGTTACATATTAAGTTAATGGCCATAGACGACACATTTAACTTACCAAATTACAATAAATTACGATTAATGAGAGGGATATGCTGGATTTTGTCCACTGACATAATAAAGATGTTACGGGACGCTTAGTGGTCGGATATGGTGTCATGTGAGGCTCAGCGAGATCAATATTTATCTCACTTCGCCTCACATGACACCATATCCGACCACTAAGCGTCCCATAACTTATAATATCTTAATCCGAATAGTCTAATCTGTTGGACTAATACCAAATTAGTCAATTTAGTGCCGCTGAATAGGTCACTCTCAACGGTTTTCTGTAATAAAGTTACCCAGGTTCCTGAAATTGTGATAAAGTTACCCAGGTTGGAGAGGATTGTGATAAAGTTACCAAGGTTAATAACATTTCATGTAATAGCAACAAATTATTAATTTTTGCGATCAAATTGACGAACTACAGTACCAATATGTCTTAAGTTATGCTTAATAAGGGCTATTACTTGCCAAAATGGCCCAAAATTTAACAATATTTCCCTCAGTCACTTTTAAATCAAGTTCTTATTGTGCGATTTGCTTAACCTGGGTAACTTTATCACAATTTTCTCCAACCTGGGTAACTTTATCACAATTTCAGGAACCTGGGTAACTTTATCACAGAAAACCGGTGAGAGTGACCTATTCAGCTTTAGCAGGTCAGGGAGAACCCAAAATCAATGTACTAAACCTCGATTTGTGTAAAAAACCTTGATCGAAGTTCTTCGAGACCATGTGACCACTGGTCAAAACATACACCCATGATATAAGAAACACTCTAAACCAAATATGATACTAATGGAAGTAATATAGTGTAAGTGGTATAGTGTGGAGTATTTCATCTTACACCTATGGGAGGCCAAATTCACATTTAATAATTAATTGTGCTTAAGTGCAATCAAGCACAATTAATTAGGCCAAAAAAAAAAAGATGCTATGTTTCCGTACATCGACCGATTTTTTATTTTTGTTTAATGTTTTTACCACTAAATGCTCATAAATATTGATGATCATTAGTGTGCAAAACACATGGTTTCTAACATATGCCTGTGAAAAGTGACCATGAAGTGACAGTTGTCTCAAAAACCCCAGGTGTGTGATGGGTTGTGGATTGATGGGCATGAATTTTGCAATTTTAATTTCATGAGAGTGGATCTCAAGCCTGCTTTACAGGTGTAACACGATATCTTCCCCCCTGGGTATATGACTATATAAAGCAAATTAAGCAATAAAATCATACGTTTAATTTTTGTCATATGTAGGCGCTGGGTGGGGGGGGGGGGGAGATACTCAGGCCTGGGTATCTCCCCCCACCCCAAATTCTTACTCTAATCAAATTTTGCTCATATAAAGTTAATTTCTCGCCATTTCATGACTATATAAAGCAAATTAAGCAATAAAATCATACGTTTAATTTTTGTCATATGTAGGCGCTGGGTGGGGGGGGGGGGGGAAGATACTCTGGCCTGGGTATCTCCCCCCCCCCCCCCCCCCCCCCCCCCCCGCCACGCCAAATTCTTACTCTAATCAAATTTTGCTTATATAAAGTTAATTTCTCACCATTTCATGACTAAATTAAGCAATAAAATCATACGTTTAATTTTTGTCATATGTAGGTGCTGGGTGGGGGGGAGGGGGGGAAGATACTCAGGCCTGGGTATCTCCCCCCACCCCAAATTCTTACTCTAATCAAATTTTGCTCATATAAAGTTAATTTCTCGCCATTTCATGACTATATAAAGCAAATTAAGCAATAAAATCATACGTTTAATTTTTGTCATATGTAGGTGCTGGGTGGGGGGAAGATACTCAGGCCTGGGAATCTCCCCCCCACCCCAAATTCTTACTCGATCAAATTTTGCTCATATAAAGTTAATTTCTCGCCATTTCATGACTATATAAAGCAAATTAAGCAATAAAATCATACGTTTAATTTTTGTCATATGTAGGCGCTGGGTGGGGGGGGGAAGATACTCTGGCCTGGGTATCTCCCCCCCCCCCCCCCCCCCCCCCCCCGCCACGCCAAATTCTTACTCTAATCAAATTTTGCTTATATAAAGTTAATTTCTCACCATTTCATGACTAAATTAAGCAATAAAATCATACGTTTAATTTTTGTCATATGTAGGTGCTGGGTGGGGGGGAGGGGGGGAAGATACTCAGGCCTGGGTATCTCCCCCCACCCCAAATTCTTACTCTAATCAAATTTTGCTCATATAAAGTTAATTTCTCGCCATTTCATGACTATATAAAGCAAATTAAGCAATAAAATCATACGTTTAATTTTTGTCATATGTAGGTGCTGGGTGGGGGGAAGATACTCAGGCCTGGGAATCTCCCCCCCACCCCAAATTCTTACTCGATCAAATTTTGCTCATATAAAGTTAATTTCTCGCCATTTCATGACTATATAAAGCAAATTAAGCAATAAAATCATACGTTTAATTTTTGTCATATGTAGGCGCTGGGTGGGGGGGGGGGGGGGGGGGGAGGATACTCAGGCCTGGGTATCTCCCCCCACCCCATATTCTTACTCTATCAAATTTTGCTCATATAAAGTTAATTTCTCGCCATTTCATAACTATATACAGCAAATTAAGCAATAAAATCATACGTTTAATTTTTGTCATATGTAGCCGCTGGGTGGGGGGAGGGGGGGGGGAGTAGATACTCAGGCCTGGATATTTCCCCTCCCTCCCACCCCAAATTCTTACTCTATTAAATTGTTCTCATATAAAGTTGATTTCTTGCAATTTCATGACAATATAAAGCAAAATAAACGATAAAATCGTAAGGTAATATTTTGACATATTTATGCTATGGGTTGTGTGAGGGGTTAAGCTAAACTTCAAAATAATTTTTTTTTTTTTTTTTTTTTTAATAGTTTTCTCGGCATTTCTTACCATAATAATATATAATAAGTGAGGGGAAAAAAATATATGAGTGGGGGGGGGGAAGATACCCAGGGCGGGGGGGGGGAAGATACCCCAGGGTATCTTCCCCCCCGGGGGGGGAGATACCCAGGGGGGGGGGGAAGATAAACTGTTACACCGGTATGCATTGTTTGGGACTTATGGAACATACTCATGGGTTCCAAATAAACATGCACACATTTATTATTTTCTTGGAAAATTTCCCCCAGGCTGCACAGTGCTTATTTGAGTCTGCAAGTTTATTAATTTTGATGCTATGAAAATTGAAATCATCACAAACTCAAGATTTCTATATGATTCTGATACCAAATTGATGAGGCCAAACAAAATTATACATGTGTTTGGGGTCCCACCCTCTCTGAGAATTAGGGTAGGTAGGTAGATTTTTTTATTATTTTTTGTTATTTTTCTGAAATACTATGGACATTGAAATTGTTTTTGATCTCAAAATACTTAGGATGATAAAATTCAATGTGTATCAATGTAAAATGTATGTATATAATCCACTATAGTGTCAAAATATATTAATTTTGATAATTTTACTTAACAAAAACTCAATATCTGGGCATAGAGGGGTTTAAAATAAATCTACTGAAGGCCCAATAAAAAGTTTAGGTAGGCACCTTTAAGATAGGGTAGGTAGGGAGACCCCAAACACACATATATTTTGTTTTGGCCAGACCTTATAATTTTATGCATGTACATATTCAAATATATGGCGTACATGTGAACATTTAAATATTGAATAAAACACTACATGACACATACTATATTTATTCATATGCTTGACCTACTAGTACATGTACTTTAAATTTTTTAATTATAGTTGATGTTTTGCTCAGAGTTTCCACTGTGCTATTATGTGGGTCTGCACTGTTATTAACTTTCAATGGAATTTTTCCCCTGCACTATTATTTGGGCCTGCACTTTTATTTGGAGCCCGAGAGTACCGGTAGGAGCACTATCAACAGACATGGTGTGTGTATCTATATATATACATGTATAGAGGTTATCACCACATATGTTAGGGGTACAGCTACTGTTTCCAAAAACCAGGCATGCTATATAGGTTGGGTGTACTGGCTACCTCCAGACTCACAATATAAGTATGGTATAATGGTGGTATTATCAGTGGTATTATGGGTAACATTCTTATAAACGTTAGTGACATCAATGTATGCAAATGTGGTATGTGAATAATAAATAACATACTTAAGCATGAAGTAAGCTTGATCTTTCATCAATCTTAATGTCTATTTCCACTGTGTTTATCAAGTAATACTTTCCCCACAACACAAGTTTGCATTTTATGTCACTTCAGTCGAAGTAATTCATTATTTCAGCAGCTGGATAGAAAATATCAAAATAAAATAAAAATAAAAAAATTCCCTACCTACCTACCCTAATTTTTTCACCCCGTTATCGGAAACATACAATCTTTTTTTTTGGCCTTATTAAATGTGAATTTGGCCTCCCATTGGTGTAAGATGAAATACTCCACACTCACCAGTGGTCACATGGTCTCGAAGAACCTCGATCGAGGTTTTTTACACAAATCGAGGTTTAGTACATCGATTTTGGGTTCTCCCTGACCTGTTTAGTGCCACACTGATTTTGAATAATTTTGTGAAATGTGATTTTGGATTATCCCTCTTTTATTAAATTCACAAAACGGTAATGGTCATATACCACTATAATAGTGGAATACAATTATATTTATAATAGTGGAATAGAGGATGTGTCTGACCTGGTACCATCAGCTGTGTATGATCATGCAGTGTATGGGAGGCCAAATTCACATTTAATAATTAATTGCGCTTAAGCATAATTATTTGCGCTTAAGCGCAATTAATTGCGCTTAAGCGCAATTCATGGTTATATGTAACAAAACACCCCTGGTGAATAAATAGGTTTCTCCATAACTTAGCATTAACTCCTATTGACATGTCACTTCTTGGTTTCATTGGTTTGGATGGGTAGGGAGCTAGCCCAACTTATTTATCAAAATGGCTGACTCACAATAGTATCACCTTCTGTTTTAGTTGGAGCGATTCGTGATAGCATTATATTATCTTCTGTATATATTTGTTGGGGCTACTTGCAATAGCATTACTTTCTGTATTAGTCGGGGCGACATTGATTTTCTTCAATTTTCGAGTATACAGGCACACCATATGAGGGAAGCAAGCCCTCGGTGACACCACATTCACACTATATGATCATGGAAATACTATAGATTTGTGCAAGAGCTGCTGATTTAATAAGAAAAACTAGAGCTTCAGGACTGAGACACCAAAGCTCCAGTAATTACACACTATTTTTTGGACAGGGATGCTGATAATATGAAAATAGGGTTTTTTCCCCCTGATTTAAGTCAATAAGTAAACCATACAGTAATGCTCTAATTAATCGACTCCTTAACCACAGCAGAATTATGGATAACTTTTCAGGTTTTAGTCGGAAATATGGCTTGTTACCATTCATCGGAAAGCTCTCGAGAGCTTTTCGATGAATGGCAACAAGCCATATTTCCGACTAAATCCTGAAAAGTTACCCATAATTCTGCTGTGGTTAAGAAGTCGATTAAATAGAGCATTACTGTATGAGGTAAGAAAGCCCTCATGCAGTGACACCGCATGCATGTATAGGATATTACCATAGTAAAGGCTAAAATCTGTGCAAAAATACATTAAAAACATCATACAAAACATTACTAGAGTTCCGGGAAGGCGACATCAATTCTTTGGATAGAGGGATGCTGATAATATGTAATTAGGGGATTCTCCTTGTTGAACACATACTCACAGTTTGACTGTTGAGTACAGGTCAAAATTAGCCCAATGCTCATCTTGCCGTGTTGCTAGGTGATACACCAGGTCATGCTAATAGTTTATGGGTAGGTTAGATAGTAGTCACAATTACGCTTAAGTGTAAATGCCCTATTTGCGCTTAAGCACAATATGTGGTATTTGCGATTAAGCGCAATTGATTGCGCTTAAGCGCAATTATTTGCGCTTGCTTAAGCGCAATTCATTATTAAATGTGAATTTGACCTCCCATATCAGTGACGATTCGAATTTCCAATTCCATTTACCACCTGTTTACATGTACCTGTTTTGATGTTTACAACACAAACAATGCAAATGACAATGTCAATGGCGAATGCGACAATAATTATATAAACCAACGCATGGGACAATAATTATTGCCAACAAGAGAGTTCCTATGGTGATCACAAAGCAGAAATATTCCAAAGTTCCCAACGATTGTGCCCTCTTATTAAAAAAAAGAGTTACTTTTGTTTCTCCAAAGTTGAAAATGTCCCATTGTGACCGGATGTTATTATAACGAAAGTAGACTAGGTTTTGTTCCGTACTCTCAATATTACATACCGGTACCGTACATGAGCTTTATTATAATGAATTGAACAAATGCTTGAACAGTTACTGTCTGAAAGGAGTGAAAGCATGGATGGTCAATAATAGTCCATGCTGAAAGCGAAACATGTTGATCTTTTAAACACTTTGATTTAAAAAATGGTTCGTTGGTCGGTGTGTCGATAATCCGCCTACTTCGTAGATGCAAAGTGTTATTATATAGCTTGAGCTGCACGGTTCTACTATACGCAGCAAGTCCCTGGATATGCAGCAAGTCCCCGGTAAACGCAGCAAGTCCCTGGTAAATGCAGCAAGTCCCTCACACCTAGGGTGGATTACGGCGGATTAGTCATGCGTGTTTACACAACGATATGTTTAACCAGTGGAGGTGCTGATTACAAAGGGCTTCAATCAAAGGGCTTTAATTTAATCGTAATACTGATAGATTATTGAAGGGAATTGGACTGAATTGTGGGACTGAATCATTGAATGGTAAAATTAAGAGTTGGATTTTTTTTAGATGTTTTTGTTGGTAAATGCAAACAAGTAACATGAGAATAGTAGAATAGCTAGCAACAAAAGAAAAATAGAGCACAGTTTTTATAAATATACATATAGCAGTGAGCTGAAAGAAAAGTTTATTAGAATAAATTGTATATATATGTGGCCAGTAAGGAAGGGAAAAAAACAAGATATTGAGGCATTCGTTTGGGAAGATTTTTATTGAATAAAAAAATATTTGGATACATGTATCTGCTGTTGTTTGGTTGAAGATGTTGGTAGTGCAATCTCGTAGGTTGTAAGTAGAAGACGTTCGGACTGAACTGCTGCTTCAATCGCTGGCATGGCATTCCTACTGGATGACTCGTGCAGCCTGGAAAATAGGGAAACATATTGTGAATATTTTACAATAATGTCAATGAAACATCAGTGAAATAAACGCTCTTTATTTAAATCATAGGAGGAATAGACTAACAAATAAACGCTAATTACTAACATAGTTATGCTTTTATAATAATGTCAATATTATATTTTGAAATAAACGCTCTTTATTTAAATCATAGCCTCACGCGGCAGGAATAGACTAACAAATACACGCTAATTACTATAAATAACATAGTTAATGCTTTTATAATAATGTCAAATATTATTAGGTGTAAAATGTTCACACATTAGTGATGTACACGCTCTTTATTTATACCATATAAGGAATTGAATAACTAGCAAATATTACTAACCTATTTAATGCTTTTAACACATCATATGCACCGTTGCTGTCGAAAGAACACGATTTACAGTAAAACGTGATGTAACTGTGTTTACACAGTGAAAACAGGAATATCACAAAGAAATATAAAGCATATTAATTAAATTATATTAAATAGTGAGTAGAATAAAAGAAATAGCAACTTAATAAAACTTAGAAAAACTTTTATTTCATATATAAAAATCTACAAATACCCATCTTAAATAATTATAAAGGGATAAAGATTTCCAATCAACTCTAATCAACTGCCACATATCATAAATCAAATGGATAATAAAACACTGATTAAACTCATCAACAACTCCACTAATCCACCCTAATTTAGAGGGACTTGCTGCATTTACCAGGGACTTGCTGCGTTTACCGGGGACTTGCTGCATATCCAGGGACTTGCTGCGTATAGTAGGACCCGAGCTGCATCTAGACCCCCTATCTTTGTAGAACTATATCAGTCCTTCAATTTGCCAGTTGTTTGCCATCTGGTCATGGGGGCTTTATAGAGTTATCGGTCTTTGAATCCCAGATGGCCGCCAACATTAAATGTAGGCCTACTCAATCCGATTAAGCACCCTAATTACTATTTCTTTGGCTTCGGGGGTAAACAATATTTGATTCGAGTCGAGGAACCCATCCATCAAAGCTCAGAATGATCAGATATTGATTCTTGAAGTTTGTAATTTTCTCGAGATGTGTAGGCCTACTAATAATTGCCACAGAAACACTTATTCAAACGGACGAAGATGGATAACACTAAAATCATAGTCAAGTGGTAATAATAATGCAATTTTGACCGAGAACATGCTTTTGACGGCGTGTTCTGGGCCACAAACAATAGAAATAACAAAAATTGATATCTGATCACTCTGAGCGTTGATAGGTAGGCAGGTTCCTCGACCCGAATCAATTATTTTTTACACTCGAAGCCAAAGAAATAGTAATTTATGAGGGTCTGATCGGATTGAGTAGGCCTACCTTTAAATATCTGACCAGGTAAATTTCAATTCGCAGTTACTCAGGAAGTTTATATGTATTAATAAATTTCATATATTAAAAATGGCCGTCAAATTGGCCACCGGAATTGGAAAATATGAATCTTTTTCACTAATATCTTCTATACCAGTTTCTTCTGTATGGATCTGGTTGAGAATTGTGACTTTATTTTGTATTTTTGATATTAACTGATCATTGGGGCAATGAAACAAGAAATTATTTGGGCCCTAGCTGCTTCCGATCCCTCAAAAATGTGATTTTACAGAACGCGGTATAAACATTTCACCAAAAAAAATAAATAACAGTTGGGATTCTAGTTACATTTCAACAAGGAATGAGCAGAACTGTGTTATGTAAGTGAGGCATATCATTACCCGTGAATATTACAAGTCGTTGGAACCAAAATTGTTACTTTGGCTCAAAATGGCCGCCAAAATATGGAAAATTGTAAATATTGCCCAGCGTGCCATGCATGCAATCGCTAACAAGTTATGGTTGATGAATAAATTTTGCTATTCTGCCTAATATCTATTGAAAACATTAACATGTCTGATTCAACTTGGTTCATTTTTAGTATTGTAACCACTGACATTACCAGAAACTTGACATAAATATCGGCAAAAATAAACTTTTTAGGTTTGGACCATTTAAAAAAAAAGTAAACTGCAACTAACTTTGGTATGGAAGGTGTGTATTGTTTTGATCTATTTTAAATGTGTCACACTAAGGTGTTCATAGACCAAATTACTCAAGATGGCTTCCGAAATGGCAAGCAACTTGGGTAAAAAGTTATTTTTTCACATAAATGCGGAACAATATTCTCTGCCGTTCAGAAAAGTTAGAAAATTGTGACTCACTTAGTAATTATGCATGTTAGGTAATCAACTGAGAACTAAATATTATATCTGGTTGTCAAAATTTCTTATGGGGCATTACAAATTCATTTTAAAGTTGCAGTATGGAATTTTGCCGAAAACCTCTTTTGAGATTATGTCCACATGTTTTAAACGAAGTGGGCAGAACTGAGATGAACCATAATATGTGGCTATTCTGGCTTATTAGGACAAAACAAATGATCAACTTGATACAATATGGAGGTCAATATGGCAGCCAGGGAGTTACTACATGGTCATGTGTTGGGTGAGTACGCATACATGGAGTTATTTTATGGTCATGAATGGTGTGAATAGATATACAAGGAATGATTATATGATCATGATTGGGTGTTCATTGTGAGATGTAATATGATTACGTCAGTACGTGGGTCAAAATCTCAAAAGTGACAATTTTCACGTAACACCCCTAATCATTGGTAGAAAATTCAAACAGTGCTTAGCTGTGGTTATATTTCTATTTTTATTGATAGCTGAGGTTACATTGAGGTTTTAAAATGCACGCGTTTTATTATAATCATTATATTATTCTTGCTCCAGCCTTCCAAACATTGCAATACCTGTAAAAATGTCATGTAACAGATGGGATTTCCAAACTTTGAGTATAATTTCTTTAAAAACTACCAAATGTAATTGATATAATTTTCTCTAAAAAGTATACATAAAACTAGATAATTATTCTAAACGTATAATTATATCCAGTATGTAAAAGGTGTTTCTGAATTTCAGCTGTTTCTGCGTGTAACACTTTTTATGTCATTCCTGTTACCATATAACAAAAACTGCAGTAGCATTTATGAGGATGCGGACATAGATGGCTATTTGAGCCTAAGTGATAGGACATGTGATGGCAATGTACGTGAAAGTAAACATGTATGCATTTAAGAAGCTGTTTTTCGATGCTGAAGCGATTAAGTTGTTACTTTTAGGGAGTATGTTAATTCGGTGTCATTCCTGTTACCACGATATAGCAAGAAAATATAATTAAATCAGTATCCGCTTTATTTTGTTAGTTTACTTTACAAAAGTTCTTTAAAACTAAAATAAAATGGATTTATCTCTCTGGTTATTTCAAACTGAAAAATCTCATCAAAAATAAAAATGTCATTCCTGTTGCTGTCATCCCTGTTACTTGAACCAATAAAAAGTAACAGATATGACTAATAGTAACAGGAATGACAAACATATATCAGTTGATAGGATTTCTAAAATAAGAACAGCAAACATTATCAAACCTGTATTTTCTGTTGTGGTGTGTACACAATTTACGTTGTCAGGTAGGATATCTGTGTTGGGTTGCAATCTTGGGATTGGGTGTTGCCCGAGTTTTCGTACCTACATTATATCTTGCAGGTGGGTTAATATGTGGTAGGGAAGTGTGGCATTGCGAACGGACCTCGTGATATTGATGCAAGTTCATTCAACATTAATTTTCATAACTTCAGAACATTTAGCTGGACAAGTGGGCTGCTAGTAGTATATTTGTCTAAGGTTGGATGGATAGCCAAATTTTAATATTTTCAAGGAACGGTTTGGGTGCTGTGCACATTACTTGGACCGAATAAGTGGGCGCATTGGTTGGGTTAAATGGATAGGACACAAAATCTTGCTTGCACCTATCACCACTACATGTAGCATATTGTCATTGGAATTTTTTTTTTCGCAATCAATCTTCATCAGCATATTTGTTATTTATGGTGTAATGGAATTAATTCTGCTATTCTTGCTTTAGTGTAATGCTAGCTGCTTAGAATATATTAAACATACAGATACTGATATCTAGAGTGTCATTACTGTTACCGTTGTGTCATTCATATTACCGGCAAGTCATTCCTGTTACCATGTACATATAGTTTTGCAAAAAATATCTACAAAAATAGTTCAAAAACAATACTGATCATGTTGTTTAGTCTGGACACAGCAAACATTCTAACATATTAATAAATTAGGTATCATTTTTTTAGAATCTACAGGAGGAAGCAAGCAATATTTTTTGGGGTTTTACATGGAATGAGCATTAGAATGATGTAAAAGTTATTTATATGTTGGATATTCCATTGTATGCTTTATATTATGTTTGGGTAATTTTGTTTATGCAGTGGTCATAATATGGGCTTCAATAGTATGTATTTGATAGTTAACTGGATCTATTTTTGTTAGTAACAGGAATGACAAGCAGAAAAGCACCAAAGAGAAACAATAAGTTGCTATGGCAACGGGATCTTGAATCCAGCTCTGCTGAGACACGTAGGATGTCCCCTGTGGAATCACCTTCCATATTAAATGAATAAACACTCTCCCTATGAATGTTCTAAATTTCACAAAATGGAACCCCAAAATGTGCACTTTTGAGATTTTGACCCACGTATGGACAACAAAAAACACGTACATGGACATCTATAAAATGATAAATGTATGTTTCGTGGGAGCTCTAGCTACTAGTGCCTGTATTTCCAGCCAAACTTGGGATATATGATCACGTCAGTACGTATGGACGGTATGTCTCTATTCCGAGGATTCGCTATTCCTAAGGTTCACTATTCCGAAGGTTTTTGTTATTTTGATAATACACTTTGCACAACAAAACCAGGTGAAACTTTGGCAACACGGATAACACCCCCGTGTACGTGGTATCGCCAAAACCGAGGGTATCGCCAAAACCGAGAATATGGGAAAGTCATTTTCACTTATATGATATGGGGATATGTTTGTTTCTCATCGTAATACAGACATCGAGCATCGTATGTGTATGTCCCTACGGAGCAGGAGTATTTATACACCAGTTGTCAATCAGTTTTCCCAGATCAGACCATTCATTTTTTTTTGGCGAATTTTTTCAATGGTGTTTTTGCTTTTGCTCACTCAAATTTTCGAGAACATCCATTCACTAGTATAGTTCCTGGACTTCCACGCTTCCAAAACAAATGCCGGTATATAGTTGAATCTGTCAATGAAGCATAGGATTTGACATAATTTAAAAAATCCGTGTCGTTCTCAATTTCCGCGCGATATGAAGGGACCACTGTCGGTCCAGAAAGATGCGAACGGCACAGATGAAGATGCGACCAAACGCCGAGTTTCTGTGCAGTAAATATGCGTATTAATTAAGGAGTTCTGATGAGTATTCGAGTTTTTATGTGTATCTGAGACTGATCAGTTTGACTGCGAATGTCATCTGAAATAGGAATCCATAACATATTCGAAATATTGTATGCATATATATTATGAATGTGTTTCAATTGAAATGAATTGAACATCCATCTCAGCATTCAGATTTGCGATCTCAAGAACGTGAATGAATGATAACGCGATGCCTTGATCACACGCACGTGAATGCTGCCGTTCGCATGCATGCAACTAATTGGATATTCGTTTAGTATTAACATGCTTGGAGTTTGTATATAGACCACACATGCCGGACGACACGCTACGGCGTATCAACGATTTGTTCTAATCATGTTTATTTTACAGACTTCATTACTCGTTCCCACTCGAGTAGACCGTTACGCGACAATTAAACCGAATCATCTTATCGAATATACATATATCGTATTGCTCCAAATTATGCAATTCTGGCTTTTTTAAGAGTCATCAGTAGTATAAAGTAGCGGCAATATCTCTTATATATAAGGGAGGGGGTTAAGGAAAATATAAGGGGGAATGGAGACAGGTAAAATCATTTGGAATGTTGAGCCCCACCCCCACGGGATTTAGTAAATACTAATTAACGAATGTTAAACGATACATTAACGACTAATTTATATAGGTGTATCAAAAATGAACTATTTCTAGGCAGATGTTATAGTCATACTAATTAGTAACTATTTGAAGGCATACCTAAGCTACAATAAGCGCTTCTATGCAGATGTTATAGTCAGACTAACTAGAAAACTATTTTAAGGGGCATAATTAAGATACAATACCGCAATATATTTTATGTTAGATAATGATGAGTAACTATTTGTAAGCATAATAAGTATATATTAGGTTAAATATGATAGGTTAGTAAAAAAAATACAAATGATGTTAGATAATTTGAAATGTTAAATGAAATATTCGCTAGTGAATAAACCTATGCATGTAAAAACCTTAGGTCTAAACACATGGAATTTTGTTAATTTGGAACTTTTCTTCTGTATTATTGTAGATTTGTAGGAAACACGATTCAATCTCATAAAACTCGATATTTCAGAATCTCGTAGTAATCGAAATGTGGAACCCGACACTTATTTCCTTTAATGAATATAAATGATACAAGCATAAATAAATCATAGTATACAAACAAATATCAAAAAAACATAATCAAATCAATCTTTTTTAAGAAATGGACAATCTGGTCTTAAATGAACCCCGTTACTTTCGTAACATCTAACACGTTTCTGTTTAAATTTATCAGCTGAATTTAGCTTAGATAATCTGTACAAAATTTTAGCATTTTTATCAGCTAATATTGAAATTTGTTTCCCTATGTCCTCTATATCAGCCAAATTATCTAAAAGTTTTCTTTTTAAACTTCCCCTGTTCTTTTCTTTCTGAGAAATCTCGATGTCGCTGTCGGAAGACATTTTGAATTAAAAAAATATAATAAAAGCATTTCATTTATAGAACAAACAAAAAATACACAATCTAAATATCAAACAACACAGGTAGATGTTGTTTACACCAATTATAAACGTAAGTATCATTATGAAAACCGGGTTTATTTTAACGTATAGACAATCCAATCCTCTACAAGTATGATACAAATAATATAATACAAAATAACCACACAAGAAAGAAGATACATGTTGTATATAATTTGTACTATAATACAATCTACCATATCTACCTAACATAATTTTCAACTGCTCAGATGGAGGTAATCTGATAGGATCAAAATATATTATAAAATTATCATCGCGTTTCCATATACATATCCAATGTTCACCATCTAACCATGATGGATCAGTATTACAAATTAAACCTCTATTCGGCTTAATATTATCAGGTAATTCGTCTAAAGCATAAACGCCTAATACCATAGATTTCAAAACTGAGTCAGAGTTTAATGCATCAGAGATATCCAAGTTGCTCAACATAATGTTAAAATATTCCACCTGTGTAAACGCTACATTCTCCGCTAATTTCTATAGAACTATCATATTCGGCATATACTATTACATTTACTGTATCTGGTAAAGCTGTTGAAAATTTTGCGCTTAACCGCGCACTACCACGCTGTTTAGGATGCCAAACTAAACTATCTGCATTATGATCAGCAGTTAAATCAAAACCTAAAGTTGTAAAACCATTGGCATAATCAAAAAAATTCACTCTGAAAGATTGCTCGCAATATAATTTATTTATAGAATTCAAAAATGTGTAATATGAACCTACATATAAATCATCATCGAAAGTTTGTTCGTATTTATGCCCTTTCACGGTTTTACCATTAACAGACAATTCCATTTCATAACAATCATAATGTTTAAAATTAAAAGGAGAAGATGTTATAGTACCATTAAATGCTGTATTATCTACTAAAAATATTAACACTCTCTTTGGAAGAAATGGATCACCCAAAAACAAATCGTCTTTAATCAAGCTTAAAGTCCTAGGTGCCACGCTAAATGTTTTTAACGAAACTCTATCCAAAGGATATTGAGCATTGGTTCCACTTAATAACTTTTTGCTTATTTCATTTGAAGTGACATCACTTAACTCTACGGTTCGTACAAACAATTTAGTATCTGACAACTCAATCTTATAATCACCAGCACTACCTTGTAAACAAAAAGTAGGCTTTGATCTATGCAGTCTAAGTTGTATGGGTACGTTTGGAATTAACAATTTTGGTTGATTAAACATGTCCAAATGTAGTTTACCGCATAATTGAATGTTTTTTGCATTACTACCGTCTTTAATTATTCCAAGTAACTGCCTACCTCTGCTAATGTCCCTCGGTACGTCATCCAAAGTGCCACCTTTCTGAGGTATAAATAAAGTTGTTCTCTCTAATTGATTTTCTCTTGTAGAACTTAAGAAAGTTTCTATGTAAGATCTATAAGCATAATATCGACCAATTCCACATTCTACACCGTTTAATAATAAATCAGCTCTCTCGAATAAAGAATGAAGAAAATTATTTACTGGAAACACGTGTTGGTCAGCAGCGAATGCGGTATCGTCAGTTTTCGATATTTTAACGTCGGTTTGCAAATAACTTTCCGAAAGATCAACATAATGTGCAGATGGGGACTCTAAAAATAACTCTAGTACGTTACTATTTGAATAATTTGAATTCGATGGGTGTTTCTCTGTAAATGATCCGTCTGTTATCGTTACCACTGTAGGTGGAATTTCAAAAACATCCACCTCACTCTTAGAAACTGGACAGCTGTTGGGATTCATTTATTCAAAAATATCACGTTTTGTTTTTCGTCTCTTCCTACGTCTTTTTGAAGGAATATCCGAATATTCTTGTAATTTACGTCTTTTTGATGGAATATCCGAATTATCTTGTAATTTACGTTTAGGCCGTAAAATTGATCTGGCTAATTTACCAAAAATAGAACCAAGTCCGTAACCTCTCTGATACCTATCTCCTATAAAAATAGGAATAGGACTATTCGCCATAACTTTAAATAATGAAACATCTATTTATATACATATATATTTAATATAAATCCTTATCCAATCAAAATGCGTTTAAATATTAAAACTAGAACAGTTTTACCATAATCCGTCCAAGGAGGTGGCAAACCTGAAGAATCACAAATATATATAGAAATAGTGTCAAAATTCTTATGATGTATAGGGTAAAATTGCAAATTTGTGAATTCATAATATGCTGTTGATACAATATCATCAGAACGTGGGCATATTACTTTCAATAATTGAGAATTAGAATCGCCTACTATACTATGTGTACATATATCTGAATAAATATAAAGAGCGTCTATATTATCCAATTGATTAGTTACAATTAAAAAACAGTCTTTAGATTTTCCACGGTATCTTTTAATTTTAGTTGATAATTTTCACGCAAATTAAGAAGATATCCCAATTCAGAAGTCCTTGTAATTTGCAAATCCATCGCCAACGAATAACGGGACATGCTTGTATGGTTTGCCATTCTAGTGAAACAAAGGTAGTTCGCGTTTCGACGTTTTCTCACCTTAATGTCAATCACTACATCCCCGATTAAATCCTCAAATATGGTTTGTGACTCTTTCGCATCGATTGAATGCAAACCTGGATCTATTAATTTATATTTTGTTTTTTTCTAATTCTGACATAAATTCCGAATCTTTGTAAAAATGCTAAATTTATTTTCGTTGAACTAATTGCATCCTTTCTATAAAATCTTCGAACGAACATTTGTCATAAAAAATAACACCATATTCAATCTTTGTAAATACACGTTTCCTCCATCTAATCGGACCTTTAACCCGAAGTTTCCTAGCAATAATACCATAATCGGGATCTCTAACAAGTGGTAAATCAGTTTCTGGCGTCAAGAAATTCATATCCACCACTATTCCATAAACAAATGCATAAGATTGATCATCTGTGGAAAAGGTAAAATTTCTTTGTTCCAGGAGCGGGCTTTTAAATCTGGTTTGAATAATGGCTGATGATAAACCTACATACCAATCGTCCTCCTGTAATTGAATCTCACTGGGCAAACTCGTATATTCGGATAGTGTATTTCTGAACAAATCACCAGAAACGTTAGACGGTAAAGTTATCGAGAAGTGGCCCTCCGTCATTGTTTCTTAATTTAGGCGACGGAGACAAAAGTCCAACAGAGCCCGACAATAACCTAATCCAAATAGACGGTGTGTCCACGCCGTGTATACTAATATTTATTATAGCAGAAACACATACTATATAAAGCAAACATACTTGACTGATATACACAACCTGTCCTTTGGAAACTTTATTATTGAAAAAAGTCCATTTTGACGATTGTCGTTTTAATCTGAGGTCGTTATCCATTCTCTAGGAATGTATGAATCGAAACATTCTGGATAGCCGCTCCATCTAACTTTTATTTGATCTCCATCTGTCTCTAATACACGATCAATTTTCCATATAGTATCGGAATCAATCGTTACAGGTGATAACTCGCTCTCATAGAATGTACCCAATATTTCCTCTGAATTGAGATCAGCTATTTTATATCTATGTGGTTTAGAACCAGGTACCAAAGACGTAATCTTAAACACTTCATAAGTATAATTGGCCAAAAACCCCTTTTCAAATTTATTTTTTAATTTTACCAAGCGAACGCTTTCTCCCACTTTAAATTTTGCTTTTGTAACTGGTATTTTATAAGTCTTCGATTCATTTCTAGCTGCAATTGCTTGCGATGTCAAACACGAGACATCTTTCGGTGCCATTTTAATTGCTCTGTGGATCTTCGAATTATAGGAATTCACCAATTTAGGCAAAACTGTTAAATAGCGCATAGATTTAGATTTGAAGAAATATTTATACATTTTAGACTCTCTCAAGCAAAGCGGCTTTCGTGTCATAATTTCCCGTAGAATATAAATGTACACCATTCTTCTTCAGAAATTGCTTAACGTACGCGTTGTAGAACTCGGTTCCACGATGAACGTGTATACTGTTTGGTTTCTTACGCTGTTTAAAAATAATTTCTAAAGCCTTCATTATAGAAACACCAGTCTTGTTCTTTAATGGTTTAACAATTAAAAATCTTGAAAAGCAATCAATGCAAAACAACAGGTAACAATAACCGTCATTTTGCTTGGATATATTTCGCACATCACTCAAATCCATCTGCCATATATTATTGACAGAATAAGACTCTGTTCTGGACCTAGGAAATTTTATTCGTTTCGGCCTGTGCAACGAGTACGAATTTTGTTTTTGTAACCAAAGTCGGACATTTTTTCTCGATATTTTATTTTTTACTTCCTTATACAAATTATATTCAGATCCATAGGATGAACGGTGAGATGGGTCGTAATAAATCGATGATAATAGATTATCAATTTGACGAGTCTGATGACCATTTAAAAATCTTCTGTTTTTTGCCTTTGGAGGCATCTGCAAATATTAGATCTTCTTTACGATATTTATTTCCTATGAAATGTGTTGGTATATTATTATCTCGTAATGCTCTGGACAAACTATCCCAATTTCTAAGTGCACTGGGTTTCCTGACCTTGCTAGAAGGTATTATATCATTTACCAAATCAGTTATGCTTCCGATTGGCTTGTCAGATAACGAAATCATTCCACTGTTAATTTAAATTCCTGGCATTCTTTTTAAATGCGACAAAAATAACGAGCCTTTTTTCTGGTAAATTTTTGGCAAACTTTCAACTGCTAAATCTAGTTGGTTAGGTTCAGGTAAAACGACGTCACCGGAGGGCTCTGTCGTGATTTTTACTGGAATCGGCGTTGTTTTTATAGAATTCTTAGCCATGTCATATTCAATAGACGTAGAATTAATTTTTCTTTTCTTAACTGACTGAGGCATATCTTTATCGTCTAATATTTGCTGCATTTTTTGTCTCACATCTTCAGTTTTCAACGATTGAATAGACTGAGAATTTTTCCAGTTTGTGAAAGTTTTAAATGGGACCAAAACCATTTTTTCCATCTTCTCAGAAAACTTTGCCTAAAATGTCTCCTAACACGGGAATTAAACTCACGGCCAGAGCTGCTAAAAAACCACCGTGTTGTAATTTTTGTTTCCTGGTTTTAACAAGATTAGACTTCTTTGACAAATGACGAATAGAACTTTTAAATGGTCTTAGATTAGCTTTAATTTTAGATGAGATTGGTACATTTCCGTTAAGCAAATTATTACAACATTCAGATAGACTGTCTAATCTCGGTTTGTTTAATGCCCTCACGTCTCCACTGCGTAACATATTTCTCAAATATTTAGCGTTTTTCCTTAATTTGACACTGGGGCCCATATCGTAGGATTTTCACTGAGGACGTCTGATCTGAATCTAAGGTTATCCGGACAAGTTTGGTTGAAATCCACCAGTAAATGAGAATATGGATCTGTTGTACACAATTTATATGCTATTGATAAATTATTAATACCACATTGGGTAGATTATAAATTTATCTGACCACAATCTCTAGGAGATTTGAATAAAATAAAATAATTCGCGTTTAACGATAATTTTCTACATTTTCTTTCTAAAAAGATTATGCGTGACGTATATCACACTACATCTTTCGTGATGTGATTTTCTAGCGAATATATCTGTTACATTATCGATCTCTTTGTCAATATGATCCATATCATCTATAATTAATAGGTCACATTCACACAATGATTCTGGAATTTGGTTTACTAAATCCACGTTATCAGACACTTGTTGATCAGAATTGGGAGTCACATAAGTTATTTTTTCTGGAACTGGACACATTAATTTATCTTTATTTTCGATTAAACTATATATAAACGTAGATTTTCCACTCGCTAAAGGTCCATTTATTATCGCCCTAAATTTATCCTGAAAACATACGTAATTGTACGTTTTCATTTTGTTTTATTGTTTTGTCAAACGATCTTTAATTCAGTGAAAAAAACACAAATTTTTTTCCCACACTGGATGTCCGGCAAAATTGACAGAGAGATTCTGATGTATACATAACAGTGGGTAGCTTATCGACTCGATGCTATCGCATTACAAAACGGCTCGGCAGTTTAATGTCGCGAAACACCTATTGAATTAAGATTTTAGTACCTGTTTGAACCACCGCCCATAAATATATATTGTCGACTCCGTGCTATCGCATTAAAAAGTCGCCTCTGTTTAATATGGCGGAACCAATCTAAAGCCAGCTGAATAAAATTTTACCACCTGGGGCGCGGAAGGGCGTTGATATATCGTGTAAATTTAAGTTTGCGGTAAAAAAAAAGGATTTTATTGTGTTGAACAGATAGTTCAACTATAAACATTGGTAGAGGACATGAATAGTGTTCGGGAACGATTTATCAGCGCGATAGAGTTGGACACAACACCATCATGGATAATATGGCCTGCTGTTGCAAGAAATCATCAATTTGTTGACGATGGTTTCGACGAATCATTAGATTATGATCAGTTCCATGACGCTCCTGTGTAACATTGTTACGACCTCTTTCTCATTAAAAGGGAATGGAGGCCCTCATGTTTTATTTTCAACATGTTTTTTTTAAATCTAGTGTTGGCATTGTGAATATATGCAAGGTGGGAATTAATTACTAGATGTGTTTTCTTAATAATCAGGTAAGTGTAATTTCTATACGTAAACAAAACTGTTACAGCACAACTGTTGTTTGTAGTAAGAATGATGCATTGCTTGATACATTTCGATACAGATAATTGAAGCACTCAAGATTTTATAGTCCGATCTGCGCAAATTTAGTTCATAGGCACGGAATAATTATGTTAAGTTCATCATGTTTAAAGACAGAGTTGGCCTTGGCAGTGGCTATCCTGTGAAAATATCTCCACCCGTCATAAACCGCCACAAACAGAAAGAAGATAAAAAATGTAGATAGACTTTGTCCGTATACAAATAATAAATATCGCATAACAGTATGTTTTGGTCATACGTGTGACCATTGTTATGTAAACAAAAGCATAACAAATTACTTTTCTGGGGTTTGTAATATTATGGTGGTAAACATAAAGAGCGTTATATTTGTTGGCGAATACCTGATATGTAACGAATGAAAAGCGTTTATGCCATTTGTGTGTGATTAGTCATTAGTATTGTGCTGTCTTCTGTAACACAATCAGGCTCTTGCTTAGGTAAAATATAGTAGGTGTTTATGATAACATGCTGTTTACGCGATGGTCATGGTATATATAAACGGAACTGTATGCGTTTTATTGTTTTTCTGTTTAGGAACAAATATCAATATTTTCGTCAATTAAGGCCGCACGTGCCTTTAACGTATATAGTTCATCTATAAAGACAACACCATCATGGTCCAGATGACCTGTTGTTCCATGTTTAGTCCATAACGCAATGTAAACAAAACTGTTACAGTAAAATTTAAGATGCTGGTTTTATTTTGGTTGTATTTTCTTCGGCCACGTACATCTGTATATCTTTTTCTATTCAACATCCATATGCAATACAAGTTAAGAAATATTGCTCTGCACACCTATAGTATGCAGATAGAATTGAGTGCTGTCCACCCTATTTAACTATCCAAATTATATTGGGGGTTCAATTGTTTTTATTAGGTAGATTTCCGTGCCGATTTAAAAATGTTCAGATAATGAATAGGGAACCTGTATATAAAACACACATTAACCTAGTCTAACGACATGAGCAATTCCAGATGTAATGTTGCAACTAATTGGCTTAATATTATTGTTTGATTGATTCTGTGAGATAATTGCATACATTTGATAGCCATATCATTGCAAGTACATGTGCTCGTGTGTGCACATAAGCATTTTATATTCGCGTTCATCATTATACTTTACAGAAATGCGAGAAAAATAATTACTCTAAATGTTCAAATTTCAAAATGGCGCCGATTAATGAGTTTTATGCGTGTGTGCAGATTCCAACACATGCGTTATGTTGTATACATATGTAAATTAATCAGATATATAATAGCCATTCACTACTTGTTGCAATTTAATGCCTGGATCAATTCTAAGTTTAAAAACGAACGACCGGGAATTGTTTCTGTCCGAGCATGTTTACATCTGATGCTAAATTGCGAACTGATTCACCAGCATTTGTTTTTTCCAACTCGTGTTGCCATTTTGATTAAGAGCAGAAATATTTGCCATAATCAGGTAAGTGTTATCTTTATTTATGTAAACAAAACTGTTACAGTACATATTGTTTTTCAAAAATAAAACAATTTTTGAATTGGAATGTTAATTTGTAGAAATTAGAGCACATTTGCTAGATAAATGTTAATATACTGTTGCGATATGATTAGCCACAACGTGTAGACAAATAAGATTTTACATAAACAATTTGTAAAACTATGATTATTGTTTTTAGTTTGCATGTTTAAAGTTAACTTTCCGTAGAATCTGAATTGCAACAATGTTAATTTGGATACTGTAATAGACTATCTAAAAAATTAGATATATCCGGTTTTTTTTTATAATTAAGAGTTGCATACAAACAGATAATAAACGCTCTTTAACGATAAATTATCAACCGTATTTAAGTTAAATTATTAGCTCCCTTTTAAGAATTATGATGTTAATAAGACCTATTTATTAACAATTCTGAGGTAAAATTATTACAATTTTTTTTTTTGCTGTGATGTTCAAACACATTTGGTATTCAAATTATAAAATGAAATCTTAGTGCCCTTTTAAGACATCTTGTTTATAAATAGAGATATATAAAATAATAAAATAAATCTTAGTGCCATTTTAAGACATCTGGGATGAACAAAGTATACTGTATCCGAATAAGAAAAACAAAATCATAGTGTCACTTTAAGACAACTGCTTTAAACTTCCTCAATATGTCTCGCTCCAATTAATAAACAAACTTGATATAATTTATTGTTTTAAATTACACAGAACATATGATGAACAAGATAATAATTAATTAAAAGTTATCTGAAATCATAATATAATAAACTTATCTGACTATTGAATCCATGCCTTGATTTGCTATTTTAGGTGGCTTATATAGGCTATATTGGAATGTTTACCGTAACATACCGCCCGCTGCAAATTTGACAGGTGTAGTATAAATTATTCGTTTTGTACGGTCATAAATACGCCTCGTTAATGATATTTTGACATGTGAGCAACGATGAGGTGGATATTAATCGCCTTGTACAGAAATGTGTGTAAGGCTTGAATGACATTAATCATATATACTATGCGACGACAATTACATTCAACTTGAGATAGTATGCGACGAAAACAGGTACATGTTTTGTTGGTATTTTGAAGGACTTCATTTTTTGTGACTATAGATAGATTGACTAAACGAATGTGTTACTGTATATAAATAGAGCTCGACATGAATTCTCGACGAATGAGAGTGGTTTATTCGACTTGGGTAGGATGACATCATTTGTTGGGACTAAAGATAGAATGACTTTCTTTATATAAACAGATGATTCGCATAGGTGAAATTGAGATACTTCGATTGATTATCTGATCTTTAATGGGTAAGTAGCTTTTGCTGTGCAAAACAGAGGTGGATATGAATTCTCGACGAAGACATCATCCTATTTTGTGAGTATAGTTGGTAGATTATTCGACTTAAAGAAAGATGGCTCGAATGACATCATTTGCTTGGGACTAAAGATAGAATGTTTTTTCCTTATATAAACAGACACATTCGTATAGGTAAAATTGAGAGATAATTGTACTTCGATGGATCTGTTCTTTAATAGGTAAGTAACTCTTGTTATGTTAAAACAAAACATTTATTTAATGTTGGTTGTGCGACTTTTAATGTTTAAAAAGATTTGGAATATCAGTTGTTTGCGTTAACAGTCAACAATGTTTCAAATTTTTTTTTTTGCAAATAAATGGATTAAAGTTTTATTTAATTTTCATATTTTTTTTTACATATAAAGTTTGTGCTTGAATATTTTTGACTATGATTATAATATTTTTTATATTTTTTGGATTAAAGACAAAACTTTTATTGTGTTTTACGATTATTGAGGCAATGAAAAGGACTTTTGATACTTGCGAGCGAAACAGATAAAGATGTTTTTGTTGTTAAATTGTTTCCGTTAACATTGAAATTGTTTTTTTTTAATTTGGCTTTCAATTGAGATATTTGATTTTCATATTTTGATTGATTTTGAAGCATTATAACATATAACTTCAATTTTATTGACGTAAAATTAACTTAAATTGTGTTTTAATTGCTTTATCGTGCTTTTACATTTAATATTTCATTAAAAGGGAGATTTTTTAATTTTTCTGAAATATTGAATTTGTGTTGGAACTGAAATACGTTGTCTTCATATAAACCGAAAATACTCCCGTCATTCATAATCATTAAAGGAATCGATATTGGTTATACATTTTGATTTCTATCACTATGAAATGGTGTTTTTGAAATGTGTTGCCTACTAATCTACAGAAGAACGTTCCTAAAAAAAAACGTTCAATGTGTTTAGACCTGTGGTTTTTACATGCATAGGTTTATTCGCTAACGAATATATCATTGTATAATTCATTAATATATATCAATCGTTTAACATCTATATTGAACTTAATAAAACAGATTATTCAATGCACAGGGGAGCTAACTCTGTTCTTTATATTCAAATTAATATTTGTAGATTTACTCAGTATATTTTAGGAAATTTTTGAATAACCTAGAAATAGTTTGTTTGAGTATAACCTAGAAGAGGTATTTAAACACCAACCTAGAAATAGTTAGTCTGACTTTAATTATTGATACATTTTTTTGCCAGAAGATGTTTCGACGGGGAGACCAGACTGTCCATATCTTAAAAAAGATTGATTTGATTATGTTTTTGATATTTGTTTGTATACTATGATTTACTTGTATCATTTATATTCATTAAAGGAAATAAGTGTCGGGTTCCACATTTCGATTTCTACGAGACTCTGTAATATCGAGTTTTATGAGATTGAATCGTGTTTCCTACAAATCTACAATAATACAGAAGAAAAGTTCCAAATTAACAAAATTCCATGTGTTTAGACCTATGGTTTTTACATGCATAGGTTTATTCACTAGCGAATATTTCATTTTACATTTCAAATTATATAACATCATTTGTATTTTTGTTACTAACCTATCATATTTAACCTAATATATACTTATTATGCTTAGAAATAGTTACTCATCATTATCTAACATAAAATACATTGCGGTATTGTATCTTAATTATGCCCCTTAAAATAGTTTTCTAGTTAGTCTGACTATAACATCTGCCTAGAAGCGCTTATTGTAGCTTAGGTATGCTATCAAATAGTTACTAGTTAGTCTGACTATAACATCTGCCTAGAATTAGCTCATTTTTGATACACCTATATAAATTAGTTGTTAATGTATCGTTTAACATTCGTTAAATATTATTTATGAAATCCCGTGGGGGTGGGGATCAGCATTCCAAATGATTTTACCTGTCTCCATTCCCCCTTATATTTTCCTTAACCGCCTCCCTTATATATATAAGATATATTGCCGCTACTTTATACTACTGTTATCGGATAAAAGTGTAACGATTCTATGTTAACACACTAAACATCCGAACATATATGTACACACACAACAAAGTTACTGCTATTTATAATAAACACTTCAATGTGGAACATGTGTATACTGCCATGATTGTTATGTGCACATGTAAAGTGCACTATAGTTTATAACTTTTCTAATTTAGCCCTAGGACCACATATTTAGTGGGCATAATATTTACACAAGACTTCATTATGTTATCGTATAGGTTGCATATACTGTAACTGATATGTATGTTTAACCGAAATGAATCTTATCTGATCAGGGTCTCCGTCCTGAGTTTGGTTTATGGTTCTAACCAAAATTGTTATGGATGTTCAGCGTCAAGTCGCATCTGACTTTCCCTAACGCTTCGTATACGGGTACAATTTCCAATGGCGCATCTGATTCAGACATGGTGTTTCATAATACTAAATTCGAGATGCCACAAAATATCCGCGCAACACATAAGGGACCGGATGAATTGACTAATTAAGGGATTAATTATTATTTAATTAAGCCTTCCGCGCCCGGTGATTTAATGCGGACTGGCTGTTTTTGCTTTGTTCACAGACAGAGATAATTGTTGTGATTATAGCTCCACTCGTGCAAACATTCACGAGATCCGATGATGAGTATAACGTGTCATGCATCATAAATTTATTTGTATTCAGGGAGAGTATTTGTTTTGTTGGGGGGTCTTAACCTCTGTCAAACCATTCAACAGAGAACAATGTATACCATAGCACATGGTGGCAGTCAGGCGAGCAATTTCCAATGATAATTCTTATACAAAACAACATAGGAAAAAAGATAAATATTTATACGTGCTCTATCCACGAACATACTAGGTTACATCCGAAGATCACATGTTCTGTCTTTTAGTCGGCTAATTCATCCACTCGGTTATTGGGATGTGAAGTGTTGTGTTGGTGTAACATAACACTTCCCCAGATATATATATAGCTTCATCTGAGGAAGATACGTTTTTGGTCTGGTTTGATTTTGTTTAAACATGGTGTTGTAGGGTGGTAAGCTGACTACATGTCCTACATAGGCACAATACAGAGGACCATCGACATCCAGATAAGAAGGCACACACGTGTGCCACGCATAGCACATTGTGATGATATATGTACGGAAGTGTAAAGGTTAACATAGAATCGTTACAATATTATCTGATGACTCTTAAAAAGCCAGAATTGCATCATTTGGAGCAATACGATATATGTATATTCGATAAGATGATTCGATTTCATTGTCGCTTAACGGTCTACTCGAGTGGCAACGAGTCATAAAGTCTGTAAAATAAACATGATTATAACAAATCGTTGATACGCCGTAGCGTGTCGTCCGGCATGTTAATACTAAACGAATATCCAATTAGCTGAATGCATGCGAACGGCAGCATTCACGTGCGTGTAATCAAGACATCGCGTTATCATTCATTCACGTTCTTGAGATCGCAAATCTGAATGCTGAGATGGATGTTCAATCAATTTGAATTGAAACACATTCATAATATATATGCACACAATATTTCGAATATGTTATGGATTCATATTTCAGATGACATTCGCAGTCCAATTGATCAGTCTCAGATACACATAAAAACACTCATCAGAACTCCTTAAGTAATACGCATATTTACTGCACAGAAACTCGCGTTTGGTCGCATCTTCATCTGTGCCGTTCGCATCTTTCTGGACCGACAGTGGTCCCTTCATATCGCGCGGATATTGAGAACAACACGGATTTTTTAAATTCTGTCAAATCCTATACTTCATTGACAGATTCAACTATATACCGGCATTTGTTTTGGAAGTGTGAGAGTCCAGGAACTATACTAGTGAATGGATGTTCTCGAAAATTTGAGTGAGCAAAAGCAAAAACACCATTGAAAAAATTCGCCAAAACAAATTAATGGTCTGATCTGGGAAAACTAAATGACAACTGGTGGATAAATACTCCTGCTTCGCGTGAACATACACATACGATGTTCGATGTCTGTATTGGGATGAGAAACAAACATATCCCCATATCATATACGTGAAAATGACTTTCCCATATTCTCGGTTTTGGCGATACCCTCGGTTTTGGCGATACCACGTACACGGGGGTGGATAAGTTGATAATACAATGTTAGAGAGCTTCCTATTTCAAATGCATGGTATATAATATGGCATATATTTTATATATGTGATCTGGGAGTTCGAATATTAAGTGGGCCTTTAATGTTGATGTTTCTTACATGTAGCTTATTTCAGTCATGCAGTCATTGTGTTTTAAACTTTCCATAATAAACTGATACCGCATTTATTCCTCGTGTTGTTTTCGTGGGGGGGGGGGGTGCAAATTTTAATTAATTTCTGCGAACCTTCGGAATAACGAACCTTTGGAATAGCAAACTTTCGGAAAAATGAACCTTCGGAATATGGAGCCTTCGGAATAATGAACCCGATCCTGTATGAACAGCCCAAGACACGTCCATCAATTAATGTTTACATGTTCATGGGACTGTTTATATTTACATATAATAATGGAGTAAAGTTGAGACCAATACGTCTTTGTTAATTTTGGTGCCCGGATTTCAACGAAATTTGGTGTGTTGACTCAGGGTGCCCTGGTTACGGCAGCGTAGAACCGCCACCTCCTCTTTTGTTACTAACTCGTTTAAGTTAATAACAAAAGAGGAGGTGACGGTTCTACGCTACCGTAATATTTAGGTACAATATAAACCTATTTGCAAGAGCATATGTTGCAGCACCAGATATAGGGGAATGTGGGCCACAGTTAGACATGTGTCAGAGTGAGACATAGCCACTAACATTTTATTTATTCACATGTGATCAAAATGATTGGAAACTAACAATTGTAATAAGATGTAATCTAAAATTAATCGATTACATTTACTAAAGTAATTGTAATCGTAATCGATTACATTGAGAAAAAAATGTATAATTTGTTTTCCTATAAATCATTAGTTAATTAGTTGATTATATAATTTAAACATATTTCTTTGTCTAATTTTATGAAACAATGTGCATTATAGAACACAAACAATGATTTTTATTACGGAAACTGGGATTGGAGGACAACTGGTGGTATCACTTATCGCCTTTGTTTCAATTGGGGCGGGTTCGTATCAATCGAACCCTGACTGGCTACGCGCATTCATGTAAATTCTCCTAATTATTGTAACAAACTGAATCAGGAATGAATCTTTTTATAACACTGTACAACATTTTTATTGAAAATCTATATTTAAAAACACGTCTTCATGCACGTAAAGCATACCACACAAGTTGCGACATTTGTCATGTACGTCATATTGGTGATACGTGCGGTTATATTTGATCGAGATAGCCAGGGAATGGTCGGGGATGGATACATGCAAATGGCTGTTGTGTTAACATTACGCGGCCATTGTAAAAGACTTCCGGAACATGGGTTATTAACCCATTTGAACAACCATAGCAATATAAATCCATTGAGTCACAATGGGATGGTACTTTAGGATCAATATATATGCGCCGGTTTCGTTACTCAATTTTTCGTTACTCAGATAACGAAAAGTTAAAAGCCATAGTCGATCATCTAGAACAGTATACTAGAAAGAACAGTGCAAGAATTTCTGGATATCCTGAAGTGAAATTACACATAGAAAGAAAAAGGTTAAAAAGTTAGTTGCTACCATCTGCAAGGTAATGTGTGTTGATTTATGAAAGCTATCGACCGCGCCCATCGCACTGGGGAAGCTAAGGTTACTACTGCACAGTCTGCTGAATATCAGTGCAACTCATATAATCCCTAAATAATTCGTCAAATTATTGTGAAATTTCACGATCATATAAAAAATGCAGAACAGATCAATACTATTTTCATCAATAAATATGCATGATCTCTTCAGGGAAACTATCAAACTTCGGAAATACAAACAAATCAGACAATGATGGACACGTGAGTGCAAACTCTTTTTCAAAGGTAAATACGAGACAAATCACAGAATACGGTTGTTCTTGAGTATTAATGTCCGTAACACAGCAGATGTAAACTGCACTAGTATGAACATTCCAGTATCTCTCAGGATATTTTTTGTTTTGTTGACAAATTTGTGTATAAAGTTATTTGTTGGTATATTTTGTGATGGTTCAATTATCTCAAATGGCATATTCCAAGTTGCATCATCTTAAATTACATACTACTTTTCCAAGTCTCTTAGTTCATCATCTGAAACAAGAACATGCCATGTATTGCTATCATCGCATGAGTAAAACAAACATGCATGACTTTCAAGATTGATATCATATTTGGAAATGTCAGAACTGTCTTCATTACATTTATTTCCACTGATCAATGTCCTAAGTATTCCACTGAGGGTCAAGGATATTATTTGGCGTTAAGCGTTTACATCTTAAAGTATACACCTTTACATCAAAACGTTTCAGTTAAATACATCATCAGTATACACGATCTTGGTTAAATATATGAAAGTCACTTGATAATCTACTTTCCCGAAGTCATTGTATTACCATGAACAAGACATCATCAGGAATGAAAAAGATCGTAACGAAGCAATTTTGTAGACAGTGGACTATATTAAAACAATGCACTATCTACCAATAAATGCACCCAATGATTCCGCTTGGAGACAAAAGCTATAAATTAAAAGAACTGACTAGTGCGCAAGCATAATTTAAAATGCAAACATGTGTACACGAATACATAATGGCTAATAAATAAAATAAAATGACCAAGGCTGCCCAATAAGTAAAATAGTTTCGAACATCAGATTTTGCATTGACAAGGTATTTCCTATTTAATGAATCGCACATGAACCTTTATCAATGCGTCAATCTGGCGGTCGGGTGGGTGAATCAGAATGTCATCGTTCATCAAACCGAGTGCCTTAATCCATAAATACTATTTGGTGCCTGTTAGAGCTAATAGTTTCCCGTAAAGTATCTGGTCAAAAGTTGTAAGTTCAAATATGAACCTCTCTTTCTGAGAGTTTAAACGATGGATATAATTTGGCGAATTCTTTGTCGAAGCAACAGGCGATTTTTGTTGTGGAGCAACATCATCAACACGAATAGACTGTCGTGTAGCAACTGATCCAACTTGAGTGGATTGTTTGGAAGCAACATGGGTTTATTCAATACGTTGCAATGGTCTGTGATACAGGTTCTGGGACAGGATTGGTATCGCTTACGTCAAGTTGTGTTGCTTGTGATATGCGAAAGCTGTTGGTCTGACTGTTGACTCTCTGAGGGCTGTCAGCACTGCCACCATCTCACGTTTTCCCAGAAACGACAGCAAGTTATGTAACTGCTTGAATTGATCTGAGTATTTGTTCACGCTCAGTGAATTTAACCATATTTGAAGTAATAGACATCCATACTGAGTCCGTGCCTCCATAACTCTGATATATATATATAATTAAGTTGGGTGAAAACGGCGACAATATTATCACTTTTCGTGCCACTCCCCTCCCACATACCTGACTCGTAAATGTCCATTTTCGTTTCAAAAACGTGTGTCCTAATCCCGTTTGTATAGTTTCTTTGCCTTTACAATATACCTGGCCTGGACATAGCCATGACAGTTAAAAGATCGGATTTGGAACATAGGTACTTAAATCTACCTCAATGTACCAAACATTCAATGTCGGTGCATGTCCGCACCGAATGAAGGTCAGAAGGCAATATTTAAAGGAACTTTTTGTCCATCAACTGCTTGGGAATATACGGTCTTTTGTAACTCCCAGAGGTGCCAACTGAGCCAATATCTGTCTCAGACAAATCAGCTATATGGTGAGTTTTCAAAACAGCTCTGCTACTATTCAAAGTCTTGTGAGGAGAAATAAACTCTGTTGTTTGTGCAATGTATACTAATTCTAGTCAGATTGAATAGTTGTTGAATATTCAATCAAAAGATAGCAACTTACTGGCCCAGTTCTGTTTGGATTGACAGATTTCAATCGTCCAGCTATAATTTGTAGAATTTGATCAATGACATATACAGAAGGTCGCTTGACATTCAGATCAAAGCTAAGAATATACCTCAGCACCAGTGGAACCTGAAGAGTTAGCATTCTTACGATTGATACATTTTTGTTTGAGTTGCCAAAAGCAAATTATCAACAACTTGATATAGTGTGGCATATATGTCTGCTACATAAATACTACCATATTGGTGTCCGGGTTAAGCTTCTAAGTGGTTTGATAATTATATTTCGAAACGCACACTTTGTACAGTTGTGAATGATCATTAATCAACCATTAAAGGAGATCTTTCTCCCGGGGCCCTTCTTATTCAATATTCTTATATGTGTGACATTGAGTCTAACATAAGACTTTGTGCAGATCGCAAGATGATACCTCCTTGTTATTCGTTGAAGATGACATGGTGCCTCCTAGAAAGCTCAATCATGATCAGTTTCGAATAAGTCAATGGGCTAGTAAATTCCAGGTGAATTTCAGTCCCTTTTAACATAGTCACTCACACTAGGTAACAATTAAATATACTAACAATTTATCCTCTTTATTTATAACCAGGAAATCAAAGAAGTTGATCAGTTTAATAATTTTAAATATTCAGGTTCTTTAGATTTTCATGTAAATAAACAGTTATCTGTTTGACAAAATGTGTCCTATGATCAACTGTCTTCGAAGCTTAAAATGACAAACTAACAAAACGTGCACTGGATATTTTGTATAGCTCCTTCGTCCTAACCTTTCAAATTATGGTTATGTAATTTGGGATATTTGTTCTCAACGTCTTGTAACAAATCTGGAATCACTATAACCTGATGCCATAATAACCATAATGTCATCATAAGAGGGAGAAGTCAGGCGCTTATTCACAAATAAACTGGTAAAAAAAAATGCGATCTAGAAGAAATATTGTTATAATGCATTATGCTATTCACCATATTAGCCCAAATTATATTTCAATACAAATTACTAGACAACTATCTTATGTTAGTAGATATCCCATGCGCATGGTAAAACATTTCTAGACATGAACATGTAACCAGTCCATTAGAGTGATATCGAGGATCTTTCTTCATATTCGTTATTGGATTATGGAATGGATTAGTCCCATCAATACGTTCGTGCCCTTTATTATAGATGAGACAGAAACTTCGTAAAATTGGATAAGGCAGTTCCATGCTGCTACATTCCAGGGGATATGGCGAGCCAAATCGTTCATTCAAGGTTAAGAAATGGCTGTGGTGACTTAAAATATATATTTTGTTATGTTCTCATTAAACATCCAACCTGTGGTTTTGGTAATATAAAATGCGGATGGTGAACACTACATCGTGTACTGTGTCTTCTATTATAGTCAGCAAAGATTAACACTATTCAGAAAAATGCAAGATATGAACGTTGATGTGACTGTACAAATTATGTTTTTGATCCTATATACTCTTGGAAATAAGGTTAACAGCAAAAAAAAATGAAAATCTGAATGACAATTTTGAATCCACTAACATATTTAAAATTAAGGTTGTAATATAACCTCATTAATCCTAGTCGACCCGCTCCCAGTCCCCTAAAGATATGTATCCACATGATCTCCACATCATTCAAAATATCCATTATGTATACGGATTCGGTAAAATGTGTTTCTCTAGGTACCGATGTGCCTGTCAGTGTGCACTTTTTGGTTGTGTGTTATTTGTAATTTTCGTTTTGTGGGTCCGACCTTATATAGTATTGCCTGTTGTCTGGACCCGTTGTTATGTATATTTAGAAACAAATGTGATATTTCTATTTAACAAAAAACTATCTGGACCCGTACTATTAAACTTATGCCCTTGTATACAACTCCTGGATGCACCGGGTGGCTATTAGGGTTCGTTCACACGCTGGCAAGTTTGCAGGGTATGGTTTGCAGGCATTTTGTTGTAGAAAACGACATGGTTCCAGAATATGAACGGAAACAAGCATATAAGATGCATCTGTTCCACGGCCAATTACATGCGAAGTAAAATCTCTGTAGATCCACCTGTAGCGATGCTGTAGCGGAATTTGCCTGTACATAGCATGCAATGATCTCGCAAGAATAAATCCTTCAGGTATTTTAAGGCAAATTACAGTAGCACCGTTACAAGTGGAACTACCTACATTGTACTTCTCATGTCGTTAGCTTTGGCAGAGATGCATGTTAACATGTGTGTGCATATTTCCGTTCATATTTTGGCACCAGGTTGTTTTCTATGACCAAATACCGTTCATATTCTGGCACCAGGTTGTTTTCTATGACCCAATTCCTCGCAAATTTGCCAGGCATTATGTTGCAGGCATTCCGTATATAAAGCTACAATGTGCCAGGAACTGAATGCAAAAATGCTTTTAAAATACATCTGTACCACAGCTAATATTACATGAGAAATCAAAACTATGTAGTTGCCCTAGTAGCGATGCTATCGAAATTTGCCATTAAATTACATGCAATGATTTCGCAAACATAAATTATACAAGTAATTTAAGGCAACATGTTATTAGCACCGTTACATGTGGAACTATCGAAATGTCAATTCTCATGTCATTACCGTTGGTAAAAATGCATCTTTTATATACATGTTGCCGTTCACATTCTGGCACCATTGGGTTTTCTATGAGAAAATGCCTGCAACAACTGCCGTGCAAACTTGCCAGTGTATGAACCCTTAACGAGCTTGTATGCCTATAAACAATCCCATGGTTTACTACAGTAGATCTATGTAACCATGGTATTGTCGTATTTAGCACGTCAAAACACGTATGGTTTTACTAGTTTTTGTGGTAAAACTATGGCGAAAGTAATCAATGACACAATTGTACAATGGTGCCATCGTTGAGTGAACATGGTAATCATTAAAATACTATCGTTTCAATTGATCAAGTATAATTTGACCATGCTGTTAAAGGTACTCAATCCGATAAAACTCCTCTCAATTACTATTTCAATGGCTTCGGGGGTCAAAAATATTTGATTCGAGTCGAGGAAGTCACCCATCAAAGCTCAGATTTGTTAGATATCGATTTTAGAAATCTATTATTTTTTATTATCGGGAATACTTTCTGGCCCAGATCTCAGGCAAAATTGCGTTATTATTACCACTTGATTTTAGAGTTATCCATCCTTGTCTGTTTGAATAGAGTTTTGGTGTACAAATCTCGAGCAGGATACGAAATTGACGGCAATTATTAGTACTCATCTCGAGAACATAACAAATTTCCAAAATCAATATCTAATAACTCTGAGCTTTGTTTGATGGGTTCCTCGACTAGAATCAAATATTTTTTACCCCCAAAGCCAAAGAAATAGTAATATAGCACCCTCTGATCGGATTGTTGTTGTTGGAATCTGTTGAGATGGGGACCCTCTTTGCGGATTGAGTACCTTTAAACCATGTTCAGAACTAATGAATATCTAGCTTACATCATGGTTTGCCTACGATAACTATGGTATTATTATAGTTTGCCTGTACGGTACGTGGCTTTATCATGGGTTCGTGTTCATAAAAAGCAATGAACCACGTACGTACGTCGCTTGGAGCCAAATAACGATTCACCGCGTGTTGTTAAATTGTGGGCACGTTCAACTCCATATGTGGGTTTAATATGATTTCCAATCAGTTGTTTTGACGACGGTAAAATAATACAGGAAGTATGTATTTGAAAACGAGGCCATTTATTTTAGGGTTCAATTGCGTTCGATACGAATTAAAACTCTTTTAATACCGGTAAAAATCACACAGATATTTCAGGAAATGTCCAGTTCGATTTGCAGTGATGCCAGTGAATGTACTGTTATATAATTATAATGAATGACTGGAAGATCCATTGGGGTCACCGGCAGAGTAAATAATCAAAGTTGTTATTATACACCACTTAACAACAAATATGTTGTGTCTAGTATTGTGATAATGTCCTGTATCTTCTATACCATAGTAAACCATGGTTTAAGAGCATGAACCATGTTGTTTATGATAATACTTTAATTTTAATTTATCCGGTAAAAAAAATGAGGTTGTGTTCACTACATCGTGTTTAATCATGTTGTTTTACACCGGTAAATATAACACGTTACATGTTTTGTTAAAAATAAGAAATGACATGAAATGAATAATCAGGGGACCCAAATAATTACCTTAAAATTGGGTAACTATGACCATGAAAATTTGGTAACTTGTTTGGATCAGATGTCACTTCAGAATTATGTCGTTTTTGTGTTGTGCATAAGCTTTATTTTGGCCAATATATCCTTTCAACAAGTTACCAAAACTTTGGGTAAATAATTATAACATTCTTCCAATTAAATTTTATATGTCTGAATCATATATAATATAATCATTACAAATAAAAACAAAAAACAATTTATTTATTCCATAACATAAATAGTTTCCATATGCTTGTTCAGTGAAGAACCGTTCTTCGTGCGGGTGAGTCGGTGACGTCATATTAAGCCCGTTATAACACCATCTCGCGAGGTGGAGCGAACGATGTCCATCGCAGGATCGTTCCATTAATTCATTACCCATGCATACCAATTCCATTTGCCCATCACAATGAATGGAATCGACCCAAGTGAATGGTTAGGGATGCACTGCATGGCTGTAGCGTGTGATTATATTACCTGAAGCTCAAATACGGCCATTGTAAACGACTTCCGGAAACATGGGCTATAAACACATTTGACAAATACCATTAACAATCCATTATAGAATAACACATTGGAGGGTACTTTGGGATCAATATGCGCCCGGCCGGGGCATAAATTACAGCATTTATTGTGACTGCACTTATTCCGAAACGCGTTGGTTTCTGAACGCTGGAAGAAGCTATAAAAAAGCATGGAGGAACCTAAATCGGGTGGCTTGATAAGAGTGCTCGCTCCTGTTTTACGCAGTCTGGATATATGCGGCTTCAGATTCTCCAGTTCAAAGGGTAGAGTGTATTCATACATCATATTGACATTGCTTGTGTTCAACACACTCCGATTTTTACCGAGTCACTTTGTCGACGGTGACATCTCTTTATCACCCGAGACGGTCATGAGGATTTTGTTCCAGGTGTTATATTTCGAAGGAACTCTTAATGTTTTGCTTTGCATCTGGATGACAAAGCAAGGAAAATTTGAGAAAATATTCGAAACTTTGGACACGGCCATAAATATTGTCGGACCGTCTATGGAGCCCATGAAGATAAAGGTGACCAAGAGAATACGTCTGAGTACGCTGGTAATGTGGATAATAATTCTGACCTCTAACACGTTCTTTGCAGTTGGCATGCTTATTCCGACTGTTGAGCTCAGAAAACTTTTAGAATTCCCATTGAAACCATACACATACCAGCTTGCAGCATACATCGCTTCATCAATTTTTCTAGTGTTAACGGGCGCATTCACGCAAGCAGCTATATACGCCCCAACGCTATTAGTCGGGACTTCATGGACGTTGCTGATAAATTGTTATATTGTTTTAAACGAACATTTCCGGAAAATGCCGAAGGACTTCGAACATCTTGAACAATTCAGAAGACACTATCAGATCGCCTGTCGCGCCACGAGGATGATAGATGATATCTTCAATGTATTGGTGTTTGAGTCTCTAATTGCAACAATTATTGCCCTCCTGATGGGTTTCTACCCGCTGGTGACTGGTCGTACCCAGGGCACATATGAATACATGGCACTCTCATTCACAACCGGTTTCTTCTTCTTAATGCTGTTTATCATCAACCACGTCGCCGCATCAGTTAATAGCGCAGTGAGTATTTTTATGAGGTTACATTATTGTGGAGAATATGCTTTATTCTCTCATCCAAATAAACACATGGAAATTACATGTAAATGTAATGGACTATACCATAATATACTCACAAATGCACCGTCGATGTGGTCGCAATACACAATGTACAGCAATTTTAGCAAACTTGCATGGGAGAGGGTACTGTACTTCGAAATATGTTCTGAGCCATTCCCCGTGTCATAGGCCCCATGAATCATTATTTATATTAGTAACAAATAATCGGTGTAGATAGATGTCTGCACATGCATGTACTTTGGTCATACCATCAGTCACTGAGTTTTACCCCTAAAATTTACCATTGTCAACCCCAAAAACATACCACGACTGCGGAGCGAATGTCTGTGTATATAGAACTGATCATATTTCAAATATAAAAAAAGGTTGTTATAACAATTTCAAATTATTGTTTTTGAAACTCAGTTGACAAACAACATGGAAGAGAAATCGATATATTTTCATCTAACTATACACGTGGACTTGACCTGCACTTCAGGGGAGTTTTGCATAAATCCAGTCGAAAATGACATGAGATTTTCAACATGGAATTTCTATGGATCTAATTGGCGAAAATCGTGAATTTCACATATCACAATCTTCATTGTATGCAGAATCTGAGCAATTATTAAGAGATGAAAAACTGGATTTTAATACATTTGGTAGGTTGAAAATATAATGTTCTCTTTTGTCCCCTTTGGTACCAAGAACTGCTAGAATAATTAATAATTTCACGCAACACTCCACTCACCAAATAGCTTATTGTCTTGGCTCTATGAGAGGGTGCTTCATTTGTATCATAATGTTGCGTTAGATTTTTTATTGCATAATATAGCATCATATATTGTAATGAAGAATAATGCAGTCACAAATAGTCCCGCCCAATGAAAACAATTGTTGATATACAGTGTGGTCCACGCAGGCAGGGGTAAATCAACTGTGACTACATTGTAGGCCACAGTGATAAGATATATATATGGTGGTCAGCTTTAACTTGGTTATCAACCAATGACCCAGAACTCATCTAAGCCTAGTCGACTTTCACCATCTCCGCGTTACTCTTACATTTGCGCAGGGCATTTAAAAAATTTGTTACGACACATATCGTCAAAATGATAACCGTGTCTGGGTATACTGTATCGATAATCGAATCCACGCAAGAAAGTTCTGTCGAGCTTCCGCATTAAGTTGCTTGGCGTACATTGTGCATGAATTCCGGAATAGCATTTTTTATACCATTGTGTGTATAACACCTATTTTGTAAATTGCATCTTTACACCCTACTGCATGTGGATATACAGCTTCCTACTGTTGGTATAAATTTCTACTGTGGGTGTAAATTTTCAAACGTGATTTCGTGTGTTAAACGTTTATACCCATAGTAAAACTACATCGTAGTTAGCAAAATAGTTCTTATGTTACATTCAATTAAAATTGGAGATTGTCGTGATATCAATTAGATATGATGAAAGTTGCTTGCATTTCAATCAAATGTAGCATTCTAGTGTTATATGAAATATTATTAATTAGCTATAGGTTATCGGCCGCAATAAGTAGAATGCTGCCCGCGTCATAAGTAACAAAAAGTCGGTCAATAAGTAGAAAACGCGGCCAATAAGTAACACAAAGTCGACCAATAAGTAGAAAATGCTGCCAATAAGTCAAGGTGACGTAAATGACATGATACATAATTAGCTCGATCGGCAAAGAATATTGTATCGACGGAAGATAGATTGCAGTTGATTTCGGATGAATTACAGACAGTCACTGTTTTTTGGGAGTAAATATACATGTGCGTGGATGAACTACATGTATCCGTATCAATATCATCCCCAGTGGAAACAGCCAGTACTGTGAAATCGCTGCAAGTTTTTCACAAAGTTCACAAGAATAAAAATTTCTGGAATAATTGTTAATTTAATAAAACACACAATGGTATATCTATGTTAATATATTCATCATGTGAAACAATTATTACATTGTTGCTAATTAATAAAATACTTATTAATTGGTTGTTTCCACATTGGCCGAGTTGTGAGGCCGAGGTCTGTCGTGTTGGCCTGAGGCCGTATTGTGACACATTTAAGATAGACTAAAACAATAAACACCTTTGATACCAAAGATAGTTGCATTTTACTTGAAAACATATTTATGTCAAGTTTATGAGAGAAAAGTCCAATATTTCTGGTGATGTCAGTGGTGACAATAGTAACAATGATCCATGGTGCTTCAGACATGTTAGTATTCAATGTATAGAATACAGAATAGCCAATTTTATACATCAACCACAACTTGTGAGCGATTGCAGGACACCCTGGGGTAATATTTACCATTTTCCATATTTTGGCGGCCATTTTGGCAGCCATTTTCAGCCAACGTAAGAATTTTGGTTCCAGTGAGTTGGAATATTCATAGGTAATGATATGCCTCACTTACATTACAAAGTTCTGTTCATTTCTTGTTGAAATATGACTAGAATCCCAATTGTGATTTTTTTTGTGAAATTTTATACCGTGTTCTGTAAAAATGAGATTTTTGATGGATCGGAAGGGGCTAGGACCCCAATAATTGCATATTTAATTGCTCCAATGATCAGTTAATATACAAATCACAAAATAAAGTCATATTACGCAACCGGTTCCAAACAACATGAACTGATCAAGAAGATATTTGTGAAAAAAACGTCATATTTTCAACTTCCTGTGGCCATTTTGGCGGCCATCTTGGATGGTGAGTTTCAATTTTGCGCCAAAAAAGTGTCATTATGTCTTAGCTTCACGAAATTATATACATTTGTATACATTTTACCAGATTTTCCAGGGGGGGGGGTCGCGCACAAAAATTCCGTACACAGGGCGGGGGTGGTGGGTCATTTGGACCCGGAAAAAATGTGTAAATGACAAAAAATGCAAATTTTTTCCTCCACTTAAAATCACTCAGTTTCTGTGCTCATGTAATCTTAATATCAACCATATGACACACTAGGCTATTTAAAACATACTAACCAGTACTAACTACCATTTAGGGGTGTATGAATGCTGATGTATGTCAAAATTAATGTACCAGATTTCGACGGATGAAACATATATTAATTATATATATAAACAAATCATATAACAAACATTAAAACCCAAGAACAAACATTTATAATATGCATACCCAAGATAACCTATCAATTGGATGTCAAAGTGTATGTTAATATATATATATATACACATGTGTATCCCTTTAAGGGTATGAAGAAAATGATATTGATGAATTCTGTGATGAATTTTGCAATTACTTTTGACAAATTTGTTTACTGTTATAACATAATTATATGCTCAGACACGATCAGTCGACAATGCTTACATATAAGCATAATTATGAAATGATTACCATCGTCTGTTCTTAATCCACATAATGGATATTATTTGTTATCAAGATAAACTTGATGATATAAACAAAAATAACAATTCCACCATATTCTACTGGTTTAAAACTATAAAACAAAATAACTCATACAAAAAGTTCATACTATTTGGATAACAATATGAAAGCTTAGCCTTTTGTAATATTAATTCAACCACAGTTATTATTCACAAGTCTAAGCAGTTACGTACTGTACAGATACATGTAGTAAGGTGGTATATCTGGAGTTCCAGTTATTTGACTGCCAATACATATGGTATTGTAATTATCAGTTGCTTGTTCATTATTAGTTGCTTTGATATTCAATTTAGGATATAGCAGGATAGAGCAATGTAACTATAAAAAGTAGCTTTTGGTATTAAAGTCTCAACCTATTCCATATGCAACATAAAGCTAGAATATAAACATGACTAATGTGAACTTTGTTCTTGAAACTAATTATAAGTCACACTAACCGGGATCAAACTGCACATGTAAGCTATGCAACTCTCTTCGTGCGAACTTTCTCAGAATCACATATCTTAACTGGACAGTCTGATTCAGGATGCTTGTTCTTATAATTGGGTTTCCATGTGATACGTCCAGTAAACCGCTTTGCACAGGGGGCACCTATACGGACTGTTTGTACAAGGTGACCGTGGCTTGGATATATCCGCTGGCTTTAAACTAAACTGGTCTTTTTCAACTCAATCGAACACCCACTGATAATAAGTTAATAATGCTACCAATTCTTCACTAATATTGGTGTATGTCAATCTGCACACCAACATGACATACATACATGTATTTAGACTGTGAGCTGCTGTGAGAGTGACTTTCCTTGGGTCCCATCATACCCATGTGCAGATATCTATCACAGAAATAGGGGATGTGAAATTTGTTCTACCCCTATTACTACAGTATTACTATTGGGCCTTGGCTCTAAAACATCTTATACTATTGTTATATAAAGAATATGGAGTTATTGAGGATATCAGGACATGTATTACCTCATAATTATTATGTTTTATGGCATTATGCCCAATGTGTTTAAGTGCATGCATTCAGCATTTCCACATTTTATACTAATAGAATTATCTCCATTTAGAGGTTTATTAAAATGCTGGAATAGTATTAAATAATAAGAAAAGGAACAATTCTTTGCTAGGCTATTATTTGGTTAATATTTTATGTTTTTTTTGTGAGATTTTGGGGGTGGGTCCCAAAAATTGGGCGGAAAAAAAAAGAAAAAAATTGCAAGTCCCCGAGAGGGGCAAAAACATTTTTTTCGCCCTATATATGTAAAAAAAATCCGCGACCCCCCCCCCCTGGATTTTCCCGCTATAATTTGCATAAAACTGACTTAGGGTCTGGTCTGAAAAACGGCGGCCACGATGGACGCCATCTTGTCTGGAGTCTAAACAGCCATTTTTTTTTCTTGTTAACATTGCTTAAAATTTGAAGGACATAATAAGGAACAAAATGAGTGGGGTGAAGTTAAGTCCCAGGGGGGTGCAAGGGTACCCCTATTAGCTCCCGGACTTCATGGTACGTTTATCTCCATTGTGATTCAATAGATCGACAAATTTAAAAGAAACTGAACGAAAAGTACTTTTTATCGACAGTACATGCTTTGAAGTAAGATATCATTTTTTTCGGTTATCAAATCTATGGATACATTCCATTTTGGTCACTCGTAATAGCACCATAACAACTTACTGTTAACCCTTTCAGTGCCAGGTCTGATTTTTGTATCAACCCATATACCCTGTGCCAATGTATTCTCTTATACATGCGAGTCGACCATTGGTCGCCTCGCATATATAAGAGAATGCATTGGCCTAACAATTTTTCATCATTTGTTATTATTTTTTACAATTTTTTACAATTTTAATAATTTTTTCTTATATTCTTTAACAGACTTATTTTGTAGGTTTAGTGCCAGGGAATCTTATGTTTTTCATGGGCATCAAAATTATTACTCTGAATACTTGGTGATAGTTTTGAGTTATAACATGCCCCTAAGGTTTTATCCAGTTTGTTTTTAAATTCGCTATAGCATGCTTAAGCTTACCCAATAAAATTCAACCCAAAAACAAACAAAAATTATTTTATTTTTTTTAGGGGCGATTTTACACACCGTAAATTAGGGCCGATGAGATCGGCCCGTGGCACTCAAAGGGTTAAACTATCAAATTCATGCCATATATTGGCAGGAAATAACATTCAAGATTGGTTTGGTGCATTTGTGTGCTTTTACTACTGGTTCCATTTGGTGGTTGTTGGTGTCAGTGCCCCTGGCACTGAAAGGGTTAAACGCGTCAAAATAAAAACGCGATTCCTGGCAGCGCCGTGATGCATTTTACGCGCGCTGTCATTGCAATGGCACTGACGCACTGTGCTTCATTCAAAATGTGTGCAGGCTTCAGCGAACGATGCTGGTGAATCGAAAACTAAAGTTAGCACCACTCGGTCAATCAGAATGCCTGTTTCAGCGACATTTTTTCGACTTTAATTAGCATATCTAATAAACATATACCCTGTTGAGTTGGATATTCGGAAATTTGATCATGGAAACGGTTTGTGAACGAGTCTGTTTTCCGGCGAGTTAACAACCTGCTTTCATGTTCGAATCCCGAAATAACCAAAACCAACGAAACCTGGCACGTGTATAACGTTTCTAATTCAGTCCACCAACCATTTTAAAATAAACTGCACGAAAAGCATTTTATCGGCATTACATGCTATAAAAATTAAGAGGGATATATCATTCAAATCTCTGGGTGTTCCATGTGGTTACTCGGGGGAGCGCCCGAACATTTATTTATAGCAAATACATGTATATAACTACCGGTTGAACTCAATTACGCGACAATTAGCTGCGCGGTGACACATTTGACGCGTGCTGTCAATAACAAATATTGCACGCTTCAGCGGACGATAGTGGTGAATTGAAATATTTATTTATTGACCTCCAAGTTTGGAGAGTGATATTTACAAATCAGACAACACGAAAGTATGACATGCAAGGGTTACATAACAAATACATGCATACAAAAATAATAATAAAATAAATATAATAAGATAATAAAAAAAACAACAAAATAAAACACACACACACACACACACACCCTCAGATAAAATAACATATTGATATTAACAGAGAGTCATATGTCACATGCATACGGCTCTACGAGTACTTCATTGTCCCAGACATATCTCGCACTAATGCGGTCGTAGTCATATACAGTGTACATATATCGATATATACAGAGAGTCATATGTCGCATGCATACGGCTATACGACATACCGATGTGCTTTATTGCCACTGGCATATGTCGCACGCATGTGTTCGTATTTATATAGGCTGGCTAAATTATAACGGAGAACATGTCTACAGGCAATAAGAAGAAATGCATTTTGTGAACGAGTCTGTTTTCCGGCGAGTTAACAAACTGCTTTCATGTTCGAATCCCGAAATAACCAAAACCAACGAAACCTGGCACGTGATAACGTTTCTAATTCAGTCCACCAACCATTTTAAATAAACTGCACGAAAAGCATTTTATCGGCTTTACATGCTATAAAAATTAAGAGGGATATATCATTCAAATCTCTGGGTGTTCCATGTTGTTACTCGGGGGCAGAGGCGGACTGGGCCAAGAAACCGGCCCGGGAAATTAATATAATACCGGCCCATCTGTTTGGGGGGGGGGGGCGTCCACAGTCCACCTTGGAAATTCCAACTGCACCCCCCCCCCCTTGAATCAGAATCAGACCAAATACATATTTTTGCATAATTCCATTTGCACCCCCCCCCCCCTTGAATCAGATGCAGACCAAATACATGTTTTTGCATAATTCCATTTGCACCTCTGGTCTAATATCCTATATATTCATAAACCATGGTTCTATATATTCCCGGTATGAGACCATTCAGATATTTTTACCTGAAAAATTGCATAAAATCTAACATCTAGCGGTCTAGCTCCAGACAAATGCACACGGCTACGGACAAGAGACCAGGACACACCGGGCTGTTCATGGTTGTTCGGCCCGGGGTGAGAACATTTTGAAAACTATACAAGAAAATCTCGAATCCGATAAACTAGACTGGCATCAACTGAAGCGTTCCTATTTTCTTGTAAATTTCAATTGGGGGAGGGTGCGTAAGAATTTTTTGGGGATTTACAGCTGGGAGTTACCGTTAAAATCTCGAGATTAATGGGGTCTTTACGTGGTGTTATATGATGCCGACAAGTTCATTTAATGTCAAAATTACGATTAGCCAATTCGGCTGGTTAAACAACACATGTGGCGGCCCACGTCCGGAATTTTCCCGGTCTCCCGATCGGCCATGCAGTCCGCCTCTGCCCTCATGAATTTATGTGAGAAGAGTACCATCTTATTGGATACACGGCTGGTTAAACAACACATGTGGCGGCCCACGTCGGTTTCATTTGCGGCCCAAGTTGTGGTTGGGCGGCCCAACCACATATACCCCCCCCCCCCAAACCGTAAAAAAATCCCTCGGATTCTCGCTTGATAGAAAATCACGTGGAATCAGAATTTTTCCGGCCTCCGGCCCATCGGGAAATTTCCCGGTCTCCCGATCGGCCAGTCCGCCTCTGCTCGGGGGAGCGCCCGAACATTTATTTATAGTATATACATGTATATAACTACCGGTTGAACTCAATTACGCGACAATTAGCTGCGCGGTGACACATTTGACGCGTGCTGTCAATAGCAAATCTTGCACGCTTCAGCGGACGATAGTGGTGAATTGAAAACTATAAAGATCGCAGTTCCCAATCAGTTTATTTCTCATGATTTGTCGACAAATGATTTGTCGACAAATCATGATCCGTGTTTTTTTGCGATAAATATTAAACTTGAATTACAATTCAAAATACTATATCTCCTAGTTATTTTTTTTACGGACTCATCCAGGAAATAAAACGTTAAATTTTTAGAACATTACACCATTTTGTATTGAACATCTATCTTTTAAAAACACATATAAAGCTTGCTGCGCACGTTTCGATACTTGTCGTGACATCAGCACCGGTATAATAACATCGAAATCGAAATAGCCCGGAAACAGACGATTGGTACATGGCTGTAGTTTTCTATGCATGACCTTCAGCTCCAAAACAGCCACCGTATCAGGATATCGGAAAGATGGGTTACTATACAATTTGAAGAAATACCATTAAAATATAATTATAGAATTACAAATGGAAGGGTAGTTTGGGATCAATAATCGTCAGGTCGGTCCACACGACTGAACTTATTCTGAGACGTCGTTGTCGCTGAATGCTGCAAGGAGCTCAACAAACATGGAGAAGCCTAACTCTGGTGGCTTGATAAGAGTCATCCGTCCTGTGTTACGTAGTCTGGATATATGCGGTTTCAGTTGTTCCAGTGCAAAGGGAAGAGTGTATTCATATCTCATATTGACATTGCTTGTGTTCAACACACTCCGATTTTTACCGAGTCACTTTGTCGATGGTGAAATCTCTTTATCATCCGAGACGGTCATGAGGGTTTTGTTCCAGTTGTTATATTTCGAAGGAACTCTTAATGTTTTGCTTTGCATTTGGATAAAAAAGCAAAGGAAACTGGAAAAGATATTCGAAACTTTGGACACGGCCGTAAATATTGCTGGGCCGTCTATGGAGCCCATGAAGATAAAGATGACAAAGAGAATACGATTGAGTACACTGACAATGTGGATAATAATTCTCGTCTCTAACACGTTTTTTGCAGTTGCCATGTGTATTCAGGATGGTACGCTCAGAAAACTTATTGAATTCCCATTGAAATCGTACACAGATCAACTTGCAGCATACGTCGCTGCATCAATTTTTCTGGTGACAACGAGTTCAATAACGCAAGCGGCTATATACATCCCAACGTTGTTTGCGGGGACTTCATGGAGGTTGCTGATATCTTGTTTTATTGTCCTGGGCGAACATTTCCGGAAAATGCCAAAGGATGTCGACCATCTTGCCAACTTCAGAAGGCACTATCAGATAGCTTGTCGCGCCACGAGAATGACAGATGATATCTTCAACGTCTTTTTGTTTGCGTCTCTAATTTCAACAGTTCTTGCCCTCCTGATGGGTGGTTACCAGCTGTTGTCTGGTGGTGCCGAGAAAACATTCACAATCATTGGACTCTCTTTCTCAACGGGGTTCTTCTTCTCAATTCTATTTATCCTCACCCACATTGCCGCCTCAGTTAATAGCGCGGTAAGTAATTTATGAAGTACATTATGTGTATCTTATATTTGTACATACTCACACACTTTCGCTGATATAGCAATAATTTTCAGCAATGTTGTCCACAGGAGGGTTACTGTGCTTCAAATCTAGGCTGATTGAGCAATTATCCTTGGCATAATCTTTGTTTTTTTTATTTTAGACAACAATAATTGATGTAAACAAATTTAACATCTGCTCTGTTTTGTTCGTTTCAGTGAGTTATTATATGTCCCTTAATTGGTTTGCACACAAAACGCCCAAATTGAACACTTGTTTACTAACATTTACCATTTTCAACCACAAACGCACACGACAAATCGAATGTCAGTATATATAAGGAATATTTGAAAACAAAGAAAGTAATCTTAAAAATTCAAATAAACAAGAATTCATCCTTTAGTCACATACATCAGGTGAAGGTTATGAGCGAGATCACTGAGTCGCTACCATATTGGATCGATCCAGTTCCATTCCGCGCATTCAGTGCTAACAGATCAAAGTTCTGGAGTGGCATTCCATATATGGAGCATTTGAATATTCAAAACTCCATATATGGAATGCTGCTCCAGAACTTTTACATGTAGCACTTAAACCGCGGAATGGGGGCTGGATGGATCCAATATGGTAACGACTCAGTGATCTCGCTTATTTTCACATGTGATTCCACGGTGCACTCGCTCCCCGACACACATTTAGCTCACTTATTCCTATAGGGTTCCTATATATGAGTCGGCTGGCTGGTTCTGTTTGGGAAAATGGAGTCTATCATGCGAAATTCGACGAGTTTAGGTTACCTCGCGGTACGTAGTTTTTTGTGTATACATTCATCGTAATATTATATCTGAATCAGTTTGAATAGATAAACTTTATTCTGAAACTAGATAAGATAGAATGCCCGGTTAATAATAATCTACTATATATTTTGAGACTTCCGTATATATATATATATATATATATATATATATATATATATATATATATATATATATATATATATACTCCGCCGATTGAGCCCAAACTTCCTATCTAAAGGTAAAAATCACGGGCAGTGTCATCGGATCATTCGCGAGCCCGTGCGACCACTCCTTCGCCCTTCAACTGCCACCGCGATGGGATTTGATGGGTTAATGAGTTAATGATTAAAGAGCGTTCGTATCTGCGGTGTCGTTGTTAAAGAGCGTTACATCGGAAATATGCATGCATTTCCATTGCATAGAACTCGCTTCTACGAATCTTCCCAAGGCTGCCGAAATTGTTAATAAATGCGTTTATGTCTCTTCGATAATTGCCTAATACAATTAAAGTGTCGAGTCTGTCCATTTTCCCATGAAATATCGTATTCTAGGACCACCGGGTTCGAGATATTTTATTCTTTCCGATATCGTCATTTTTGTCACTCGAAATCACTCGATTCGGCGTCAATTCATCCCTTGTGAGGCCTTCTAAAATTATGTCTTCACTTCCCAGTTATGCCCCAGGGTGTGGACTATGAGGAGAGATTTATTGGAAGTCATAAGATATTTTGTATTGCCCGGCAACAATACTTTTCAGTTGTTTCCATCGATCGTCTTATGTTTCCGTTTTCGATGCATCGCGTAAATAACGTTCTTACAGTAAATCGTACCTCTTGTATTTGCAGTAAATCAGACGTCCGTGTTCCGAACGTTCAATGTAATGTGTTAAGAATATATAAGTATTACACGCAGACACACGAAGTCTCAATTTGTTATGTATGGTCAACTCGGGACGGGGAATATTTTAGTCGGTTATATGATATGCCTATACGGGGTTACCTTGAATAAAAAAAAATTAATGGATCGACCAAAGCCATGGGACCAATGCCGCCAGTGGCGGGCTAATCTGCTAGTTGTTATATAATTTGTCGTCTGACATGGCTTTTGTGACTCTTCTATTTGTCGGTGGGCTCTTAATTCATTTGTTGAATATATAGACTGACCACTGGTTCAAAACTACGGACGTTTCTGAATCCTTAAAATAGTGACAATTAGAACTACCAACCACTGACTCTCCCATTGAAAAAGGGCGGTGGCTTAACATCGGTCATATATCAGGTAATATTTGCATTTTCACTTGCATCTGTGTGATTGGTCAACCGCAATGTCATACCCCAATGACACACATACCGTAACACGAACACGACGTCACAAAGTACGTGTTGATCTAATTTGAAATAATCAATAAAAGCGGTCAGCAGAAATGCTTTTCAAAGTTCAGCCGATTTGTACCTGAAGCCAGTTATTTATATCGATCACGTTATCGTTTCTAAATGCTTGGAAATCTTATATTGGGCTGACTTAATGCGCTGCGTGGGCTACCCTCAAATGCTCGACAAACTTTGTGAAAATAAATAAGAATACACTCAGCTTTTAATGGTGATAAATCATCAAGAAGCTATATCAAAATAAGAAATGAATATTTAGTGGTGTCTTGTTATTTGGGGATAGGGCGTTGTGGTCGTTAATTGTGAGGAGAGGGACAAATTTAGTGAGAACTGCTTTGTGGTTCACATAATGTGGCCCAACGATCACATGCAGAATTGTATCCCCTTATAGCACATACCCACTACATTCAATTCTTAAATACACGTGAACCACTAGTTTGATAACGGGATAGGGGGTGTCATATTTTACTGATATGTGATGAATTCAGAGATATTCGTCAACAGTACAATCCATATTTATATTGGTTATCTTCAACGCAAGTTAATTATTATGGCTTGCTAGCTATAGCAAATATATATATATATCGCTCCTAAAGACGGGTGAGTATATTTCTGAAATTAGCCTTAAATGTCTTCCTATTACAAGTTTTATATAGTTTCATGTGTATAAAATAATAAATTTGAATTCAAAATCCCTGTCCAGTAACGCTTCTATCATTTAATATTGATTTTATTTACAATATTCTTGTATGATATACATATAATCCATTTGGGTCATTTTACGTCTCGCGTTTCAGTCGGAGCGTAGCATGCGGCAAAACTATATCTAAAAATATATAAATAGTAACGAAAAATGTCCCATTGATTATCGCATTATATAAGAAAATATCGATATAAAATCGTTATTAATTGATAGAAGAGTTTCCGGACGGGTGTCTTTTGTATCATTTCATACCAGGAAACTACATAAAACGTGTTCAGGAAGAGATATGCCATCTATAAGAAAGTTGCGGCAGCATATATAAAGTTTTTCAAAATTTTGATTTAAAATTTTGTAATTAAATAGATAAAAAAATTAAAAAAAACAAATACGCTCAATATGGGCCTATTTCACCACCAGATGTACGCTCTTTAAAGATGTGTTTTCAATGTGGCCGGCGCCATCCAACAGCATACCGGGTATAAGTACACTATGGGCTTATATCAGAACCAAATAAGTCAAATATGAACCAATGTCAATATTTAGATCCAATATGAACCTATTTGATAATGGTGGTTTTACGCATTAATAAACAATTCAACAGACAAACATGTTTTTGATAAATTTACAGGCACACGATCTCCTTGATGACGTAAATGACGCGTTGGCAGAAACCGACTCCAAATCTGATGAATGTCGAGAGGTAAGCTGGAATGGCATGCATACCAATTCACATTGTTTATAAATACTTATACTCCTACAATTATATTGCATCGTACATATCTGGGGCCTGTTTCATGAAGCAAGGTCATAAGATTATCTTAAGATGGACTTAATCTAAGGACGCGTTTCACAAAACAAGATTAAGTCCTACTTAAGTAGTAAGTTAAGTTCCCGCTCATTTAGACTGGTTATCTCTACAGTCCGGAACAAAAAAATGTGGGCTTGTGCAATCTTTATGTACGGCATTGAGAGGTTATCGAGAAAGAGCCGAGTCCGAGTTGACATTATTGTGTGACAGGGATGCTGGATAGCGGCTGGGGTGGGGGTGGGCGAATCAGGGCATGTATCTTAGTGTCTATAGTCAGTGGCCTTATATTCGCATATGGATCTTAGACTTGTATGAGTTCCACGATGTGAATTCGAACACGAGTACATCGCAGGCTCTTAAAATGACGAGCTTTGCGTTTACTGACGAGTGGCGGTGTCAGAAATAAGACAATATAATTATATGGATCGATACATGACTGCGACCATGCATTCACGCCGAGTTAATCCACTGAGAGCAATGATCAGGCGGCGATTTTGTATGTGAGCCGACATAACTCTAGTATTATCGACCACCGCTCTCTACGTGTAGCAATAATCAAAATAAATCGGCAATGTCATCAGGACACACATAGGTCATTTTTCGATTCAAAGGGAAATGAAAAATATTTGTGCAGATGTTTTATGCGGTTGTCATACCATGGATATATATATATATATAACTACGTTTTCAATAGCACACTCGTATTAAGGGGTGTCATCGTTACGGGTGTGTATATCATATATACAGTATGCTGTACAACAGCCATCCCACCCCTGCAAAAAAAACATGACCAAAATTTGGACAGCCTTGAAAATCACGACATATGGGCGTGGGCATAAACTCAATAAAAATAATATTCTCTTTAGAAAATTGTCACTATTTCTAAAGCATATTTTGATAAAGAGCGTTTGTGTTACCTTTCCTATATGGCATATCTGCTTTGTAAACAGCCGACGGAAATTTGGAAAGAGGAAATAATCAATCCACACACATATGGAATAACATAGAGGAGATTGTGAGCTTTGAGCTAGGCCATAATTCTTATCAAAAGTTTAATTCGTGGGTAATAGAATTTTATAATATATATTATCTATAGGTCACATACACAGCTGATAATTGACTATATGCTACATTCGACTAGGCTCGGGGTGGCTAGTTGGTCTCTGTGGGGGGGGGTACATCGTGCAATTTCCAAATGCACCCGCCCCTTAATTGAAGCGGGCCAAACTTCCATGTTCGCGAAATGCCATGTCCACCCCACCCGTTGGATTTAAACTTTCCAATTGGTATCTCAAATATTCCAACAGTTCGAAATTTCTAACCTGACGCCCCTAAAGTTGGTGATTTTCGGTTTCTGCTGTTTGTCTAAAACAACCCATTCCTTTACTAGTTAGAAATTCAAACAATTGAAACCTATATATAGTGTACGATTAATGTTGTTGTCAGACATGAAATTTCCAATTGCTAAACATTTTGACCAAAGTGTGTGTGGGGGGGGGGCAGGGGTAGACAACACACAAACCCCATTCGCCACGTCCCTGACGATAAGCCTGTGCTCTGAATTGTTTTTACTAAACTAACCGTATGGTTATACGGTGGGGGGGGGTAGTTGCCCTCTCCAAACTTTGGTTTTGGAAAGTTTGAGGTACCAGTTGGAATGTTTAAACCCAAAGAGAATTTGGTGTTGTTTAAGGGGGCGTAGTTGGACATTTCGAGGCGAACACCCCCTCTCACTCTGTAGCCACGACACTGTATACCAGACGACGAATTGCCCACCTAGACAATGTAGATATATCTCCGTAATTTACAAAATAACATAGGCCGCCATACTTGTGATCGATATGCCACTTATCACGTGGGTCTTAACTTTAAGATTATCTTATGACACCTCACAGCAGTCTTAAAGTTAAGACCAAAGTTAAGACCATCTTAAGTTAAGACCTTGTTCGTGAAACGCACTTATGACTGAAGTTTGAACTTATGACCATCTTAAGTCCCAACTATGTCATAAGTTGCTTTCATGAAACAGTGCCCAGGATCTGGAAACAAAGCATAGAGCCGTAATATACATGTATATATGTGTTTGCAGTCACGTAACTATAGTACATCAACTCCACATTTTGTCACTATCTTTGCACATGAGTTGAACTGGCCCCTTCTATAATTCTTTACAATTAACATATATACCAACATATATGTAATTACACGATTCCCATTTAATTGGCGTCGAGACAATTCATTAGAATATAGTTAACTGAAAGGTTCACGTATCACGATGCCCATCATGAAATCGGGCTTCCATGAACCTTGTTGAAGTCGGCACATTTTTGATACAATTTTGGCGCCCCTTCCCCAGTCCATTCCTAACATGGACAACACTATGCATGTCTGTAATCTTTAAACTACACTATTTATTTCACCGTATCATGCATGGATACGCATATATACATGTATAGGTGTGTAGGAATATCGGCGTATTAATTCTGTTGTTGCTCCCCTCCCCGATCCCCATTCCTGATTCGAACGGTGCCACATCGGAAAACGTAAACTTCACCATTAGGTTCCTTCTATCACAGACATACCTATATATGTATTATACAATAGACGGACAGTGGCATGCATTTATAAATGTATCGAGAAAGATCAATTGAACTGCAAGCTTCGAATGCCTTTCTGTTGTATGAAATAAGTATCACCACCTCTATACACGCTACTCACGGTGTCTGTGACGACAGCTTATGTGTAAATTCGATAGGTACAACTGGCCACAGAATGTCTTAGCTACTTTTGAAACACACATGACACAACATTATACAGTTGTCGCCCGTTGTCGAGGGAGACATTGAGATTTGTCACCCGCTCGAGAACGGAATGTCTCCCGAGGAGCGAAGCTCCGAGGGAGACATTCCGTTCTCGAGCGGGTGACAAATCTCAATGTCTCCCGAGAAGAAGGGCAACAACTGTTTTGTTATCCGATTATACCACATAATAAAATCCTTGCCATCCACACGCACGATGTTGCTTTCTTTCCCGATTATGTATATTGTCAGTAAAACTTATCGTCCCATAGCATTTCTGTTCCATAAACGATAGTCAAGCTGTTACGCGTTTGATAATCCGCGTTTATTTACGATCAATTTGGTGGTTAAATCGTCAATATCGGTCCATGCAATGTAAACCAATAAGCCATATCATGGACGTATATATACATCGCTGGCCATATAGGTATGTTCTCGTCTTCTGCAATGTGGCATATTCAATGTCGTCTTGTGCGCGCAATTTACTCACGATGTTAATTTCATAACGGTCTTCCCCGAAAGCTACTGGGAAGTTGTCAATTTCATTAATGTACATTCATATGTGTCAGTGCTCATGGCGATACTCACATAAAATACTTCTATGATCACATTGCAGACATCGCGGAGGATAAGCGTACAGTACCATTCATTCGCGACAAACGTATGCATTACGTTGTCTACCAGGAACATTTATAACCAACCAACCTCAAGGGATCCTCTCTTTCAATCTTGCATCATAATGTCGACATGAACAAATTGATTCACCGAGATGTTTCCATGTAAAAACTAAATAATAACGCTTGTCCAATAAAAATATCAACTTAAAAGTTCGAATATTAGTGTTCACTAAATATATGCAAATTAGCAAACACCACAACTGGCGTGTATTGCGAATCCGTGGGGTATATAAGATCTATGATTTTTTAGTATGTATGGTGATGTGAAATAGATGAGTTACTGCAGTGTGTGTTTGGAGATATTTTTGCAATATAACATCAGGCGGGCGACAAAAACAATGTCTCCCGGCTCAGCGGGCGACAGTGTGATTTGTCGCCCGGCACGTGACATGACATGGGCCAATCAGAAGGGTGGAAAATAGGGAGGAGGATAACAATATACAGTTGTCGCCCGCTGTCTCAATGTCTCCCGAGAAAAAGGGCAACAACTGTTTTGTTATCCGATTATACCACAGAAAAAAAATCCTTCCCATCCAAACGCACGAGTCACGAGTGCTTTCTTTCCCGATTATGTATATTTTCAGTAACTACTTATCGTCCTATAGGATTTCTGTCCGTTATGCGTTTGATAATCAGCGTTTATTTACGATCATTTTGGTGGTTAAATCGTCAATATCGGTCCATGCAATGTAAACCAATAAGCCACATAGGTATGGTATCGCCTTCTGCAATGTGGCATATTCAATGTCGTCTTGTGCGCAGAATTTACTCGCGATGTTCATTTCATAACGGTCTTCCCCGAAAGCTATTGGGAAGTTGTCGATTTCATTAATGTACATTCATATGTGTCAGTGCTCCCAAGTAACTGGCGATCCTCACACAAAATACTTCTATGATCACATTGCAGACATCGCGGAGCGGTCTGATATCATGGATAAGCGTACAGTACCATTCATTCGCGACAAACGTATGCATTACGTTGTCCTCCAGCAAACATTTATAACCAACCAACCTCAAGGGATCCACTCTTTCAATCTTGCACGATAATGTCGACATAAACATATTGAATCACCGAGATGTTCGATGTAAAAAGTATATAACAACGCTTGCCCGATAAAAGTATCAACTTAACAGTTCGAATATTAGTGTTCACTAAATATATGCAAATTAGCAAACACCACAACTGGTGTGTTTTGCGAATCCGTGGGGTATATAAGATCTATGATTTTAGTACGTCGTAGTGATGTGAAATAGATGAGTTACGGCATTGTGTGTGTTTGGAGATATTCGTGGAATATAACATCAGGCGGGCGACAAAAACAATGTCTCCCGGCTCAGCGGGCGACAGTGTGATTTGTCGCCCGGCACGTGACAGGACATGGGCCAATCAGAAGGGTGGAAAATAGGGAGGAGGGTAACAAACATTTGTTGTCAACTCAAGAATGACTATGGATTGACGTTAACGCTATACGCATTGTTCAACGTGGATGTTATTTAGTCGGGGGCTGACACCAGCAATACAATTCCGCGCATTGTTTATACTGTACCACAAAGATATGTTCAATTCAATTCAATTTACTAGTAACTCTGGTCATCATAAAAGACATTACAGAGACAATACATATGACACAATTACGTATAATCAATACATGTATACATGTATACATACACAATAAATCATTATGATAAATATTATAATTCATCGATGTCGCGTTTAATGGATGTGTACTTGTTTACTCATCATAATCAGATAATATATTTACCAGTCTATGGTGCATGTGTATCAACGAATTTATATTTACTAATATACATGTATGTACTCGAGCACCTACAAATGTGAATGCGCATGTGTGAAGGCACACACGTGCGCGTAAGCGTCGGGAGTTCTGAAAATTTCCAAAATCTGTTTAATAAATATCGAAAGGTTTTTTGTTTTGCGCTCGCTATTTTGATTGAATAATTGGTTCAACTTCAAAGTGTTTGGTCGATTGTAATATTATGGTTTGATGTATCTTACTCTCAAACCATTTAATTTTTCACACTTCAAGATAACGTGGAATTCATCTCCTAACTCTGCGTTACATAATGTGCACTTTCTTTCCGAGTAGTCTCGATTTGTCCATGATCCTTCTTCGATTGGTAATTTATGATTTCTTGTCCGGAATCTCATGAGAGCGTATATCAAATATTGTTCGCGGACAAAGTTATCTTTCACGACTCTATAAAAGGTAAATTTGTTTGACACAGCAATTGCGGTTCTCCATTGTTGTGAGAATATATCAGTCTCATTCTGACAGAGTCGCGAAATTGATTGAGGTTATCGACCAGCTGATATGTCCAAGTGTTCCCATGCCGATCGCGTTAAGGGTGTTATGCCTCCCAGCAATCCATGGAAACTTCTTATTATCATAATAAGACATCAGCATAATATAATACAATGCGAGTGGCGTTCTATTTTGTCGTCATTGTGTTGAGCTTGCCCCAATAAGACAAGTAACATGTTTTTATTCTTTCTGATGTGGGACACATGCCGAGTTCTCCATATACGAATGCACTAGGCGTAGATTTTTTAAGCTTTAAAGTATATTTCAAAAACCAAATTTCGAGTTTTTCAAAACATGTCGTGTTTTCGTGTCCCCAGACTTCGGCTCCATATGTCATGATTGGGATAATCGATTTTTCATGGATGTCAAGGGTTGTGGCTATAGTTAGTTTATTCACGCGTACTTTATTAAGGAGGGCGTACATTGTCACTTTAGCACTTTTAGTCCTTGTGTTTTTTTCTAGTGTGAAGAGTCCATTTCTATGGAATGTGGTACCTAGGTATTTGTAACTATCTACTATCTCGAGTTAATGTCCAATTATTTAAAATTTCCCGCTATTCAGACTTTTGGTTTTTCGTCCAAATATAAGTATCTTTGTTTTCGATGTATTAACATTTAATTTCGACGTGTTGCAATATATAAAAAAGTTATCAAGCATGTTCTGTAAGCTGTCACGTGAGTTGGCGAGGAGTACAGTGTCGTCTGCATAAATTAAGAGAAATAGTTTTAATTAAAGTCCGGTATCAAATTCTTCTGGCACTTTAATGTCGATTCCATTGGATCCATGCTCACGGAGGTGATTTTCAAGATCGTTTAGGTATATTGCAGATAGTATCGGCGAAAGACTGTCTCCTTGTTTTATGCCAATTTAGGTGGTATATATCTTTCTTAGCATGTTGATACTTGACACCGTTTTGCGGAATTTTGTTTTTCGTTTTCCGGGTGTATGCGTCCCTAATATATATAGCGACATATCGATCATTATGCTATATATCAGAGTGACCCGGCGTTGTCCACGTTAAAGGTACTCAATCCGATTCGATGGTCCCCATATAATCAGATGCCAACAACAACATTTTTAGAAATGCCGCTTCAGTTATCAGAATCGATTAATTGCCCCAAAATAATGCTAACCATTGTCAAATATAGTATAAAATTGCCCGAAACGTGTTATTTTTCAACTTGTTGTTCGACGAAATTTGGCCTTATAAAGCCTCTATCCATCTTCATCCGCAATTTGGTGCGAGACCGTTTTCTCGTCGACTGTTTACTGGGCCACTATTAATTCTGGATGGTGAAAAATAATAGATGTAACAAATCTATATCTAATAACTCTTAGCATTGATAGGTGTGTTCCTCGACTCGAATCAAATATTTTACCACCGAATCCAAATAAATAGTAATTGAGGGGCGCTTAATCGGATTATGCGTCTTTAAAGTGGAACACTCCGCCGGGGACATGTGATGGGAATAGAAAACACTCTTGCTCAAAGTAGTTTTTCATAAAGTTCAATCATATATTCAAATAAGCATCAGATACCATTTTTCTTATACATTAATTATATACAGTAATTGCAGTGACTGACTCATGTTGTCGGAATGATTGGCGTTTTGTTTATTGCGAGTATCGGTTATCCCGAGCTAAGAAGTAGATAGTCACTATTGAGCATATTTCATATGTTGTATATATATTTGTGGAAAAGTCCAACCGTTGGAAAGCTTGAGGTACCTTCATTTACACCAAACTACATGGTTTATCTCGTTAAACTACTTCAATACTGTCAATATAAACAGCTGCATTTATCAACGGAGCCTTCAAATTTGGATTGCCGACTTACTATATAAAGAGTATATATCGTGAAGATGTTTGCCAAATTAGACAAAACATCGAATTTCAACACTTTTGAGATGACAACTTGTGGTAACAGCTATTGTTGTAAAGAAACCCCGCGCTAAATATAGAATGTCGAACTTTTCATTAAACTGGCACCCAGCCGGTGACAGAGCCAGAAAGGAAGTATGACTGGTACGCTCTGGTAGAGATTGCATTTACACATGTATTTAGAAAATTTAGCCGCGTCCCGGGAACATGACCAAGGATCAGGTTCAAGGTTTAGCTCTCACTCCCTATTATCGGGGGTGAATATCGAATCAAGCCCGCTAACATGACGTCGTGGTCGTGGCGTTATGTTGTCAGTTTTCAGTGTTCGGGTCTCCAAGAACCTGCATATATCCCCGGTATTTGGTCTTGGCAATCCGCATTGACAATATACATATATTATACTAGATTAATTAGGCAGTCCATATTGGACGCCATCATGGAATTTATTTTGTTTTGTTTTAATTTTCACACATATTTATTAGTTATGTGGATTGAGTTATCATTAAACCTCAAATCCTTATATTGGTTACAGTAATGCCCAAAGTAATTGACCACTTAACCACAGCGGAATTATTGGTATTTTTTCAGCATTTAAAATCCTGATAAATTACCCATTATTCTGCTGTGCTTAAGTGGTCAATTACTTTGAACATTACTGTATGAGGATTGAGTTATCATTAAACCTCAAATCCTTATATTGGTTACAGTAATGCCCAAAGTAATTGACCACTTAACCACAGCGGAATTATGGGTATTTTTTCAGCATTTAAAATCCTGATAAATTACCCATTATTCTGCTGTGCTTAAGTGGTCAATTACTTTGAACATTACTGTATGAGGATTGAGTTATGATTAAACCTCAAATCCTTATAATGGTTACAGTAATGCCCAAAGTAATTGACCACTTAACCACAGCATAATTATGGGTAATTTTTCAGGATTTAAAATCATGAAAAAATACCCATAATTTTGCTGTGGTTAAGTGATCAATTACTTTGGACATTACTGTATGTAGATGGAGTTAAACCTCACAACAGTGTGTTGGGGATTTGGACCTTGACTTGGGACCTTTGGTTTTTAACGCAACAAATGCGCGTACACCATATACACAAATTTCTTATGTAACCAGATTTTTTCTTGGATAAGATGAGTTTGAAGCCTGCTAACATTTCAAAATGTTGTCAGTTTTGTATTCTCTGCAGCGGAACTCGACGCATTGAAGCAAAAGTTACAAGAGATAAAATGTGTACGTAACGAGACTATAATACAAATGAAAAAATAAATTCAGGGAGGGGTGGGCGATACAGGGAACTAAGGGTTGAACCGATATAAATTTATAGAGCGATAATGACCAATGTTGACATATTATGCATCTCAACTCTACTGAACATTGCAACAAGGCTATAAAATAGGGGGTGTCAGAATCTTAGTCATCTCTATATAGTGCCAGAATAGTCATTTATGGACTTCTATAAGATGTTGGGTTGGTTATATGGACTCGGAGAAAAAGGGGTTTGTACCGATGAACTGACATAAATTAGTGGAGCGATGTTGCCATGTAATGTATCGCGACTGTACTAAAGCAGCAATGATATAAAATTGGGGGGGGGGGTCTGAAATTATCTCTATGTCTATAGATGGCACCAGGATTATATAGAAAGGAATAGCAATTGATATACGTATACGGTATACTATAGTAATACCATAGACATATAAGTACAAGTATCACGCGATAAAATATTACGTAACGTGACTATACCGATGAAAGAATTAAATAAATTGGACCGGGATTAGAGGTTGGGTTGGTTATATGTTGATAATTGGATATGGAATTCATACCGATGAAATGATACAAATTAGTGGAGTGATAAAGACCAATGTTGACACTTAGTCAGGCTACGCGGGAGAAAATAGGTGTTGATACGATAGACCAAAATAAATTTGTTGGGTGATAATGACCAATGACGATGTATAAAGTAACGCGACTGTACTGTTTCACAATTATTAGGTGTAACCGGTCAAATATACGACTCTAGTGCCCAATATGGAACAGCTCAGAAAATATTTGCAGGGCCCTAAAATTTATTTAACATGGCATTTGCCATTAAAATCGATTTATGTCGATAAAACTGTCATTTTTTCAAAGTTTTAAGCTGAGACTTGGTGTTTGTGCGTGGGATAGTTATATATTCCTAAAATGACAGAGTACAGCACGTAATTATGTTTTAGATGGAAGAAATGAATTTTGTTCAATGATAAAATTTTACATGGCATTTGCCATTAAAATCGATTTATGTCGATAAAACTGTCATTTTTCCAAATTTTAAGCTGAGACTTGGTGTATGTGCGTGGGATACATATATATTCCTAAAATGACAGAGTCCAGCGCGTAATTATGTTTTAGATGGAAGAAATTGAATTTGTTTTCGATAATAAATTTGCAGCGTGGACGGGTCAACCCGGTCATCGACTCGATCGAGTGCGCTCAATTTGTAAACAAAGTTTTGTCAATAGTCATTTTGGTCAAACTATCCCTTTTTAGACCGGGACAGCAGATCCGAATAGTAGCTAAGATGTATTTAGATAGAATTATCAAAAGAATTTGACCGATTCGGCTGTAGTTTACGAGAATCGAGTGGAGAAATCTTGGTGATAATTCCAGAAAATAAAGATGGCTGAGAATCACAATGAAACTACCCACAATTCACTTCACTACACCAGGGGGGTTCGCAATGGGTTACACATTATTTTCAGTCTATCAAATTGTTTATATTTTCAACAACAAGTGACTTTAAGTTTACAATTTCAGCCTATCCTGACTCTATCGATACGATTTATCATATTTTCATAAACATATTATACACCGGTGGCGTTAACTTTACAATTTCGGCATCTACGTGATTCTATCGGTACGATTGAGTAATGGTACAAAACAAAATGTCCAAGAATACATTAGGGGCTCCCAATGGGTTATATATTATTTTCAGTCTATCAAATTATTTATATTTTCAACAACATATTATTACACCGGTGACTTTAAGTTTACAATTTCAGCCTGTCCTGACTCTATCGATACGATTTATCATATTTTCATAAACATATTATACACCGGTGGCGTTAACTTTACAATTTCGGCATCTACGTGATTCTATCGGTACGATTGAGTAAGGTACAAAAAATCTCCAAGAATACATTCGCCCTGTCCACCACACAATATCAAAATCACAGAAACTAGATACACCACATGTGGCGTAATAAATTCGTTTTTGTGGTCAATTTGTCTTTGAACTCCAATTACCTGACGACAAGAAACGATCTGCAAAACAAATATGGCAATGCTTGTATCCCAGCGAGTCAACTAAATCATTGATTTCGTTATCGCGATGGTGCAGAATCCCATGACCTTCAATGGTGGGGTCATCGCCTTATTTACAAAATGAAGGATATTACTTCCATTGTGAACCCCACACATCAACCGACTATATCTCCATAGCCCATATGGGGAATTGCTAACACAGCCTATTGGATTCAATGGAAATGTTCAGATTGGTTCTCCAAACATCAACAAACATCTATGCCGTGTGTTGAACTAATACATGAAAAATTACCAACAATGAATATGAATCCTTTGCATTTGCATTAACTGTTATCGGTATGTCTGCTGCTTATATTTGCTGAACATCCCTCCAGATGAATACTATAATTCCAATGTATATTTTAATAACGTAGGGATTTGTCCCGTTACGCCTAGAATTGAATGGTTGAATTGGCCGTGTTGGGAACATTAAACGATAACTAGTTCATAGATCTTCATAACTTTATATGTGTATAAGTCTATCTTGATAAACGCAGCAAGCATCGGAATAATTGGTAAACAGGTCTTGATGGTTCGGCCGCGGGAGAGAGCGAGAGTGGTTCCTCGGTATCTCTCAACGCTAGTAGTTATTACAACGTATGGTGTATCATGCGTCCAAATAAAGTCTGAGGTATCATGATACCCATGCCTGTGACGTGTATCATACCATCGGTTACTATGGAACGATCGTGGTCTGATCCTTCCAACATATAAGATGGTAGTACAAGTCACATCCAATTTAGAATATGATCTTGATAATTATGCTTGTATCTATTCTATTATTTATATCTCGATATGCTGTGTTTATCTATACAATACGTTAGCATTACAATCACTGGGGGAAGGAAACATATAACAACAAATGTACTATATCTTCTGTACTATCGGACAGATTCATTGACAAAGAAATTTTAACTCATGAATCGCTTTCCGAATTTTAGCTGACGATTCTGCTGAATCGACTCGCTGGTCCAAACATAGGACTCACAGCTTTACGGATGTTTGTGATCACACGGGAGACCTTTCTGAGTGTGAGTATTATATCAACTGGCATGTATGCGGCAGCCATTATTGAATGAATTCTTTATTTTCCAGCCATATACAAATATGGAACATAAGATATAGCATATATAGAGGATCTCAAATGAGTTATGGGGGATATAAGATTATATGAAACGAGTTTGATAAATTTGATTCACAACGAGTCGTAGACGAGTTTCATAAAATGTTATATCCCAACAAATATTTGAAGATCTTGTTTATCACATGAAAAAATAGAGCTTTATGCCTTTTTAACAAACACAAATCCTGAAAAGAAGCTGCAAAATGTATGCAAAATACATATATTTACAGCGTTGGCTGAGATGCTTCACAACCGTATACGGCAGCATTGCGCACTTTGGATGGCGACGGGAAATAGAATCCCACAAATTTGCCACTTTGTTTTGTGTCTATTTTCGTTAGTGCAACGAAGTTGGACAAAAATTTAACTTGGATGAACAAAGCAATCATGTACCATTGTCTGGTGTTGTTGTCTTGTGCGAATTTTTAAAATAGTATTAATCCACCTGAATCAATGTAAAGACGTTCGGTCATATTTTTGGCGCGATGCCAAGTGATCCCTGGAAGCACGCGCCTATTCATCACCAATGAGAGATAATACATGTGTCAACATGTAGTTAACGTTGACTATATCGCACTTTTGTTGAAACTGTTACATTATCAATATGCAGATAACACATTTTTATATTTCCGTTGATAAAGCGGAAGCTACCGAAAGAGAGTGCGTTGTTATTTACTGTGTTTATACCCTGTACACGATTCCTCTTATAGAAACGGAGCCTATAATTTCAAACTGAATTCTCATTCTTAATTTGTAGAAAATCCGCTTGGAAATACGAGGATTTTTTAGCAAAACGATCAGCATGCGTCTAGGCCTTAAACAGACCATTATCGATGTCGACGTGTATAACTTTGGAGTTGAAAATACAATGAGATATAATGTAATACAGTAAAACCTCTACAAACCGAACACCATTTGGACCGGCCCTTTTGTTCATTTTAGAGAGGTGTTCGGTTTCTATAAAATCGCACTAAGATCGGAATGTATTGACGTCGTTACTAAGAGTTGTCGAAGCACAACCAACTCATTATTGAATTTAACTTGAATAAAGTACCGAATAAAATATAAATAACATAGATAAATAATAAGAATTAAAACATGGTATATTAATAAGATTATAATACAAGTACCGGTATATATATAGATAAGACTGTAAACGATAAATTTTACGGTAATTCGAAAATGTCCCTGAAAATATTAATGTAGCGTATGGATTGTAGTTTCATACTGTTGAATAAGTATGTTCGGATTTCGGAGGTAAAAATTAATGTATTTGTTCACTTATGGACTAGTATAGCCATCCGATGTTCGGAAAAGAGAGTTACCGGATTATAGAGTTAATTTTAATGAGAATGCACTTGGGTGAATTCGGGACCAGACAAACTGTTCGGTATGGAGAGGGATTCGGTTTATAGAGCGTCCGGTTTGGAGAGGTTTTACTGTATATACAAACCTATAGCTATTACGCCGTCGAATCAGTTATATATCCCCGTGTGGGCCCGGGGTAGAATAGGCATACCGCCCCACTGCGAGGGATAAGATTCCCCTATTGTGGCACCCTGCAGGTAGGAGTCCTGGGGGTACTAGGGGCGGTATCACGCGTGGCATCGACTTTTGGATACGGCTTAGCTCATGGTCCTATTTGGTCCTACAACTCTTCAAGACGGGTGATTGAGTTGACCCGGCTCAATCTGTCGGCTAATGACGCCTCTCCAAATTGTTTCAAATTACATTTCTGCCATCTGTTGTATTTAGTTTCTGGTGTCTAGTTGTGTGTACTGTTTTTGTTTCATGCATATATGTTGTTTCTTTCGTGTCATGTCGTCATGATTAAATGTTTCAATGGTGTAATGTTCACACCTGTCTCACGGTGGGGAGGTAACGAGAAGCTGCTATATGCAGTGACAAAACGGATCACCGTCACAGTCTTTTGGCCCGACCATAATTCGAAGGGTAGTCCGAGGCGGCTGCTGGACAGGTTGTCAATTATTTGCTTTTCATATGGCAACTCAAAACAAACAAAAGCGTAAGAATGATAACTCGCTATGTTCCACTAATGCTGAGGTCTATCCTCAGTACTTGGTATTTGGTACTTGGTTTTGATCCGAATGTCAAGAGACCTTCTGTATTCGTGATTGATAACACGCTACAAAGAATATGTCAAACCCACCAGGAATGGGCCACTAAGTGGCTCTCTTCTGATCGAATGTTCAAGAACAATTCAAGTTGACGCTCTTTTGCAATTAACATCTATTTCACAATCACCAGTTTTGATTACTCATCACAATACATTAAACGGTAGCAGAGCTGTGTTGAGAGCTCGCGATATCGCTGATTCGTCTGAATCAGATTTATTGGCAGAATTGACACCACATGGAGTTACAGACATATTTTCAAAGACAGCTGATGGACAAGAAGTTTCTTTGAATGGTTATCTTCAATCGGTGCGAACACCCACAGGTGTGGAAGGTTGGGTACATGCAGGTAGATTTAAGCTCTTATGTTCTGAATCCATTACGATGTTTTAACTGTCATGGGTATGGTCATGGTCAGGAACATTGTAAAAGCAAAGAAACCATATACGAACGCTGTACTGATTCTTGGCATGACCATAATGACCAACCCCCCCCCCCCCCAATGTTCTAACTGTCAAAGTTCACATGATGCAATTGATCGCTGATCTCCCATATGTGACTATGAATTCAAAATTCAAAGGTGTAAGGCTGAGAAACATCTATTCTATTTCGATGCAAAATAGTTGGTGCTCGGCCATTAATTAAAACAATCACATACTCTGCTGCCTTATCTTCAAAAAATTGTGTTGATGTCAGCACGCAGACAGACAACAATCATGCAGATCAACATCATTCGTTTGTCGCAAGCAACACAAATTGACCAGACCAATATCACTCCGTTTGCTGAACCTGTGTCACAGGCCATGAAACATCATCCGATGTTGCAACATTTGTTCCAAAAACTCAAGTTGAGCCAGTTACTACAACACATCATATTCATGTTGATCCTACTGCTTCAAAACAGTTTGACCAGATGGCTTGGTGAGAAACGGTTAGCTCTAAAAGAGAAAAGCAGTATAGGTGGATTGAAGCTATCGGTTGTGTGGAAGATGACATTCTGTCCCACCCACCCGACCGACAGCTTGGTGCATTGATAAAGGTTCATGTGCGATTCATCAAATATTATAAATATCTGGCCAATGCAAAATCTGATGTTAGAAATTACGTTACACATTTCGATGTGCAGCCTTATTGTTATTTATTTGCAATTTGTTATGTATTTTGTACTACTTTTATACGTTTTATAGTATGCTTGCACACTAGTCAGTTCTTGAATTTATATGCCTGACTTCAAGTGGAAACATTTACTTGTACATAGCTCATTGTTTTAATCTATTCCACTGCCTGATTTATCTACAAAGTTGCTTCGCTCTTTTAAATACCTGATTCTGTTATTGGTCGTGATATGGCCTAGTGGCTAAAAAGACGTTCAATCAGTCAATCAATCGATTATATTGATATCGGGCACTATATAACCAATTCCCGAAGATTTTTCTACTAAACATAATAAATACATCAACACTGTTAGCCAATCATACCATTGCTGCTTTCAAGAACATGCAAACTGCAATGCAGAGTTCATTCTCATCTCTACGCTGGTCTGATCACCGCCGCCACGATAGTAATGTATGGATTTCTTACATTTGTATTAAAGACTTTATTAGTTGCAACTTATTCTGCATGCATAATTCTGAGAAATTGACATGTTTAACAAAGTATATCCAAATGAGAATTGAACGGATCTGTTGAAATTAGCCAGAAAATGTCCGATTTATTAACGCAAAATAGTCCGCCGAAAATCCTACGCAGCTTTCCGGGAAGTAAGTAAATGAACATGCTTCCAAAACTCGTTTTTCGATCATGAATTTCAGGCAAAATTCAATTTGTGAAGAATAATTTCTTTTGCACACTTGTTTTGATTCGGCTTGAAACACATGGACTTATCGGATGTGAAACAAGTCAAACGAGAAAACATTATGCGTTGTACGTTTGGTTGGTGTGTGTCACTAGTTGCAGCTATTTTCTGAATGTTCCACGTTAAAAAATGGACAATCTTAAATGGCGTTAGGTAATCGCAACATGGGCGAAGGTGTCGCTGAATCTCAATTGGTACCTTGGTCTATTTCGGACAATATATAAGAGCAAAACAGACCACTTCTTGATTGATTGATTTATTTATTTATTGCAAAGTCACATACAGGGAAATAAGCAAAACATATATACACTATGTACAAACATTCGGATGTCACGTTGATATAGGTCATACCATACACGCTCACATATACATGAGTATATACATATACATCAGTAATTAAATTAGTTAACACAATAATGGGCGATAAATTTAACAAGTACACGTTGTATAATAACACGTGTTCACCAATAACAAATATAAATTTCTGAGTCCGCTCATATACAATAGGACTCCTTCCTAAAAGCACACCTAACGAATACACATAGTATTTTCGGGAGTCTTATATTTTGAAGGACATGGAATTTCTCTCTCGTATGGTTCTTCCAAAAGGGGATACATTGTTTTCTGATTTAAATGACTGTAAATAATAACTAAATGGTATTAGTCTCCTAAATATTCTCCACACATGTTACATATCCTATAATTGTCATTATCTTTCTGAGATTTGTCTTCCACATTATATGGGTAGTTTGCACATTCTATGGATAGTTTGCATATTCTATGGGTAGTTTATGATTTGCTGCTCTGAGCTTCAGAAGGTATATCGATATAATAGACGAAAAACTCTTCTAAAAATTGGGATAACCGTAGTCAGTTTGAATGAGATTAAATATATTAGGGACTTGTGTCGCGAAGCCGATGTATCACACATATGGCACAACCAGCTGATAGATGCAGCTAGTATGCAGTGTGCTAAGGTCACTATTCGAAAGAACATTGAGAGTAAATTTGTAAGCAAATGGCGAAGTGATATATCAACCATGGAAAAGTGTAGAACATATCGAATCATTAAGCACGATTTTGGGATTGAAAAATATCTTTCAGTGCTAAATTATAGAAATATTAGATTATTGTCAAAATTTAGGTGCACTAATAATTATCTTCCCATAGAAACTGGGTCTTGGTCTAAGTCTAAGAAACCTATTGAAGAGCGAGTCTGCACATACTGCACTCGCTGTTCAATAGGGGACGAATACCATTTGATCATGGAATGCACCAGAGTTAGCTCTTTGAGAAACAGATTCCTACCACGCCACCTTACTGAGCAAATAAACGTGTATAATTTCTGTTCAATTCTAAACACAACCGATATTGTGCATATGAACAAGTTGTGTGGGTTTTTAAGATACACCCAACATGTTGCATAGTTCACTCCTTGTTGAGGGTATACCTCACAGGAATGAACTATGCAACCATTGGCATACTATATTATTCGGATCACCGCATCACCACCTTACATTACCATCTCTCGACATTCATATGTGACGACGGCAAATATTCACGATGACTTTATTAAATATCCATGTTATATCTACCATTGTATTTGTTTACACCATAGTGCTATTTATTATATATTGATTTGTTCGTATATTACATGTGTAATTAGAACAATAATAAAGAATCTTGAATCTTGAATCTTGAATCACTCGATACGATATTTGGTTCGATACCAGCTTTGGCCAATATGCCAGAGCTTGTTATGTTATTTCTATAGATACTTTGCGAATTCTGAATATACTATGCAATTGGGGGTACTCATTTTGAAATACGCAATTATCTTTCAAAATTTTAAATCTCTACACTCTACACTCTGAGTACGCTCAATGCACCGGTTTTATCAAATCTTTTCTTTATTTATTTTTTATTTCTCCGTTATATAGTCAATATAATTATTCCAAAAGGAAGGAATATTTCTGAAAGAACTATATTTATTAATTAGTTGGCTCCGGTTATTCCCTTTTCGATTAGATTATAATAATAATTCTGGTATTTAATCGAAAATCGCGTGGCACTTTTTAATCAGATTGAATAGCATGCATTATATACCTACCCGTGAACCCTGATTCGATATTGTTTTATATATAACCCTTGGCATATTGGCTGCCCACAAAGAGGATATCTTAAAATTCCTCGCAAAAATGATGTAATCACCGAAGATGAGGTGACGGTTATGGGCGAAATAATCAATATATCCTCGTGTAAATATCCAAATAGGTTCATATTGGACCTAAATATTGACATTGGTTCATATTGGACATATATATTCAAATAGGTTCACATTGGACTTATTTGGTTCTGATATAAGCTCATAGTGGACTTATATCCGCTATTCCATTTTATGGCGCGGGCCACAACGAAAACACATTATACAGAGCCTAAATCTGTTAAGTCAATTTAGGTTTAAAAAAAAACGTAGTTCAGATTTAACCCTTTCAGTGCCAAGTCCGATTTTGTATCAACCCATATTTCCTTGATAATTTTTCAAATTTATTGATTATAATAATGTGATACATTGATTATAATCAATAAATTTGAAAAATGATCAAGGAAATATGGGTTGATACAAAAATCGGACTTGGGACTGAAAGGGTTTAATAATGCCGATATGCATGGGCTTATTTGTGGTTTTGGAATAAGAGCTTATTTTCATAACATCATGCTGACTGAGATAATAGAGATATTTATTATGAGACTGTGTTTATTACAGATCTTCGGATTGCTTCTGACTTATTTCATCGTCTTGGTTCAATTCAACCAGAGTGTAGAAACGTACACAGGAGATATTCCGTCAACCAACTCAACAATCTGACTGCCGACTGAACTCAATTCTACAATAGACCGATTCCGGACTGGTCGACTTCCATTCTAACAGCCGTTCTGAGAGACATGGCGACAGCTAGGGAGCCTGCGGTGTCTCACCCCACGACTTTGGTCAAAGCATTCAACAGTTGGAATTTTCTTCCCAGACACAGCATTAGTGGGAAAATTTCAGACCGAAATTAGGTTGAACTTGTTCTGATAGTTTGATATCCCAACCACTATTTGGTGTGAAATTTGTGTTTTTGAACCAAAAGTCAAATAATTTCTTACTTTCGGTCAAAAGTTTTAACTCAATTGGAAAAATCCCACCAAGGGGGTATTATATCGGAAATTTCCAACCATATATAGTGGATTTTAGGTTATAATTGTCCAACAGTTGGAAAACGTTTGAGGTACAACTGTATCATTCTGTGAAATTTCGACCCATTGCAAGGGGTGCATTTGGAATTTCTCGGACTTGGAATTTTCAGTCGTAGTGGGGTGTGGGTATCGTTGGAAATTCCAAAATCAAGGTGGAAACCCCACCCCACCCAACTGATACCATCTAGTCACGCCATCGGTACATGGTGTAACCCCCCCCCATCCTTTGGTACTCGGGAGTCATGCAGGCCATTTTCAAGCGGTATAATTGGGATTCATACCCGCTGTTGACAGGTATTTAGGATTCAGACCCCGCTGTTGGCTGGTATTCGTGACTCATATCCCGCTGTTGGACGATATTCGGGATTCAAACCGCGCTGTTGGTCGGTATAATCGGGATTCAAACCGCGCCGTTGGCCGGTATAATCGAGATTCATACCCCACTGTTGGCCGGTATAATCGCGATTCATACCCAGCTGTTGGCCGGTATTCAGGATTCATACCCCGCTGTTAGCCGGTATTCAGGAGCCATACCCCCGCTGTTGGCCGGTATTCAGGATTCACACCCCGCTATTGGCCGGTATTCAGGATTAATACCCCGTCTTAAATGTATTGTATATTCGGGATTAAAATAAATATGGTACCACGACGTTGATGGCGACAATTTTTGGTATTTGTCTGTTACAATGGGCCTTTTTATCTTTTTTTTCGGGTCTTGGTCTGTTAACCGGGCGCTATATACTGGCAATCACACACCAAAGCGCCGCATCCTGTCATTACTTTGTCTGAAAATAGTTATATACAGCTATCATGATTTGTGTTATCTTATGTGGAAAAATGTAATGAAAATAGATGGTACTGAAGATCCTGAAGTGGGAAATCTATATATCTGTACTTCTATTCTATTATCACATATTTTCTTCTGTATTCACCCCCTCTTTTAACTAGTATTCAGGATCGACCACTGGGGGGGGGTGACATGCACTCCCCCGATAGCCTCTTCTCTGTACGAATATATACTGAGTGTTCTCACACACATTACATTGCAGTACATCCTTCAGATACGACGTGCATTTATTTAATTGATCACTTCATAACAGGATCCATTAAAACTGTTTTTATTGGAATTTCGGTGTGCATGTACGCATTAATGACGCGAACAAAACCTGGCTAGTAATGTACTGTGCCCACCTCTTTGATCGTTTATCTACACGGGCTATATAGTAAGGGTTTACTTTGTGCTACTGGTCGTACTAATTGTTGTGTTTAAAACAGATAATGCATTAGCAAAATGGTGGGTGGTACATGTATATTCACTCGGATGATTTATTTAGCTTTCAATTATAGGGTATATGTTAAAGGCACGTGAGGCCTTAGTTGTCGAAAATATTCATATTTGTTCTAATCACCGTAAACAGAAAAACATTAAAACGCATACAGTTTCGTTCATATATACCATGACTAGCACGTAAACAGCATGTTATCAAAAAGACCTACTATATTTTACCTAAGCAAGAGCCTGATTGTGTTACAGAAGACAGCACAATGCTACTGGCTAATCACACACAAATGGCATAAACGCTCTTTATTAGTTCCATATCAGGAATTCACCAACAAAGAACGCTCTTTATGTTTACCATCATAATATAAACAAACACCAGAAAAGTAACTTTTTATGCTTTTGTTTACATAATAATGGTCAAACATTTGACAATAACATACTGTTTATGCTATATTTCTTATTTGAATACGGACAAAGTCTGTCTACATTTTGATGTTCTTTCTGTTTGTGGCGGTTTTTGACGGGTGGAAATATTTTCACAGGATAACCACCGCCAAGGCCAACCGTACCTTTAACACAGGTTATATACTTAAATATAAATACTCCAAATTGCTGGAGTACAGTCTATATGTGGAGCTTTCAATATTCGCGAATTCCATATATGGAATTAAACCGCGGAATGGGGGCTGGATGGATCCAATATGGTAGCGACTCATTGATCTCGCTACAGTTGTTATGTTCTCTTGATCACCCTATGTAAATTATAGCCCAAATGCTTGATATGGTTTCAAAGATGGCCACCAAGATGGCAGCATAATGTTGATGTCTTGAACAAATTCCCACAGTTCATGGAGGCAATGAATCTGTGCCGTAAGAGCTAATTTATGAAACCGCAGAAAGATGATGGAGCAGAGACACTTTCATTTCTAAATATTATGTCTGAGCTATTAAATGTGGGCATTGTGAGAAGCCAATGTATTGCTGTGGGCTGATTCATAAACTGTACTCTAGTGTGTTTGTTTATTGGACCACTACATCGATTTTCATGTTGCTAGTGCCAGTGATTTAATAATGTATTGAGAACTGGTGAAAACTCACACGAGTTTACAATGTATTTGCTATCAACCTTCCACAAACTGGATTGGAGTCTTATATATCTCGAGTTCCTATCAAACACCCGAGTGTCACCCAATTTGATACCACTTTTATTGTCTAAGGTTGCATACACACTTGTATGTAATTTCTGGATATAAATTACATGTATTACATGTATTTTACACGGTCATACCAATCATTGATAGCATTAATCACCTGCGCGCGATAGTTCATCGTTTGCGATCGAGACAAGTGGGTAGTTGTAAGCGATTGTCAAACTGACTGCTATCAGGAAATTTTAGGCCAGCCATAGAGATGTCTTCTCTCACAGATACCGACCTGAATGAAGTATTTCTGATACCTGGCAGTTTGTTAATGCATTGCGTGAACACCAGAAGCGTCATTTGAACAGGATGTAGTGGACTATAACTGAAATTCGAATTACTCATATGCATGGTAAATGGGCATGCATGCGATTTGTATATCATTTCTATAGTTATATATAATGAATGTCATGAACATTCATTAGTCTAATCGACGCCGAGTCAAAGTCAGAATGAGGAAATTTTGTTGCGTGGTCTGACCATGATGATTTAAACAGAACATTCACTATATGGGTTGCCGCGTGAACAATTACTTAGTCCGAGTTAACAGCTCCCTGTCCATTCTGATTTAATTAGAACTTGACCCAGTGCGGTCAAACACATGTGTAATGATTGGTTGTCAGCGGACAGATATTACAGGGCCTGTAACTCCCATGCAAGTCGCCAAATTATTATATCTTTATTTTCCTCCATTTACTGAAGAGTCATAAATAATGATACAAACAATAATACATGTAATATGAACATACAATGATCCAAGGTAAACTAGAAAATAATATAGTAAACATAATTATACAATACGTGAGTATGATGTAAACGCGTGCTCGCACTCGAATGATTATATACATATGACATTGTAGTGAGATTATGATACTAATGATGATTAGTTATTAGTGGCAATGTTGGTGATGATGATGGTAAGGAAGATGACTATGGTGTTTAACAATGGTGATGATTATGATGCCGACGACGATGATGATGATGGTGATGATGACGACGATGACGTCGAAGACGATGATGATGATGATGATGGATGACGATGACAATGGTGATAATGATTGTGATGACGACGGCGATAATAATTAAGATGATCATGCAGATGGTGATGATAACATCGAAGACGATGATGAGGATGGTGATGATGACGATGGCGATGAAGATGAAGATGGTAATGCTGTTGGATGTGATGATAATGATGGCAATAGTGATGATGACTTACTGTTAAGTATAGTATAGCTGTCGATGCTAGCTTCAGTCAACTTCATATAATATAGTCAAGATGTATATACTTGTATAATTGTATACCAACACACCGTGTTACCTCATAGTTAATCATAGTAATGTCTGACTGATTTGGATTGTTCAATTGACTAGGGTGTATTTCTTTGCAGGAGTGCGCTGTACCACAGCCATAATTTTGCAGTAATTGTTACCATGAAGTTGAGAAAGGCGTCAATATCATCAATTGTTGTACATATATCGTTAGTACCATGAGCTAAATGAAATAAAATCATTTCGTCCATAGAAAGACTGTCAATAATAACATAGCAGTCTACACCATAGCGATCAATGGTATCGAAACACATATTATGTCGTATTGTTGTCAGGGAACTGCATTCAATGAGAACCTTTTTGTACTTTATCAAGATATGTTTTTAGGCAGTTAGGGCACTGGATTAGTGACTCGTTTAAGTACGTGGTTTCGTCGATAACAAGAGCTGTAGTTAGATAAGAATGTTTATTGTATGAGAATTTTCTACAGAGTCGCCAAAGATCAGACATGCTTAGGTTTGCATGTACACTCCGAAACCGATTGAATGATGTATCCATGTCTGTTCTAATTTTCCAATCTGACTCGGTTATGTTTTGAATATTGCTTCTCGTTAGCGCCTTCCATAACTCTTTCGACGGGAATAATTCAGACCTGATGTACTCAGATACTGTATTCATCAGGTTGTATTTCTCGAGCAATGAGAACACTTCGCTGATAAAAGTGGTTGTCGGATTCAATGAGTGAATGTAATCAAACAGCCTAGTCTCAAAGATTGTTTTACATGCTTTTCCAGGCTTTAGTCGACAAAGGGACCCAAAGAGTGAAATCTTTCTGGCATCAATACTAACTTGAAGTGGGTATATTCCTAGTAGGCCAGCAACGACATCGGTTCTGTATCGGACAGGTAGTCCTTGAATACGCTTCAAGCTAAATCTGTGAACTCTTTCAAGCTTGATTAAGTTTGAATTTGATAAGCCACAGAGAAATTCTGAACCGTAAAGTCCACGAGAAAGTACCGTTGAACTCTTAGGTGTTATACTTCCTGCGTATAAACCAGCAGTGCTTAACATAAGATATGTTGACCGAAGTTTTGAGCAAACACTTTCTGTAAGAGTATTTGGAAAGTCACTTTTATGCAATGGTATGCCCAGGTGCGTTATTGAATCAGTGTTGTTAACTGCTATGCCATTTAGCATCCATGAGCGATTGATGGAGGCATGTTTAGATTTCTCATTGAATATAATTACCTGACATTTCTGCTGGTTATAAAAATATCGCCATTGTTTACTGTAATGACCACAAATATCACATAATTTGTGTATACCATATGCTGAAAGAGAGAGGAGGGTCATGTCGTCTGCCTGAGTTGGAGACGAGCAATTGATACCTCGGAGCCTGAAACCAAAGTTCGATTGTTCGAGCTCACTGAGCAAACTGTCTATGTAGATGGCGTAGAAAATCGGAGCGAGGGTACTTCCCTGCCTTGTTCCTTGATTGGTAGCTATTATACGGGATATAAGATTTTCGTGACGAACAGTACAGTTCACACCAGTTAAAAATTCGTTGAATAATCGTAGAACACCACAATTTGCTCCACGTTGAAAAAGCTTATAGAGAAGGCCATTGATCCAGGCCGTATCAAATGCTTTGCGTACATCAAGAAACACGCGAAGAGACGTGAATCATTTTCCTCTACGTACGAAATGCTTTCCTGAATTATGTATGATGACATAAGACAGCTTACGTTTTTTTGGAACCCGTGTTGTAGAGGGTGCGTTATTATCATGTTATAGGGACGTTTCTCTCCATGCGGTTCAGAATGATTCTTTCGAGTATTTTGTATATGACTGGAAGTAGGGTGATGGCTCGGTAGCTGTCGAACTTTGATTTCGATTTGCCCCCTCCCTTGTACAACAACACAAAAACACCAAGTTTAGCTTTTTTGGGAATATATGAAAAGTGAAGCATATATGAGAACAACTTTGCTAAGTGCATCTTTAAACAATGTCCACCATATATGATGTGTTCATAACATAATAAATCAGTGCCTGCAGCTTTGCCTGTTTCAATGTTTTTATGACTGTTGCCAGTTCTTCTATGGACACAGAGTATGTTATTATGTCATCATATGATCCACGTTCGGGATCATTTAAGAGATTAGACACAATTTTGTTAATATCGTTAAAGAAAGAGTTGTCAAATTCGTCGGACTCAGGTGGGGGAGTACAAAGTTTCATAATAATTTGACCATGAATCAGTTATTTCCCTGCGAGTTCTTATCGTGGTGCCATCAACCTCAAAGACGCTGCTATTTGTTTCTTTTCGTTTATATTTAACCGTGTTGAATTTTCAAAAAAATAGTTCCTGATCCATTTCGGCAGCTTGGTCTAATTCATTATTCTGGTCAGCCATGAATTTCGAATTGCATTTGCGTAAATCTTTTCGAAATAATCGCTTTGTTTCTTTATACCGCGAGTAACTTTGGTGCGAGTGCCCTCTAGGCATTCCCTCCAATAACCATGTACCACGACAAGAGCGCATATCTCTGTGTAGTTGCTTTAGTGTAGTATTCCAGTATGGTTTCAGAAAAGGCTTGAATGATTTTTTTGGGATTCCAAGCTCAGCTGAATTTTGAATTGCTGCCACCGTTTTATCGTAAACAATGTCAAGCATTTCAATATCAGACACATTGCAAACAGTTAAAGCTGCTTCTAGATTAGATTGGTAGCAAAGCAACATGTTATTATTAGCCAGTCCCATGCCGGGCAACGCGTTTCAGTGTTGTATTTAGTCGATCACAGGCAATCTCCATAAGGATTGGCCTATGGTTAGAAGTGTTTTGCTCGTTGTCATCAAGCACCACTACTCGACGGACCCTATGGCCTGTAACTCCCATGCAAGTCGCCAAATGCACGATATTTACATAGATTACATGCATGTGTGTCATGCTATGGCCATGCCTACATAATTATACATATGTACACTGATTCTAACACAATGATTGTCAGGTTATAATCTATGTTTGAGGAAAGTTACTATGTATTTTTCATTTGTGTTGCATTTGTCAATATTAATGGGTCCCAGGAGACCAGGGGTGCTATTCACCAAGCGAGACTATTTTATAAAGCAGGTAGTTTATATGGTAGCGGCTGAACGCAAAGGTATCTTTGCTTTAGCGCAAACGACACACGCTGTCGATGATGTGATTGATCCAATCTATCAGATTTGTCACTTGTCAATTGACGCCGTCTCACGACTAATTCGTAAACACTCACCGGCCACAATCGGCATGTATAACGGTCAGATTAGACTGTCTTACTGCCACCCCCTTAAAGAAGAAAAGATGTTACGATAGGCGGTCAAGATTTCTTGTACAATGCACGGCTATATAATTATGTATCACACAATGGTTGCATTTAACTGGGTTATATACATGGAGGGTATACGTCTAGATAAATCGCTTATTGGTTACTCGATGGTTTGTCTCTTTCTTGTCAGTGGGATGTTCATTGAAAGTCGAGTAGGAATGTGCTGAGTGAGGTTGAGGATTGCGATATAGGGGAAGTCACTTATTGACGAGCTACCACACAGTCGGGACATCTTTGATTGTTGCATTTAATTGTTGCAGCATATTTTTAGTGCAATCGGCATGTAAACGCCGTTTGAATGTGTGTCTGGATTGGTATGATGTAAATCCGTTATCTAAGTTGTTCCATATAGTTGGAAAAGAATGGAATGGTAGTTGTTGGGACCAAGATGTTCTTGTTTTTTTTTTAAATAGTGGGTGCTTTTGCCGGGTGTCTGGTCCGGTTTTGCGTTTGGTAAACATGTCGGTGAATGATTCTATTAAGCGCATATGATACCAATCATGCATGAAAACAGCCGCTTGTACTTTGTGGATGTCGTAGATTTTGAGTATATTTTCTTTTTTAAAGAGAGGTTCTGTGTGGCTTCTATATTTCTTATTACATAAAACTCGTATCGCGCGTTTTTGAAGCATGAACATTTTTTTGACCGCAGGGACGTGTCCCCATATTTGAACACCGTAGACGAGATGGCTTTGTATTAGAGCATAATATAATGTTTTAAGTGCGCTACCAGGAAAGAAGTGTTTAACTTTATTGATGTGGTATATGGCATTCACCATTTTAGAACAAACTGAGGACACATGTTTTTTGAAAGTCAGGTTTTCATCTATATGGATTCCTAAGAATTTTGTGGAGGATTCGTGCTCAAGATTTCCTATCTTGTTTAGTTCCTTATTATTTAAGTAAACCTTTATAAAGTTCCATTTGTCATCATTGTTCTCTGTGTGTATTAGCATATAGTTGCTTTTTTTAGTATTGATCACTAACTTATTGCTATAGCACCAAGCAAATATGTTGCGTAACTCATTATTCACATAACTTTCTACAAGGATGCCATTTTTTCCACCAGTTACTAGAGTCGTATCGTCCGCGTATGATAAGATATCCATGGTTGTCGAATTTGACATATCGTTAACGTAAATTAAGAAAATTATCGGTCCCAGAATTTATCCCTGGGGCACTCCGCACGTCACTTCCGTTAATTTAGATTTAATACCATTGAGTTCAACATATTGCCTTCTATTTTGCAGATAGCTCTGAAACCATGAGTATGCTGTGCCTCGTATACCATAGTGATCTAGTTTATGGAGTAAAATATCGTGATTGATTGTGTCAAATGCTTTTGAGAGGTCGAGAAATAGAGCTAAAGTGGAATCTCTTGTCATTTTGTCATTATTTGAGACAACTTGATCGAGGAGGTGTAATACAGGATGGAAGGTTGAATGATTAGGACGGAAACCGTATTGGTGTTTATAGAGTATGTTTTGTTCATTTAAGAAGTCTAATAATCGTTTATGCATTATTTTTTCGAGAATTTTTGAGATAGCTGGAAGAATGCTGATAGGTCTGTAGTTGGAAATTTCATGAGTGGTATTATTTTTTGGGATCGGGACTACTTTAGAAATTTTCATTTTGTTAGGGACTATTCCATGCTCTAAGGACAAGTTAAAAATATGCAATAATGCTGGGGCTATCTCCTCAATTGTTTCCTTGATAAGTTTAGTTGATATACCATTGAAATCCCTTGATACTTTCCCAGTCATAGAGAAACATGTGAGGATGATCTCCTGTATAAGAGGTCGGAATTATTTTGAAATTGATGTCGTCTGGTTTGCGGTTATGGAGAAAATCTGTAAAATGAGAGTCATTTTCATGTTCATTGAGTTGGCTAGTTTCCCGCCCAATTTTTTTAGAAAAAGTCATTGAACTTTTCCGATATGAGTTTGGAATTTTCAAGTTCTATTCCGTTTTCGGTAAAGGTCTTGGGGTTATTATTTGTGTTTCCATTTATCTTCAATGCACCCTTAAGTATTTCCCATGTTTTCTTTAAGTTATTTTTATTTACTTCTAGAATATTTGTATAGTATATATTTTTACTCCTTCTGATTAGTTTATTATATAAGGTACGATAGCTCAAATATTTATTTACGTTCGTTTCCGTGGGTTTATTCAATTTGTGTAAATATAGCTGGTTCTTAACAATACTTGACTTAATCAATCCAGCTGTCATCCAAGGATTGCGTTTTATGAATTTTTTGGGTATATGTCGACTTTTGATGGGGAAAGCTAGTTCATATGCATTCATATAGATATCTAAGAAGATTTCATATGCTTGGTCGACACTTCTACAAGATGTGACGGAGTCAAAGGTACAAGATTTTAAAAGATTTTTGAATCTAATTATGTTATCAGGACTAAAACTTCTTTGATTAGTGATAGCTTCGTTATTATTGGTGCTGTTTTGTCTCTTTTGGTTAGATTCTGAATAAAATATGCCGAAATGATCGGAAACATCGCATGTGATTATGCCAGATTTACATTCGCCTTGTAGGTTATTGGTATATATATTATCGATGAGAGTTGCTGAATGATCAGTCATTCGAGTAGGTTTAGTTATCCTTGGCACGAATCCTCTTGTGAAAATGTTATTTATGAAATCGTTCGTTTTTGTATGCGAGTTGAAATTGAGTAGGTCAATATTGAAGTCTCCTAATATATATGATTTGTGGTTATTAATTTTTTCTAGAATATCGTTGAATTTTTTCAAAAATTGATCAATGTTGGCCTTTGGTGCGGTATTTGGTCTGTAAACGCAGCCGATTATCCGAGAGTCATTTTTTCCTGGGTTAATTTCCACGAATATTGTTTCTATTACGTGTGGAATAAATTCACTAAGGTCGGGTCGATTTTTATAGTGAATGGAATCTTTTATGTAAAGGCATACACCACCTCTACCATCATCGTCATCGGCCCTACACTTGAATTCCATAGGGTGATATCCCGGTATTTGGAAGTGCGATGCTTGTCGTATTTTAAATGTTTCAGTTAAAGCAATAACGTCGAATGAATTATTATTCGACTTTAAGTCGCATGGGAGATTACACAAAGAATCGAAATTTGCATTGATGCTTCGACAGTTGTGGCTGAATATTGAATTTTTTTTTATTTGATTGGTCTATAGTGTGTGATGGTGAAATGTATCCACATTCATTGCAGGTATTAATAGCGGAATTTAAATAATCGTCATTTTCCTGTTCCGCTTCGTTCCATTTCATTGTAAAGTTATATTCATCAGAATCCCGAACCTCACTCAAATTTACGTTATGTGTAGCCATGAGTACGACCTATAATGGAATGAATGAAATGTATGCCCTCCACTTCAGAATGAATTAAAGATGCAAGCATGAATATGTATAGTCCGTGCATTGTTACTAGAGCTAACCGTAATATGAAGTACATATTATTTTAATGATGTGTTGTATTCGGCGGGTATATGTTTATGGTAAGTCCTCGTGTACGAATCAATCGACGGTCAATTAACATTTCAAATTCCGCTTGTTATTTTCTCATGAAAGTATTGCCAAAAAAGAGCATATCTGTGACTTGACGTGTAGGCTATCTAATTGACCCGCAACGAGGACTTATAGTAGAGCGGCTCCGTGTCCAAAAAAGGGTGAATCGTGCATTTTAAGGTAGAAGCAACAAACTTTGTATACAACACTCTGAGGTGATATCTTGTGGATTTGGATATCATGCCAAGCTAGGGAAAGCCCATGGTTGCCATGGTAACCACCGAAAAACATAGCCGCCAAAAATGCCAAATTGGCTTTTTGCGGAAGTGCGATTTTGGTGCCCCTCTCCCTGCACTGCACCCCTGACTCAAATAGCGCCACTTTTGCCTTCTTGGAAGCACACGATTAGATTCCTCGTTTCATAGAGAAGAATGTGTATCAACTTTGTGGAAATCGGCGTTAAACAGGTGAGTTAATTCTTGTGCACCTCTCCCCTTCCATGCATCCCCGACTCAAATAGCGCCACTATTGACGTCTGTAAACCACACCATTAGATTCCTCATGGAGATGATTATGTATAAGTTTGGTGGAAATCGGCGACAATTTTTTTTCTGCCCTTCTCCCATTTTGTGCCCCTGACAACAACAGCGTCACTTTAGAAAATTCTAACCCGCACTATCTTATCCATTATCTTTCTTGTAAAAAAAAAAGTACCAAAAATAGACCTCTCTATTGTCATCGAGATGGTCCCTGTAAATTGTTATGGAACAGACATTGGCAAATATATATATATATATATATATATAAATATATATATATATTTCACAGTTTAAAGTAACGTGTGCACAGTTATATATATGGTCCAAGAATAACATGAGACATCATAGTGTCAAGGGAGACAACCCAGCTTTACACAACGTATTTCCATTTAGCTTGCATCGGAAGTGATCAACGTAGAAATCTTCCTTCCGGGTTCGGCGTATTCTGTTTGCTGAGAACAGTTTTTGGAATGGGAAGATCGAATATTGATTCTTTCCACATTCATCCAAATGTTCACTCAGTGAAATTTTGCGATATTCTGGATGATTTATCTCGAACACCAACTGTATATACACGCAAAAGAAATTTTCCCGACTAACATCAGTGACCATATTATCTATCCACACCTGGGCACTCGCATATACGCGGAATTCTGTTCTTTATTTGCCTGTTGGATTGTGGGACTTTTATGAATTTTGCTTAATCCGTAAGAGCTGCATTTCATCTCAAATTTTGTGAGATATTCGGCTTCTTTATCAGTTAGGCATTTAGAGAACTTTGTGACAAACTTCTCCTCATTTGTAGGAAGTATCTTGTAAAAACGATCGTCCAAGAGTGTATCTTCCGATTTGTTGGCATAGTCGGTCGCTTCCATAATCACCAGTGCACCTCCTTTGTCTGCTCTTCTACAAACAATAGTGTTGTCAGAACAAAGGCGATTTGTTGAACAGCTGGATGGGCGTATGTGACCCAGTTTGTGATTTCTAGATGGACTGGTGGCAGCACAAGAATACACAAGGATAGCCCCGTGGCTGCTGTGATTATGCATACATATTGGAATTTGGCAACGAGAAATTGTTAATTTCCTGCACGCACGACTTACACCCAATTTTTGAACAGCTGGACAGGTTAATTGTGACCTAGTTTTTTTATTTTGAGATGAACTAGTAGCGGCACAAAACGAATCCAGAACAATAGCCTCGTGGCTGCTATGGTTATGCCTACGCAGGCGATTTAGCAACGAAAACTGACCCTTTTTTCATTATGTTGACCCCATGCACGACTTACGCCCAATTCTGAACAGCTGGACGAGCGTATGTGACCTGGTTTGTGATTTCTAGATGGACTAGTCGCGGCACAAGAAGAATCCAGAAAGGATGGCACCGTAGCTGTTGTGATTATGCACACATACATGTGGGCGATTCAGTAACGATTGTTATCATATTATGAGAACTGGGAACTAGAATCTGGGGTTGGTCTAGGAACTAGTAACGGAATTCATGGAACTTGTGTAAGGGCAGATATGAAGCTACTCACAAACTCACAAACAACCTTCAATGGCATTACAGCATAATAAATTGGGTTGATACAGTGCAATGATAATATGGGTGAATCTGTGTTTTTTTTAAAATAAGAATTAAAAGATTATTTAGCCGGTTTTGAATGAGATGATATATACCGTACCACGGTGCCACACACCAATGCAAACTGTATGTACTCTATATATGTAGACATCAGAGGCTACATAGGTGAAGCTGTACCTCCCTGGTGTTACTTGTAACAATCTTAGTCGACGAATCTTAATGCGCATGGAATTATACCTGCTAAGTTAATGGCACCTAATCGTATCGTTGTCTCCTAAAATTTTGTGGACCGAACAATGAAGAGCATTTTTTTGATAATTCATGTTTCCGATGGGTGGGAAAGTAGTGTGGGGACCGTGGATATAATCTAGGAATCTGGTACTGCTATATACGGCGCGGCAATGCCGATAGTTGTGTGGTTTAGAATAATTCAAGTGTCCGATGGGTGGTCGAGTTGGATTGTCTTCATCTAGAAATGATACACTGATATGACCGTCGCAAATCATATTAAATAAAAGGTCGACCGACCACAATGTCCATGGAGACGGTGGCTAACTGAAGGATTGGATATGTCCGGAATGAATGTCATCATCCGGAAACCTCAAATGTTGAAAATCAAGAAATGTCGTCAAACTAGGGGCCATAATTGCGGTAGAAAAGATCGGATAAGTCTGGTTTTCGAACTCGTCCAAGATATTTATTAAAAACAGCTCTTACGCAAAACATTGTTAAAATCGGTTAATATTTGTTCAAGTTATTGCGCTAACGAGCTAGAAAAGTCGGCAAAAATGACAAGAACTCGACAAAAATGGTTCCAACCAAACTCAGAATTGCAGGTTCCAACGATGTTTAATATCTGTGCCAAATTAAAAAAGAAATGACTGGAAAAGGACGGAATATATACACAGGCTCGGGCTAAAGTTGGGTCTCAGGATGTATGATGCTATGTCAAAAATGTTTTCTATTAAATATGTATGGCAGTGTGCCGCTGTGTGCGTTTTAGTCATGGTTTGGACGATGAACCCATTTCTTTGTGATAGATGCCAATATTAATCAATTAATTTGCAATTGAGTTAAAGGGGGGTAAAAGCTATTCTGCATCATAAGTTTCAAGATATATCCAAGTAGACCCACGGAGCGTCGATAAACCTAGCGGTATTTTCAATTAGGAGATTCATTTCAACAGAACATTGTGTGTCAGTATCTATAGAGTGATTTTTAATCACCTCTCCAATTCTGTTTGCTGGCGATCACAATATGCCACCAGTCTCATAAGATTAATATATGGATTTCCAGAATAACAGGTGCGCCTTGGGTGGTAAAAGCCTTTTGTATTTATCACATTGAGTGCTTCTTTCAACGGTTTACATTTCAACATCAGGCTCCCTTCCTGCTGAAACGTTGACGAGCGACACATGCCAATCGATATAGGTATCGCTGGGCATGTATTGACAAGGCTGAAATATATAGCTCCAGTCTTATAATTGATGCTACGTACACAGAATGACAATGCTTTCATGAAATTCCTATCCGATTGATTATTACAATACAAATTGGCATAGTCTTGGAGAATGACTATATACATATATTGCATATTTTGGTTATAAATGTTGGAATCGTTGTTCGACTTAAGTTGGCTGAATATTAGGCACAAATAAATTGCTAGTTTTCCGGGTGACATCCTGTCTGAGTGTAAACAAGAAGTCAAAACTGTCACCGTATAATCAACTTGTTTTATAGTATTAGTGTATACTTAATGCAGATATAAACAAATAAAAATACCGTATACATGAAGATGTTGTCCGTGTGGGATGAGGTGTGTTGACAATTAATTTGGAAATGCCGCGCCACCTCATACATTTTCTATAGGCTATAGTCCCGGCTTTGGCCAATGGGTCGATAGTCGGTGTGACTATACAGAGCGTTTGGGATTTCAAGTGGGTTTGGCTGATCTCCTCGTGGTATACCTACCAGTATCTTGGGTTCTGGGACTTCTCTTCCCGATATTGTGACGTCGTATCGTTTATACCACTATATAGACATGGCAGAAAATCGCCACCATCTGCTCCTCTAGTATTTAAACAATTAAATCGACAATATGGATAGAGAAACCCCAGATCCATCAGGACCTAATACTCATACGTATTTTCAACAACAGACTGGGAGATGTTACAAAACACAAAGAAATGTTTTTGAAAACCGTTTCGCAGCCCATAAACATGATTACGTAGCTAGAAGCATGGCGGCCTCCCGGGAATCCTTGCATTTTAATGCGGTGCCACTCGGTGGGCGTCCATGGGACAGGGACGCAACCATATAACCCCTTCCAAATGTTCGATAATTGAGCTGAAGTCGTGCACGGAGCTCAACATTTTTCAATTTTTTTTGCTAAATCGGCTGCGTGGCCAGAACCATTGCAGTCACAAGGGAATCCTTACGTGTATATATGGTCGTGCCCATGTCATATATAAGATGCCCGCTCGGTGGCACCGCACGGAAATGCCAGGATTCCAGGGTGGCCGCCATGGTTCTGGCTACGCAGCCGATTTAGTAACAAAACGTGCTGTTTGGTCTCCATGCACGAATTCAGACCAATTTTCGAATATTTTGAAGGGGCTATATAGTCACGTCCATGTCATATAGATGCCCGCTGGGTGGCACCGCACGAAAATGCAAGAATTCCCGGGTGGCCGCCATGGATCTGGCTACGCAGCCGATTTAGTATCAAAAGGGGCTATTTTGACACTCCATGCACGACTTCAGCCCTATTTTCGAAAATATGGAACGGGTTATATGGTTGCCTCCCTGTCCTATATAGATGCCCGCTGTGTGGCACCGCACGAGAATTCAAGGATTCCCTTGTGCCTGCCATGGTGCTGGCCACGCAGCCGATTTAGCAACAAAAGTGCAATGTTGAGGTCCATGCACGATACATATATCATATTTTTATCAAGGTAAAATGATCACGAAACCGTTGGGGTTAAACCAAATTAATAATGATTTCCATATTACTACGGGACATTTACTAGGGTTGGGGCAACTGTTCAAAAACTGGTTCCTTGTATACTTTTTAGTAGAAGCATGGCATGCATATTTTCAACATCGGAAGGGTTGTGATAAAACAAATTGCACTCTATTCCAATGTTTTAATGTCACGTGATCTCCAAATCCAAGATGGCTGCCGTCTTAAGCAAAAATCAGGATATTTTCGAGGATTTTTGTGCATGTTTTTGACCAAATCTACCCCAAATAGCCGCCATATATCCCCAAATCATCCGGTTCACTTGCCTTTATTGTTTCCTGTTCAGTCGAAACAGCAGATGTGCTCAGGAAGGTTGGAGTTAACATTGTGGGTTGTTTAACTCAGATAAAATATAGATTTATAACATTGTACGCAAGACCCGATATAGTTGAAAGCGGTCATTGTTCATTTTGCCGTTAGAGCTGTATGGCTAGTTAACCTTCATCAATTTTGTTCTGTCTCTAACTCTATGGTTAATTGACATTCATCAAACACCTTAAAGACAATACAAGGAATGAAATAGATTTCACTAGTGTGGGGGCAACTGTACAAAAACTGGTTCCTTGTATACTTTTCTTAGTAGCAGCATGGCATGTACATTTTCAACATCAGGATGGGTTGTGCTAAATAATTGGACTCTATTCCAATTTTCAATGTCAATCGACTAATCTTATGCACAGCATAAGAAACTCATCTGCCATCCAAGTATTAAGAATAAACTTATTCAGCACCCCGCCAACCCACCAACCAATACATAAATTTCAGATCGCAGATTTTTATTCGCAATTCGACTTCCAGTTCTATGAAATGATTGTTTATGAATGAAGGATCGTCTAATCAAATACAAAAAATTAGAAACTTATCTACGTCGGAGTTTAAAGACTAATGTTATTCGCCACCCCAAGTTTGAAGAATAAAGTTATTTGCCACCCCCACCCAATTCAGATCGAAGATTTGTTTTCGCAATTCCTGTTCTAAAAATGATTGCTTTTGATTGAAGGATTATCTAATATTATGCACAAAATAACAAACTCATATGACATCCTAGTATTGAGAATAAAGTTATTCGATACCCCCCCCCCCCCCAGCCCACACCCAACATCTTACAGAATTTCTTATCGCAGATTTTTTTTCGTAATTCCACTTCCAGTTCTATAAAATGATTGTTTATGATTGAAGGCGTCTAATCTAGTGCACACATAGTGGGGCGGATAGATGACAAAATCGTGCATTTTATGGTAAAAGCACCAAACTTGACACGCATGTACTACATACAAAAATAAGACATTTTGGACAGAACACTACATGTATTTGGTGGTTTGATTGTTTTATTAAATTGTCATTTATACTCCAAGGAATGTACTATTTTAACCTACATGCATGGACTGTAGTTATATGTGTTGTTGGTCTTCTCTTTGGCTGTTTTCATTTCATAGTCAGTGATGGTGATATGTGAAACTCAATGTTGCTCATCTCTCACGATCCAGAACAAATCATTTAGTGAAAATGTATTGCTGTCCCGATTTAAGCAAAACATGCGTCTATGTCTTAGTGCACTTTATTTTATCAAATAATTAATATCATGTCATGCCATGTCCCATCCAATTATTTCAATCCGTGTGTGTAGGTTTATACACTGAAAATGTATTTTGAAGATTTAAAATCGGATGGTGGTCATGTCATTCCCATGTATGGATTTTGTCTTGGAGAGATCAACAGGAAGTTATCGACAAATATAACTGCACTGTGGTTCCCCGTCTGCATTTAAATCGTCAACATACCTCTGTAACTGGCTGAACCGGTTTTCATTGTTATCAAAAATAAAAACACGTTCGATACTAAGTCCCCGGAAAACTGCTAATTTCTGAAGTTGTCATATATTACAATCCTACCCCAACAGCGTGAATAACCGTGACATTTGTGTCCTCAAGAACAAAAACACATTGGAGGGGGGCAGTCTTCGATTTTTTTATTGGTTATGGCACAGTATGGTGTGGACGGCTGTTTCCTAAGTGTTGCAAGTGACCCGTTAACGGCTACTCTTTTGGCGGCGATCAGTAGACACAAAACAATAAACAAATGTGTTCGTTACAACATGTTCTATCTAGTTACTTAACCCACAACAGCGGTTCTGGGGTTAGGACGAGAAGTTGCGAACGGACGGGCGGATAGATAGACAGATCTCATAATATGTCTCTATAAACATACATGTAAACACACCAACTTTTGTCTTTTTGGGTAAAGCATCTTGCGGAATACCACAAACAAAGTGGTGAAACTCGCGTCGAGAGACATGTCCTTTGGCAGATTTGTTTAAACGCAGAATAAGAATGGATTAGTAGTAGGAGTAGAGGCAATTTGAGCCTCACTGCAACATATTCACGATCACCTATATTGACTGGCTAATGTCGCTTTTTACTGATCCAGCAGGAAGAGAACTTTTAATGTTTAATTGAAAAACTTTGAATGAATAACTCGACACGACAAACACAAAGGGCGGTTACTACCTCCAAGACACACATGTTGTGTTGTGATGTTGTAGATCGCTCATATGAGGTTGATGGCCTTTTGTTGTCGCTCGATTATCGTGAAAGGTCAGATTTGGAGAGTGGTCCAAAATTAGCCTTTAGTTTATCAAACAACGTTCTATTGAAATTAAATTTCTATGGGAAATACCATAATGCCTATCGAAGCTCTCCAGGTCTACCTTGATAATGACTTTGCTTAGAATAAACTAGAACAATAAACCGTTAAATTTGCGAAACACAATGATAATTAAATTTTCTAGAAGGATGTAGCCTTTATGTCTTTTGCAAAGAAACTGGCTGATATTGACCACTTTTACACACTAATTGGTTCATTATTCTAACATCCGATTCAAGACTAACAACTCGCAAACTCTAAAATATTTAAAAAAAACGTTGAATGAGTTACTAAACACGACAAGCACAAAGGGCGTTTACTATCTAAGACATACCTGTTGTTTTGTGATGTTGTATATGTCTCTTATGAGACTGGTGCCCTTTTTGTCGCTGGATTATCGTGAGAGATCAGCATTGGAGAGGGGTCCATAATTAGCCGTTGGTTTATCAAACAACGTTCTATTGACATTAACGTTCTATAGGAAATGCCATAGTACTCATAGAAGCTCTCCAAATCTACTTGGAAAATTGCTTTGTCTGGAATAGACTAGAAGATTAAACGCTGAAATTTGCACACAATGGCATTCAGATGTAGAAGGATGTAGGCTTACGTCTTTTGCAAAGAAACTGGCTAATATTGACCACTTTTACAAACTAATTGGTTGATCGTTCTAACGTCCGAACCAGTTATTCATGAACTCTAACTCATTTGACGAATATGGCATTGCATGAGCATCCATGTATGCATTTCCAATGGCCTAGCGTCCAGTTAGAACATTAACATAAAACGGATTTAGTGGTAAGCTAATATATATGTCGGAAGTGATTTCAATATTCATTAAATATTATGATTATGTATATATATCCACAGGTTTATAATTATGATGACTAGTACACTTGCTTGAATACATAATGCTATCATGAGAATGAGTATCGATGAGCATGCCAAGCACACTTAGTTGTCATCGATAACAACATCCAGTAAATTCGCCTCTTATCGTATTATCAAGACCTCATGTGAACGAGAAAGTTACCTGTGAATAACAAACCATCGGGTCGTGCAAAGCATCCTTCTTTTCCGAACGAGGAACCATAGACTCTCAATAGAATATGGCACGTGGACCAATGCCCCATATTCGGATAGATTATGTGCCCTCTGCAACTCAGAAATATGCGACGAGTATCATGTAATCCTTAAATGTATTGAACCCAAAGACATACGCGTACAATACCTGGGGCCATAATATTATCGGAAACCAAACGCTAACAAGTTAGCAGCACTATTCAATAACCACAACAGAAGAATTACCAAGAATATCTCAGTTTTTATAAAAAAGGTCATTGATATATTTCGGAACTCTTGAGGCTACATTTTCGGACAAACAAGTAACCCCCCTTCAAAATATACCGTTATAATATACTTGTTTCTTACACATGTACCAACATTTTATGAAGAAGAACACCAATACAATAGTTTATGGCTGCAGATGCGCTTATTTGATAAGCACAACAAGTAATACAATCTGATTCCTCTTGAGGCTTAATCACTTAAACCATTCAAAATCCATATCCATTGACCGAACACGCAACCATTACGCCGAAATTAATAACAATAATCCTATATATCTATCAGACAAAATATAAATATAAAAGAAGCATCTTTCCCTTCCCGCGCTCGCTCTCCATTCTCCATCTATATACCTTGTCTTTCACTCTATATTATCTCTCTCTCTACGTCTGTCTTACATATAATGTTTGTGTTCTATTGAAATAGTGTTCAACTATCCTTTCCCAGTGTTCAGTCAGTCGAATTTTTCAAAGCAATCAAACAGAAACAAAAGGCCCATTGCCTATTTTTAAAAAAATTAATGTCGTTATCGCGATATATAACTTGAACAAACGTCGACCGATTTGATGCATAGTTGATAAACGGATTTTTCATAGCAACATCTCGGTCGTTCTCGCAAAACGGATGTTTTACCTTGAGATATGGATTTTAAATTGTGTACTTGAGTAATCCCAGGGCGACAACTTTAAAGCACTTCAACTAAACTGATCCCTGTTCTACGAGAATATCTGGAAATAAATAAAAACATCGATGCTCAACTGTTGTTAAATATATATTATTATTATTATTGGCGTACATGCGTCCTATTACCATACCGTTGGGGATAGCATTTTGAATCTACCCATATATAAAATTTATATGTTCTTACAAGTATATGACCCAATCAAAATAGATGCACATCGAACAGTTTTTATGAGGTTTCTGGTCATTAGCAATACATAATGGATATAGTATGACAAACAACATGTGATTCACCAAAACGGTTGCCATGCCAACGGTGTACGTTATTCGGATCATATCCAAAATGATATATAATGGTGTGATATACATGTGTGCCAACTGCGCTGCATTTATCATAACATTGACGATTGTGTCCTCTTTCCACCCAACTAATGGTGTGGCCATTGTCTATTATATCGGGAAGAGCAATTTCTAATTTTAAGGGTCGCCAATTGGCCTGGTCACATATTTCGTAAAATCTCTCACACAAGTAACAATCAGCCTATGGATAAGATATGTATCTCAAAATAAAGGCTATGATCTCCAGAATGTAACAAATATCAATATGATGCAATACATTGAGAAAGGTTCCTCATAAAGACAAATAATAGCACATGAAGTGATAAAACACTTGACCTTTCATAGTCACCTTGACTCTTGAGATCAGTGCTGGAGGTTCGTCTTGGAGAATGTATGCATGCAAGTATTATTATATAACCATATCGACCAACAAGTCCACCGTTGTCACTAAAATAATTCACATATGATCATTTTCCAGAATTCTCAGAAACCACATATTGTTGCTATGGTAACGCCATTTTTGAGGCTACTAATCGATAAGAAGCTTATCAACAATGGTTTCCAATGTCTCCAGTATATGGGATTTACGATTAACTACATTGCACAAAATCCCCAATTTTGTTTACGAAACCCATTGTTTGTATACAAATGACAGGCTACTATGAAGAAAGTTGGAGTGTGACATGGACCGATCTTCCTGGAGCATCCGGAGCCTCGGTGGCTCAATCGGTTAGGGGTACAACTCCAAGCCGTTTCGCCACCCAGCGCTGGCGATAAGGGTTCAAATCCTCATGTTTCCGTCGTGGACTTTGTAGCTCGAAATCGTTATCTGGTGGAGTTACCAGTTACTCGCCGATGGCCGGTGGTTTGCCGCACATGGTTGACGAGTTTATCAGCCATTGAAATCACTGTTAGATTAGTCGCAAGTGTGCGGATTTCCTCCACCACTAAAACTGGCAATGTCGTGATATGGCCTTAGTTGCTAAAGCGACAATAAACCCCAATCAATCAATCAATCAATCCTGGAGCATCCAAAGGTTGCCAAGAACTATTGCGATGTGGTTGCAAGAATGGATGCAAAAACAATTGCAAATTCTCGAGGGCATCATTACGCTGTACTGCTCTATGCAGTTGCAATTGCAAATACAGTAATGCCCTAAGTAATCGACCCCTTAACCACATCAGAATTATGGGTAATTTTCAGGATTTAGTCGGAAATAAATATCCATATTTCCGACTAAATCCTGGAAGTTACCCATAATTCTGCTGTGGTTAGGATGTCGATTACTTAAAGATGGATTATGTCTTTAAATAACAAATTTTAAATAGTTGCGTGGGTATAAAATAATAGATATGAACTGAAGACCTATGTCCGGAAAAGCTTCTATCAATTAATATTGATTTTATTTTGAATATTAAATCGGGCCCATTTATGTTACTATTTTTAGAACCGACCATTCGGATGAGACCGTATTGCGATATAGAGCACTGGGCTGTTCCTACGGCTACGCAACGAATGTCAAATGACACAGATTGGTTGTTTGTATTGTTTTGTTCCACAGATATAAGCGATAATGAGTATAATTAAAGTTTATTTGTGACAAAATTTCACAATATAATTTCTGGTCTATGTTAACAGTAACCACTATTGTTCGTTAGCTGAACAAACACCCCTTTTTAGACCAGAAAATATTCGAAATAAAATTAATATTAATCGATAGAAGCATTTCCGGACAGGAGTCTTCGATTCAAATCTAATATTTTATACCCTGGTAACTATATAATACATGTTTACAAAGAGATAATCCACCTTTAAGGCATTACTGCAAGTGTTGCCAAAAGTGACATGTATGCAAGTTTTTCCAACTCTTTAGGGTGCGTTCACACAACTAGCAGAATTGACTGGCGATTTGTCATGAATTATTCATACTTGACTATCCATTGCACATTCTTGAATGCCACTTATCGCAGAATGAGTGTCTTCGACTGTTTTACCCTATATTGGAGCGGCGAAACGCCACGAGTTATTGCATGATTGATTCTCATAATATATTAGAATCAAATTTTTTAGCACACTTCAGTTGTATAACAACTATATAGGCAATTACATATATCTCACGATATTGCTATTGCAAATGTAAACAATTCATATCATACCTTGTCGCACATAATTCGCACCTACGCTCGTAATAAAAACATTTGCTTACCTCTATTTTGAAGAATTAAAGTTAATATCATAAATATGTAAACTTTGCGGTACTTGTATGTTCCGCATATAATACCACAATGATTAGCAGCTTGTCAAATTGTGAGTAAGTGTTATTATAGCTGCACAAAGGTAATCGGGTAGCTCCATAGCAACGGTTGCCAAGCAGTTTTGTACCAGACCAATATTGTCCACACACACTCGCTAAAATGATATGATATAAATTTAACGCGGAAGATTGTCATAATCAACTTTCAGATAGTTTTATATCATAGAAATGCTTCTCGTGTCATTGTAACCATCAATTATAGTAATCAAAACAAACAACCCATTGTTTTTTTTTTTGCATTATATTTACGCTATTCCATCATCTTCTGGCCTATAATTTTTGTTTTGCAATCCATAGAATTGTTATATATATACAGAGTGATTTATCAGTTTATATTTTCTTGTCAAGGTACATTTTATAATAAAAAATGTACACGCATCTCAATAAAATGTCGATACAAGCAGCCAATAATAGGGACTTTCAAACAAATGGCGGCCATTTTATCCGCCATTTTGATTCTACCCAACTATAACGGACACATGAGTCAATTAATATATAGCTTGATCCCTTTTCAGTACAAATAGGTACATAAAACATTGTTTTTCGATTAGAAACTGAGTCATAACGATGCATACTTGTTGGGATTGAGAGAAAAACAAGATTTGTTGTCAAAACGGTTGCCATGGCAACCATGGGCATTCTCCAGCTTGGCATGATATCAAAAATGTCTTATTTTTATATGTAGTACATGCGTGTCAAGTTTGGTGCTTTTACCATAAAATGCACGACTGTGTCATCTATCCGCCCCACTATTACGTCATAGTATAAATAGATAACTCCATAATATACATATATGTATATAGACCTATATGGCTAAATGTACGAGTGTGGGCCAATATGTTGAAAATACATGAACAAGAATCTATATTAATAAAACATGAAGATTTATAAATGAATGTATGTACATGTATGGTACACCGACTTCTGTGAGATATGGGGTGTCCTTTTGGAAGAATTGATTACTTCTGAAATATATACTGGTATATATGGTCATCTCTCATCGGATTACAACATGTTTTACTATACCCAGATGCAATACCCATTTTAAGATCGCAACATATGGCTGCTGCATGAAGCAAACAGCTGGTCATTCCATTTAGTAAAAGTGTTTAGCATGATTCATAGCTTGGTCACTTAAATCAGATCAGCTGTTGAATGTTGATAAAAAAAATTGAAAACCTGTTTTGTTCAATCTGTACATTTCTGTTGATTAGAACACAATTGTTACCTGATTTTTGGTAAAGCACACCTGTTTCCAAGGCATGTTCAGTCGGGAAGAGCTCGTGTTGTGTGTCCACCCGATCCGCATAGAATTATCAGATATAAATACGTAATGACGGAAATTCTTTACCATCTATAGATACGTAAGTGTGGACCGTATACGCCTATCGAGCCCACTATTACCATTTATATCTCTTAATGATGATCTGATCACGGGCCCACCATTATGACATATAGAACACTAATTGTAACCTAACAGCGTTGGCTATGCGGTTATCTATACATATATAATAAAACCTAACGAATATAAAATTGAGTGGGGGTATTATACCTCTGATCAAGTGGTCCTGCTAATATGTTATGATGCTGGAGGTCCTGCTGAATTGCTATGACGTCGGTCGGGCAAATACATACTGTGAGAGGGCAACCAACTGGTCGCTATATATACAATTTTGAAGTTCAACTTGACTTCTCAAGATTTAGCTATCGCCATGGGTTCATGTCCATCCTCCGTGTGTCCGTCAACCATTCCCATTAGCATGGATGATATATGCGCTACAGGTCGCACCTTTGGTCTGGTCGTTATGCAATTCGTCATGGTTGTTGACATTGACATGTAGATGAGAAATTAGTCATTTTGGGGTAAATCCAGGTAAATCGACAAGAAAACATGGCCAACAGCCACCATCTTGAATTTCACAATTCAATCAATTGGCCACGCAGGCCGTATATACCATTTGTGTGATTATAATGAAATTTGTCATGGATTTTGACATTGCCATGAAGAAGAGAACGAGTATTTTTTGCGTCAATCGGCAAAAAGAGCATGGCCGCTATCGGCCATCTTGTTTTTGAGTATTAAGAAATGTAAATACATAAGCACGGTGCACGGGCTACATGCCGTACCCTATGAAAATTGTCATGGCTGATTACATTGACATTTAGATGTAAACGAGTCATTTTGGGGTCATTTCACACCAAAAATATGGGGGCCAGCGACCATGTTGGATTTCAAAGTTCAATCCATTAGCAGAAGACACGCCGGAGTGTTCGTCTGATTATCATGAAATTTGTCGTGGAATTAATATTGACTTGTGGATGAGAACGAGTCATTTTGGGGTCATTCAGCCATAAAACATGGCCGCTGGTGGCCATCTTGGATTTTACTCTTTTTATGACTAAATTCGCATGCTACAGGTCGTAGCATTACAACCGGCTGTTACAATATTAATTTTCCCACAAAACTTCTCCCACAAAATGGTAAATTAGGTTTTAAAAAATGCATTTTTTTTCGGGCGGCATAGAAAAAAGTAATAGAAATGCTGCCGCTAGGCTTTAGGGAGTGCGCGAGAGGGGTCGTAGACCCTTCTCGCAGGCGGGGGTCCGGGGGGCCTCCCCCGGGAAAATTTTGGGAAAAGTAGAAGCTTGAGAAGCATTCTGAGCATATTTCTGAGTAGCATTATGCGAATGTTAATTGGACCAAAATTAAAACAATATTAGTCCGAGAGCTGATAGGACACCCCTGCACCCCATGATTCAAATTCACCCCACTAATTTTCTTCTTTATTAGTCCCTCAACTTTTAAGCAATGTTAGACCGGAGTGTTCGTCTGATCATCATGCAATTTGTCGTGGAATTAATATTGTCTTGTAGGTGGGAACGAGTCATCCTGGGGTCATTCGGCCATAAAACATGGCCGCTGGTAGCCATCTTGGATTTTACTCTTTGTATGACTAAATTCACAGGCTACAGGTGGTAGCATTACAACCGGCTGTTACAATATTAATTTTCCCACAAAACTTCTCCCACAAAATAATAAATCAGGTTTTAAAAATGTTTTTTTTTCGGGCGGAATAGAAAAAAGAAATGATATATGGCGCCGCTAGGCTTTAGGGAGTGCGCGAGAGGGGTCGTAGACCCTTCTCGCAGGCGGGGGTCCGGGGGGCCTCCCCCGGGAAAATTTTGGGAAATGTAGAAGCTTGAGAAGCATTCTGAGCATATTTCTGAGTAGCATAATATGCGAATGTTAATTGGACCAAAATTAAAACAATATTAGTCCGGGAGCTGATAGGGTAACCCTGCACCCCATGATTCAACTTCACTCCACTAATTTTCTTCTTTATTAGTCCCTCAACTTTTAAGAAATGTTAGGCCGGAGTGTTCGTCTGATCATCATGAAATTTGTCGTGCAAGTTAATATTGACTTGATGGTGGGAACGGGTCATTCTGGGGTCATTCGGCCATAAAACATGGCCGCTGGTAGCCATCTTGGATTTTACTCTTTGTATGACTAAATTCACATGCTACAGGTGGTCGCATTACAACCGGCTGTTAGAGTATTAATTTTCACACAAAAGTTTTCCCACAAAATGATAAATCAGCTAGGTTTAAAAAATGCATTTTTTTCGGGCGGGATTGAAAGATAGAAAAAGAAATGGCGCCGCTAGGATTTAGGGAGTGCGCGAGAGGGTGGTAGCATTACAACCGGCGAGAGGGTGGTAGCATTACAACCGGCTGTTACAGTATTAATTTTCACACAAAACTTTTCACAGAAAATGATAAATCAGTTTTAAAAAATGCATTTTTTTCGGGCGGGAATAGTAACGAGGTAAAAAAAAAATGTTTTAGGGAATGCGCGAGAGGGGTCGTAGACCCTTCTCGCAGGCGGGGGCCCGGGGTGTCCCCCGGGAAAAATTTGGAAAATGTAGAAGCTTGAGAAGCATTCTGAGCATATTTCTGAGTAGCATTATGCGAATGGTAATTGGACCAAAATTGAAACAATATTAGTCCGGGAGCTGATAGGGTATCCCCGTACCACCGTGATTCAACTTCACCCCACTAATTTTCTTCCTTATTAGTCCCTCAACTTTTAAGCAATGTTTGTACGAAACAAAACGTGTCAGAACAGTCACCAGACATGATGAGATGGCGTCCAACATGGACATGTTTTTTTTCATAAGGATGCAAATTAGTGAGAAAATTATATATTTGTATCTCAACTTTACTTTGTAAAGTTTGAGCTATTGCCATGGCTTGGTATCCGTCGTCTGTGTGTGCGTGGTGTCAACAATACAGCCTACGTGCAATACCTTTATTCGGATCATTATGTAATTTGTCACAGCTGTTGACATTGACATGTAGATTAGAACGAGTCATTTTGGGATCATTCGGGAAAAACATGGCCGCCAGTGGCCATCTTGGATTTAAAATTCAATCCATTAGCACAGGCTACAAGTCGTACTGTTCGTCTGATTATCAATTTGTCATGGGATGTTTAAATTGACATGTAGATGGAAACGAGTAATTTTGGGGTCGTTCCTCTAAAAATCTTGGATTTTACTCTTTGCATGACTAAATCCTTTGGCACGGGCTACAGATCGTACCTTTGGTCCGATCATTATGAAATTTGTCATTGCTGTTGAAATTGACATGTAGATGGGAACGAGTCATTTGGTAAAAAAAACATGACCGCCAGTGACCATCTTGGATTTCAAACCTCAATCCATTAGCACGGGCTACAGGCCATACTGCTTGTCTGATCATCATGAACTTTTCGTAGATATTAATATTAAGATGTAGATGGGAACGAGTCATTTTGGGGTCATTCGGCCATAAAACATTGCCGCTGGTAGCCATCTTGGATTTTACTCTTTGTATGACTAAATCCTTTGGCACAGGCTACAGGTCGTATCTTCGGTCAGATCATCACTAAATGTGTCATGGATGTTAACATCGACATGTAAATGGGAAACGAGTTATTTTGGGGTAATTCAGCAAAAAACGTGGTTGCCAGCGGCCATATTGGATTTCAAAATTCAATCTATTATCATGGGCTACAGACCGTACTGTTTGTTTGATCATCATGAAAGTTGTCATTTATATTAACATTGACATATAGATGGGAATGGGTCATTTTGGGGTCATTCGGCCATAAAACATAGCTGCTGGCAGCCATCTTGGATTTTACTCTTTGCATCACTAATCCTTTGGCATGGACTACAGGTCGTAGATTTGGTCGGACCATCATGAAATTCTTCACGGATATTGACAATGACATGTAGATGGGAACGAATCTTTTTGGGGTCAATCGGCCATAAAACATGGCCGCTGGCAGCCATCTTGGATTTTACTCTTTGCATGACTAAATCATTTGGTATGGGCTACAGGTCGTACCTTTAGTCAGATCATCATGAAATTTGTCTTGGCTGTTAACATTGAAATGTACATGGGTAGGAGTCATTTTTGGGGTCTTTCGGCATAAAACATGTCTGTTGGCAGCCATCTTGGATTTTTGCATGACTAAACCATTTGGCACACCCTACAGTGCATTTCCCTCATCCGATCATCACCAAACTTCATATTAAACTTGATATTGATCTACTAGATGGAAGCTTTTACATATTTTTGAATTTCATTGGACAACATACAACATGTAGCCGTCAGCAACCATCTTCGATTTTACTTTATGTATCTCGTGGTGATAATCTAGTATTACTTAGCCCTTTCAACTTTCCGCATTCCTAATCGCTCCATTGACTGTAACACATGAAATTATTCCCTTTCCAAATCGAGCTACAGTACCATTGACACTTTGATTTGTGAAGCAGGCTGCTTCAAGAAGCAAAGATATAATAGTGCCTTTTTAGGTTAATATTGGAACTCTCCATCAAAGAAAGCCGCCAAAATGGCAGCAGGAAGTGGAAAATAAGGAAGAAAATTATTGTGGCGAGGTTAAATCACTGGCGATCAGGGTTACACTATCATCTCTCGGATTATATGCATTGTCATTAACATTTTCGAGCAATGTACTGCGAATCCACCAAACAGTATAATTGAAGTCATCTTGGAATATAGTTTTTACATGACTAAATCCTCAACATGGCATACAGTAATGCTCTAATTAATCGACTCCTCAACCACAACAAAATTATGGGTAACTTTTCGCTTTCTGATGAATTGCAACAAGCCATATTTCCGACTAAATCCTGAAAACTTACCCATAATTCTGCTGTGGTTAAGGAGTCGATTAATTAGAGCATAACTGTATAGCCATAATTTTCAAAACGACCAAATTGTGTATGAAGATAGATAATTCTAAAATCAAGTGGCTTTGTGTTGATAATAAAGCCAATTTTTAAAGAAAATGTTGATAATACATTTTTGGAAAGTTTATACCACAATTGACAGTGGTTTGAATTATATTGTTGTAATTAATGGATTCTGATAACTAAAGTGTATTTTGAAGAAATATTGTTGTTGTAACGTGGTAATATGGGGACCATCTGATCAGCATGAGTACCTTTGAAAATACTAGTGCAGCAAATTAACAGATGCCTGCTCCAGATATTCATGTATGGCATAATGGCAAATTGTTATATGATAAATATCAATGATGAGTGAGTACGTGTGATCATTAAATTTGCCTACTATATATTGTACTATGACGTAATCATTCATCATACAGATGTATAGCCTAAGGGCCCTTATTTATAATCTATGTCCCTATATTGACATCTGTATATACATCACCCCCACCCACCCTGCTCTTATCAACAATCCATATATACATGATACATTTCATGGCAGTATATACTACCATATCCTGATCCAAAACGGGTATTGCATGCATTAGTTTTGATGGAATAATGAAGACAAACTAAAAACAATATAATACAAAAAAGGATTTTATTACTTCATCAAAGTATTGTATTATTCAATATTCAACAACATCATTCAAGTTGATAAAGAAGAGAGAAGAATGTAATTTAGTCATTGATCTCAGTATTTCTTAATTTGTTAAGACCTAAGTGCAGTACAATGAAATGTATTAACTTTTTCAAAACATCATTGCATTTTGAAGCCTGAAATTATGCTTACTTCTGTTACATTGCGGTCGATTTCAGAATATCAAATTATGTACATTATTAAACTTTTATGTAAATATGGTATTTAACAAGAATGTCAAGATTTGGAACAGCAAATCATACACTGAAAATTGATTGTTATTTTCTATACCTCGGTAAAGAGGTATATCAGAAAAATATATTGAACATAATTTAGTCATTGATAAGGGTTCCCTTCGATCATACATTTCCATTTCATTCAACTTGAAAATCAGTAACCCACATATCTGTACATCATGAGCAGTAAATTCATTTTATATGTTGAATGTGTTAATTGTATAACTTAAAGTCTTTATTCATTTTAAAAGCAATTTACCTATATTTTCATATGAGTAATCCATTTTCTAAATTTGAAAACAATCAGATAACTGAAACTAAAGTTATCACCAGGGAACCATAAATAATTGGCAAAGTCAACAAGGACCATAAACTTCGGCAAATATGGGCAGCCCAAATCCATGTAATCTACATACAAAATTTGAAAACAGACAGACAACTAAAGTTATCATCCGGAAACCGAAACTATCGACAAATTCTAAGTCGACAAGGACCATAACTCTGGCAAAACATAATGGGTGGAACCAAACTTGACCTGTATTTTTGGCTAGTAAACTCACTTACATTATTTCAATCCATTCAGTTCAGATTTACAGAAGTTATCATACGGAAATGAAAATTGAGTACAAATTCCAACAAAAAAGGCCATAACTCTGGTGAAAATTGGCCGGCTGAATGAATTGGCACCTTGTGACACATACAAGTATGCCACACGATATAGTATTTATGTAAAATATGCTGGCTTTTTATGATTGTGCAACATGTCATATATAGCTACTGATTTTGTCATTAATGACTGAAAGTTTTTGGGCATACATGAACCTTCAACAATATTCTAATAGATTACTTTGACATCACATAAGCTTACATGTAAATACCAGATGGGAGTCTCATAAGCTTTTTCATTGAAAAATATAAATGTTTATTTGATTGAAATTTAACAAAACTACCATGCCCATACGATTACCCGAAAATTTTAAAAAGTTGAAATATGTGATGTGAAAAAAAAATCTAGTTATACTGATCTAACCAAGCCAATCAGTTCAGTGCATTTATGAAAAGAAAATGCCAAACTCGGAACTAATTGCAACAGTAGTTTTCTTTCCATGAATAAGTATATAAGCCCATTATAAACAATTAACATCTTAAAAACCAAGAAAAGGAAAATAGAAAAGGGAAAAAATCAAGTTCTTATGTCCTTCTATTTTGTGGTAGTGCATGTATTTCAAAAAACCATCTTGATTACAGAACAGATAGCAGTATTTTTTCAAGTGATATGCTTCTAGGTTTGTAAATTAAAGGTACTCAATCCGAACAGAGGGTCCCCATCTCAACAGACTCCAACAACAACAATCCGATCAGAGGGTCCTATACAGTGTTCGCGCTGGACCGAAAAAAACTTTAGCCAAAAGTTTAGCCAAATGAAAATTTTATTAGCCAAATGAAAAAAACTTTAGCCAAATGTTTTTTAGCCAAATTAAAAAAAACTATGGCCAAATTAAATCATCGTTTTCTGGTCGGTTCACAATTAATGACTAAAACGTCAAATCTAACAGACACAGGTAAAATAAACAATAATTTAACTAATTTTGATGAACTAGAAATATTTTGATATATATCATTTATTAAAAATTTATTAATTAATCTTTATGTGGAAGAGTGATTTGGGGGGGGGGGGGGTAACCCGGGATTGTCCTCCTTAATGTCATTAATTTTTTGTTTTATATCAATATCTTTTTAAAAATCATTAAATATTAATTATCCTTGCGAAAATATTTAAGTGACATCTGGAAACTAATAACTTAATATTGTTACGCCATTATCAAATTGCAATCTGTCATAAAAGCATGCATATTATTTTGAATGTATCGGTATTGACGACAAATAGCCATAAAATATCTGTCGTGATTCACATTTGGCTGATTAAGCTATTGTCTTACACTTGGTGCTCATAAACCTTGACCGTCATAAATACAATGTCATCATAAACATGCATTGTGCAGGAGTCCCGTGAGTGACCAGACAGACAATGGGGGATTAGCGGATTAAATGTAAAATAATGATATTTTGCTGTTTCGTGCAGAGTGACGGGTTTCCCTTTGTACTGTCCGCGATCGGGTTTCCCTTTTTGTACAGTCGGCGATATATTCCCACTTACAATGTTTTCGGACTAGATCGTTCACATCACAGAATTGAAAACCCACTTGCCAAAAATTCATGCTTTCAGTCTCCATTTGGGGTCAAAAAAAGTTTAGCCAAAAGTTTAGCCAAATGAAATTTTTATTAGCCAAATTCGAAAAAGATTAGCCATTGGCTAATTTGGCTACCGACAGCGCGAACACTGGTCCTATATTACTATTTCTTTGGCTTTGGGGGTAAAAAATATTTGATTCGAGTCGAGGAACCCATCAAACAAGCTCAGAGTTATTAGATATTGATTTTTGAAATTTGTTATTTACTCGAGATGAGTACTAATAATTGCCTTCAACTGCCGTAATCTGCTCGGGATGTGTACACCAAAATCTATTCAAACAGACAAGGATGGATAACTCTAAAATCAAGAGGAGTTTTATCGGACTGAGTACCTTTAAGTTGTTCTACTATTATTGTTTACCACAATTTCTTGATAAAATGTCTGGATCCCTGGTCTGAACATGAAGCAGTCTGGGCAAATTCTATCTATTTTAGACAGCATGTGATGCAATTTTTTTCCAATTAGCAAATTTGCCGAAGATTAATTAGGAAATAAATATTTTTTAATTATATTAATTAGTTGCGTACTGAGATTTCATCAGCTGCATCATTTCTGAGTATGATTATCTCTATTAGTGAATAAAGAACACAACCATATATATGCGACACCAAGTTGGACACTAATATTAAGCATGTGCATGTAACTGAGCTGTGTTGCAACTTGGTTGGCTGATTTAAAGTGATGTGAAACACTCCGGTTTGGTAATAAAATAGAAATAGAGAATAATCTTGCTCATAGCACTCAAAGTAGTTATTTTTACGAATATTAATTCAAATTTCCAGCATACACACAATAATTTTTATATTTTGATTAAATGCAATGACTCTCGATGGCAAAATCATTTGCGTTAGTTTATCGCCGATTGTTCCGTCCAAATCGAGATGTAAATATTTACAATTATGCATAGTTCAGAGGATGATATCTATGGAGTGGTATGGTCGATTTCTTTGAGATTTTCGGCGATGTTAGTAGAATGCTACATTGCCACAGTTGGCATAGTGCCTGAGTACTAACTAACAAGTCCACAATATGTCTTTAACAAAACTTGAAGACAACATTTGTATCATGTCATTACAGAGGCACCAGGAATGCTATCATTAAGTCTATGATTTGGTCCACTTTCAAACATAATTACATGTTTTTCAGGCAGGTCTTAACTTTTTTCAGTATTTCTTCTAGTCGATATTAAAGAATATAAGCATGTTCTGACATACTGACCAACAGTCCCACTGGGTTATGTGTGCATTAATTACAAACAAACATTTTTAATGACACAATGTGACAAAAATATAAAATTGTCACACAATTATTTGCAAATATCGCCTGCCCTCGGAGTCTTTTACACCAACCAGTGGTCACTACAATGTACAATCATATTTTCTTGTAATCAGGGTTCGTGGTACAGATTGTCAATTAGCAAATTGCTATAAAAAAAAATTATTTGCAAAAAAAACAAAACAATTTGCAACAAAAATTGCCACCTACCTTTTTGTCTTTTGGAAATTGAACCCCATGGGGCATATAATGACGAACCAAAGCCAGACGCTTTGGGTCGTAGATAGACTACATCTGATTTGTCACCAATTATTATCTAATACGACAATGTTTTGAATTTCGGGGAGCACGAATGTCGCACAGTAGATCGGTGGGCTTAACACGTTCACTGCCGAAAACCAATGGGTAATTCCATCCCGTATGCCAACATGGAATTTGATGTTTTGCAGATAGTAGTTGATATTTTACGTATGTATGAGTAATGATTCGACCAATATCGGGTTATATGAAGCTGAAACATGTTATAAGGCTACTACGAGATAACTCGTAGTCGACAACTGGGACGGAATTTTTTAGTGTTTCATCGCTGCTGCCAGCTATGAGTTGTCTCGTAGGTAAATACAATTACGTTGTCAGTGGCTTAGATGACGAGGAGTGCTATACATGTACAAGCATATCGTGCATAAGACATGGTAAATTAATTTATATATGATAATTGGTACAGACTACGTCGCATAAAACGTCAATAACATATGTACATGTATTTACCTATGAGATAACTCGTAGCTGGCACCAGCGATTACCACTGGTGAGTGTCATCCCAAGTGCCGACAACGAGTTATCTCGTAGGAGCTTTATAACACGTTTCATCTTTCATTTGACCCGAATTTGATCGACAAATATTGTATAAAGCATGATAATTCATTTATATATACACACTTTTACACCCATTGACAGGGAAATGAACTTGCATGCATGGGTAAACAAGCCATGTGTATCTGCTTGATCACACACTTGAAGTAGGGCTAGCAGCAGTTTCCAGAAGCCTCAGGCACTATATCCGATAATACTATAGTACTACATGTATTTTAGTAAGAGATGTGTAATAAACATAGAACCTAAGCTGATAATCAGGTAAGTTAGAAATTAGCGCACTCGACCAAGGTGCTGAGTTCGAAATTCTAACTAATCTCAACACACATATAAGTGTAGTTCTGTTTTATGTTACATAGCAAAGCATATGTATTTAGTGGACCTGCCAGTGGCTTGCATCCACCTCCAAACCATGGGTACGTGTATGATCAGTTATAGGCCTATAGCTTCAAATGAAATCTGAACATTCCAGAACAAACTGATTACTGCATTTATGCAACCAAAGCCCTCAATATTTGTCCGGGAATGGTCTATTTGCACATGTATATCATGATGTATATCATGGTTCAGGGACGTACAGAAGAGGTCCTGGTGAATTGGAGTATATTACCAAGATTTCTAACTGGACCCCACCCCATTTTCGGACTGTGGGAATCGTATCTCAAACCATTGTGTTTATACATATAAAATCAATCAATGGGATCGGTGCCCATGTTTTGGTGCATACACCAACATTCCTTGTGGTTTGTGTTATTATTTATGTGGTATGGACATTACTACGAGTTAACTCATAATAGCAGTCCCCATGGAACCGTTTACTACAAGTCAACTTCGTATCCGGGGCAAGATACATTCACATACCAAATTTCAATTCGATAGCTCCACCCGTTTCCGAGATATATATATTGCCCAATGTCATTTGCGGATACCTCGGCCGGTGATGAGTTAACGCGACATCGGCCGGTTAAGAGTTAAATGAGATCACGTCATGATCTGTTGACGGCGTAATATATTTACGGAATGTTTTTCGACGAGCGAAGCATGGTCCTGCGTTCTTCCCGATAATTAAGGTAGAAACTTTAAACGTACACAGGCGTGTGATACATCATTGGAAAGAGGAAGCGCCACAGATTCTAACCGTGCAAATTATATGACTGGCAATTTATTATTCGCGCTATATCGAATCGATTTGTGAGCACCGAACTGAAATATATTAGCGCAAAACGGCGTAAAAACAGATTTGACCTCGGCACGTGAAAAGTTGACCTCGGATCTGAAAATTAATATGCCTATGCCACTTCCCGACCGATAGTACCCTCACATACGAAGTTTCATCGAAATCGGGTTGGCCGTTTTCGAGTTCATCGCGAACACACACACACACACACACACAAACAGATCTTCCAAAATATATAATAGATTATAAAATCATTTGTTTGTTTTTATTTATCAGGGAAAGTAGGTCCATAATGAATTTCTAACGGGTCTACTCAGGCACTCTACTGGATCAGATCATCGGACCCTAGGAAGTTCTAATATTTTTTTTTAATAAACCAAAAGCACGACAACTCAACACGATCTACGTGTATCTCAAAGCTTTATTTTCCAACTGATGCACAGCAGTTGATCAATACTGCATGGTTCTGTAGAGACTAACTGTGCGAAAGGAAATAAGATAAAATGGATTTGATTGTTATCACAAGTCTGCATACTTACATGCATCTGATAATCCATATATATTCTATTTTCTTGAATAGAATGAAAACACATACTTATGAACAAAGCAGAAGATACATTCAGTTCCATGCAAATTCGGTCAATGGTGAAAGTTACTCGATGACGTTGTTTGTCGACTATCGTTGAAATCGACATGATGACATGTTATGACCGATATGAACAGCCTGCGTATCTGAAGCGGTAATACAACCGTTAGTTTCAGTTCCATGCACTATCGACAACATATATAACTATTTTTAATTACACCACCAAACATAAGTCTTGCATGTGAATCTTATTTGGTGGGAATCTATAAAGCGATTTTGACAAGAATTGTTTTAAACGCTACATGCAGAAACCCCTACGTGATTGTTTTAGCTTTGGTTTGTTAATTACGCTTGCGTATGATCATATTAAAGCTTGTATTCAATCAGTCGAAAACAAAACACATACTATCCGGTCATGACATTGCTAAATGGGTCCTAATTGAAATATTTTTGTCAAACAAAGGGCTTCCTGAAGTCTAACTTGTTAGGAAACAGTTTTGATAGTGGGTGTGAGATAAATTATCATATAATGGCCTTCATAACTCAGCTTTCAGTGTTGGCAAATATTTTTGTAAAAGAGTAACTTTAGGTCTCCATCGATCCATGACCATTAAAATTACAAGTGAGGCCATATTCCTACTGTACCAATAACTTTGTGTTTTTTTAATAAAATCTTAATTTTAGATCTTAACATTGGTATCCTTAGGGCAAAAATAAAAAATACCTGTGTTTAGGGTTTCCCTACCTACCCTAGAAAAAGGTGCCTACCCAAAAGTTTTATTGGACTGTAGACACAGATAATTATTTTTTGCTCAGTGGGAAGGGCATCTAAAGGTATCATATCCATTTCCAAACCTCTCCTACATATATGAGGCTATAAAAATGTTTAGAAGTTTTACTAGTCTAGTGCTCTGACTAATTCAAGATAACAATATTTGGTATTGAACCTTTCAATTAATCTGAATTGTGAATCTTTCTAGATTGAACTGTCAGTGACCCAATGGAATGCAGAATAAACAAATTTGAAGAAAAAAAATTCCCTACCTACCTAGGTTAATTATTTTGCACCATGTAACCCTAAACACAGGTATTTTTTTGGGCCTAATAGGAACAACCATATGCATGCATGCATCATTGCAAAATTTACTCAAAACACTCTACTGGGCATTTTGTTTGAGTCACTGGTGTAAACATGTCATTTGCATTATAAAAACATCAACATCAAATATACAACGTGATTCATAACTAAAATATTTCAATACAAATTGATCATACTGCATTAGAATGAAGAATATCAGCTGAGCCTTAGTCTTGTTGAAAAGGACCATGATTCAAAATGTAAAATGTCTTTGAAGGTCACACCTTCCATCATTCCTCAGCTCCTGAAAAATATAGAATTGAATAGATAAATGTTTTGTTTCAATACAATTAATACTCGAAAGTATGGAATTGATTTATTTGGGAAAAATATCTAATTTGAGAAATTAAATAATCATATTTAGGCCAAAAAAAAAGAGTCTTTTGGTTCTCGGGCAATTTTTTTTTCAAATCAATGAGGGAGAGGGTTTTATTTTTATTTTTTTTCCGCATAGTAAGCATGGACAAAGATACATGTATAAGTTATCACCTGGAAACAAAATTAAGCCCAAATTTAAACAAGAGCATGCCGTCGGGGCGTGGGCACAATACGCCCTTTCTGGAGTAAAGTGGGGCACGGTTTAATTCATTCGTTTGAAACATGGTTCAGTTCACTCGATTCAATATAAAGTTATCATCTGGAAACTGCATATCAGGTAAAATCTGAGTCGAAAAAGGGGCATAACTCAGTCAAAATCATGCGGACAAAACCCATATTCGAACTTGATCTGTATTTTGGGGTGGTAAACTAACATACCCGGTACCGAATTTGGTTCAGTTCACTCGATTCAATCAAAGTTATCATCCGGAAACCGCAAATCAGGTGAAATCTAAGTTGAATAAAAGGTTGTTACACCTCATGTCCGCCGTCTAAGCGTTGGCTTGATACGACCGTTGTTTGCGCATAAAAATTGGCATGGCGGAACCCGAAATCGAATTTGATCTGTCTTTTGTGCTAGTAAACCTACATATACCAAATATAATTTCATTCAGTACACATTTACTAAAGTTATCATCCGGAAACCTCAAATTGGCAAAAATTCTAAGTAAAAAAGGGACATAACTCTGGTGAAAATTGGCGGGCGGCACCCGAATTCGAACTTGATCTGTGTTTTGCTGGAAGAAAGACACATACCAAATTTGGTTTAAATGTGATTAACTCTACTAAAGTTATCATCCGGACACCAACTTTTGGGGTTTTATATGTCGGGTCGGCAGACAAAAAAGGGCTATAACTCTGGCAAAAATTATCGGATTAAACCGAAATCCAAACTGAGCTGTTTTTGATATAAGTGATCCACAAAAAAACGGGTTTTGCATATAAACAATCAAAAATCAAGTTATCATCCGAAAACCAAAAAACAAGAAAAACTTAATTTTCTATGTCGAAATAGGGGCATAACTCTGCCAAAAATGGTCGGGCAGAACCCAAGTTCGAATATGACTTGTGTTTTGCTTCGAGAAAGTAATATACCAAATTTGGTTTGAATCCGATTAACTCTACTAAAGTTATCATCTGGAAACCAACTTTCAGGGGTTTTCTAAGTAAAAAAAGGGGCATAACTCTGGTGAAAATTGGCGGACGGAACCAGAATTCGAACTTGACCTGTCGTTTCTGCTAGTAAACCCACATACCAAATTTAATTTGGTTCACTCTAACTAAAGTTATCATCCGGACGGACGACGGACCGACGGACAACCCATTTCCATAATACGACCTTTTTTCAAAAGGGTGTATAAAAAGCGAGTGAAGCTCTGGTTAAAATGGGCTTCCTGGACCTCTATAGCATTTAGTTCAAGAACTACATGGGTTATGATCCGGAAACCAAAGGTTCACAGAAGGACATCTGATGGCAAAAGAGACATATGGATGGATGGAGAGACTGATTACATAATACAGTTTTTCAAATGGCATTGGTGTATAAATGTTATTAGTATAATTATTCCACACCCATTGACATAAGGCACTTGTGTTCAATGGAATCCCAGCTATTGAATGCATAGTATTGTATACCTCTACAACTATTTTTGTTGACATTGTCGCCAAGTAAGATGGCTTAAATAAGTTCAATAATCTGCTTCTGGTGATGCCCCGATCATTACTGGTTATTCATCAGACATAAATCACAATAGAGGTAGCTATAGTATCAACGAAGGTGACAGTCATTGATTATCTGACACAACTGTGTAGAATAAATACAAACACAACTTGTATCATAATCTCAAATCATTTATCAAACTTGTTGCGGATATTTCTCTTTCGTGAAATATATCCATGCATCATCCACAATTCATTCGATAAAAGATTCTTGATTACGGGTCAGGCGCACATTTTGCCAAAATTTCCTGGTATTTCAAAATGGATTCTGTCTATGTATACCAGACTTTCATTTTTAGAAAATGTAGGCGCGCATTGTCTCGCTCGCTGGGTTTTGGGCCCAGGCACGCAGTTTCTATCAAGATAAAATAAACAGCGGATTGCCGAAACACATTCATAAATGGCGTGTAAATTGAATTACCGGTAGTTTACATGTAACTCACGATCGATGTCCAGTGAATTTCTTTGATGGTTTAACACTGCTTAATCCACTATCCATAAGCACAAGTGAATGTCACACACTATGTTTTATATTGTACATGCTCCTATATTAATTGTAATTCATAATTATTAATAAAGAATCAATTTAATACTCCGATTCCATGCTGACAGAATAATATCAACATCTCCCGGCCACGTGGTCTTGCTTTGATTTTCCAGAAATTTATGTGACGTCATAAGCCATACATATAAATCATTCAAATGTATTTTTAGCTTAAACGAATCATCCCGACAGATAGTGCATTCGACACCGTGTGACCTCAAATAATTTACTGGTGTCGGTGATTAAACATCGGGCGGGTTGATTGACACCGCAATGTCAATGGAAAGTTGTGGAATTGGTAACTAGGTCGCGGCACCTTTGATCTCGCGACACATCATACAGGCATTCTCGCAACGCGGTAATAAAACGGAAAATGGGACACATTATTAACCAATCTCGTCTGGGTAGACACTGAAAATAGCGTTATCAGGTTCGGCCAACTTCGCTCTCTGTATTTGGCCTAGGTGTGCAATCGATCGCCCGCTGGTTTTCAATTTCAGGCGCGCGATGGTGCGCAAGAGCGATCGCGTGCCTCAAAAATGAAAGTCTGGTATACAATTTTCTCAAAATCTGGTAGGAATTTCTCTGTGAAATTTGGTTTAAGTGATAATTGTTACACAATATTTCAGAACCATCGACCAATTTGATATTATAACCTCATTTACTTTACTTTTATGCCATATGGCATGAAAAAGATTTAAAATTTCACTGTTTTCATGTGTCAAGAACTTCTGTAAAAATAGTTTTTTTTCAAAAGTGCATTTCATATATCCATGAGACCATATCTCAAGATCATGAGACTTTATTATACTTAATTTAATGATTATTTTCATTAAGAAAGAAAAGTACCCCATAAAAAATTATCAATATTTGAGGATTTTCATGCCATGGCTGTTGATCAATGAACAATTGGGCTGAGATGAGTTGTGGGTCATGGGTTCACAATTATTCTAACAGTTCTGGGTACCAAAAGGGGTGAAAATTAAATTAATATTTTCAACCTCTCAAATGTTTTATGTTATAATACATTGTTTTGTTGTGTCTTAATAATTGCTCAGAACACAATGAAGATGACCATATATATGTGAAATTCAAGATTGTTTTGCCAGATAGATCGAGAGAAATTTTTTGTTGAAAATCTCTTGCCATTTTTGACTGGATTTATGCAAAATATGTATCTCCCCCTTAAGAGGCGTGTTGTGTTCTGTCAATATATACCATACACTAGTACAGATAAACTTCGTTAAGTCGAACGTCGGTAACTCGAATACCCCACTTAAGTCGAAGCCATCGCCTGGTCCCGGCTGAGCTTGTGAGCAAAGCCATTAGAATAATTACGGTTAAGTCGAAGGTGGATAAGTCGAAATTCCGCTTAAGTCGAAACGAAATTTAGTCCCACCAGCCAGATTATAACACTAATAACTATGGTTCCTGGAGTCTTTATTTATCGTAATGCATTGTTTATTTAACATATTAACGAGGTGTGTGGGTCAATTTCCCCTGTGAGGATTAGTAGTGTTGACAGACGAAATGAAAACCATATTTAAACGGCCTGATACAGAGAATGATTTCATTCAGTCATGTCTTCCCAAAACGAAAACAATGTTCCAAACGAAGAAATGCTATTGACAAGAAGGCTGAACTCAATTTGAATGTTCTCGATGCCATGACACTGATGCAGCACATCGTGGGCCATATCGGATCGATATGAATTCAACTGGTTGGAATTTGTGGTCACCAAATGGTCAAAACAGTTAAGTCGAACACTCGGATAACTGGAAGTAATCCAACGGTCCCTTGCAATTCGACTTAACGAAGTTTAACTGTACTGAATTATTCAATTAGATTATACGCACTTGTAAGAGAGTTGCTATCTGTTCCTTTCTTTCTGTCACTCCGACTCATGTGATAATGCTAGATAGTCCAAGCTAACATGTGAATTATGTCATATTCGGAATAACTGAAAGATTAAAAAAAATACAATCTATTAATCTCTTGGCTGCTACATGTGAGTACAACAAGCCCATGGGGAAAATTACTAAAATACCAATATAGACTATACCAGTATGAGTACGGACCTACTACAGAATACAGTTGCTCATTATTCAAAACAAGAATTAAGAAATTAGTACATCAGGGGGGGGGGGTCGGAAAAAAAATCCAGGCACGTATGATCATTTTAATTTTTTCCGGCCACAGGGGACCCACCCACCCAATTTCTTCCGTTTCCGGCCTTTTTTTCCAGGCAATTTTGGACACCCACACTTTTTTTTCCGTTTCAGGAAGTTTTTTCCGGTCAGTTTTGGACACCCACCCCCCTTAAATTTGAGAAAAATTATCAATTGAGCTACCAAATAGCTGATTATCCTGCATTATCATAATTTATTGCGCTATATTTGAATAGAACAGTGCATAATGAGATAACTATACTATTTGAATATATCATATAAGTGTCATTAATCAAGAAATGTGTCAACATAATCACATTTCTAGGGATATATAGGCAGAGTGCCAACGTTTTTATTAACATTCATTTTCATAATATATAGTCACATGATCTAGTCACATAATCACATTTGAGTATTCTACAGAACACATGGTACCGGTACAACAAATTTCAGATTATTTGATATTTTGATATTTGCTATGTGATATACAGTAATGCCCTAATTAATCGACTCCATAACCACAGCAGAATAATGGGTAATTTAATTTTAATTTCCGACTAAATCCTGAAAAATTACCCATTATTCTGCTGTGGTTATGGAGTCGTTTAATTAAGGCATTACTGTATTGCTGGAATCAAATTGTTTATCAAAACATGTGGAAATACAACTGTTCATCCCAGTTTGAAGAATAATGCTAATACCAAACATAACCATGATATACATGCGTGACTCTTCTTGGGGCATCTCAGAAACCAGAACTGATGTTATAGCGTGTAATGGCAGGCTGGTAGCCACTGCCTGAAGTAATAGGCTTCGAAATAATTGGGAATAATATGGATGGATAGCCCAATTTCACTTCTTTTTTGCTCACGATATCAGTGACGATAAAATCTTCGTTACTGTGATTAACATTACAAGCTGATCCACATTAACATGGAAAACAATGTGAAATTGTTCAAGCTGGCCCGGCTGGCCTTCAATTTATTTGTTAAGATTTTGTTTTATGTTGTCAAAAGTCTATTTTATTCCATTATTTATTATATCTTTATTTCCAAGTCACATATGGTCAAGTGTGCTTTCATTTTATTGCTTATTTTCAGCTGAGTTCTGCATAGTTATTCTTATTTTGTTGTATCAGTAGATGGAATCCTGATTAAATTTTATTTTTCCAATAGCGCAGTGTCTAGTTCTATCAAGTTGAATTTGGGTTATTGTTGGCCATTGTGCAACTGATCCAACTTCTGATAACCTCTATATGTAGTATAGCATTAGTATTAACTATATATGACCTGTTTCTGTTCAAAACACATCAAAATAAGACTCAATAGCAGGAATGGAAGAAAAAAATTGGCATATGGAAAAAACAGTTTTTTGGACCCAAGAGACACCCACCAACCCCATCATACGTGCCTGAGAATTTTTTTTCGACCCCCCCCCCCCCCCTGAGTACATGGGAACAATTGTATCTGGATGTTTGATAAAGTGTATGATGTTCCAGGATTGTGAATGAGAAAAGCCATTTTACGGAGTCAGTGATAATGTTTTTCGATATTGCTGTTATATTTTTCGAAGTACATGATCGGACTATAATGTCAATGGCTTTGCACACAACATCATTCAGCAGTGAAGAAGTTAATAATATAAGTCATTAATAGGTTGTTTCCATATTGGCCGAGTTATGAGGCCGATGTCTGCCATATGGGCCGAAGGCTAATATGACAGACCGAGGCCTCATAACTTGTTTATGAAAAAAAACTTATGCTAACCGGTAGAGATGGTGAAACTGTTTTCCTGCCGGTGAGATAACTAAAGCTAAGCTCTCCCACGGAAACCAACGGGGAAGATGTCCTAGGATATCCCCCCCCCCACCCTGGATATCTCCCCCTCCCCATGTACGAATAAAAAAATAATTTCACATCATATGATATCGTTTGGTTCTGAAATGGCCAGAAAAATGTTTTTTGAGATTAAATGTTTTTTTTATTATTTAAAAAAAAAAATGACAAAATTAGTTTTTTCACGAATTTGATTGTCTGTTCATGAAATGACCAGAATTTTTTTTTGTAATTCAATATTTTCCTTTTTTTTCATACGTCCAGGCTTGGATATTCCACCCCCCCCCCCCCCACCCCGCACCTACATGACAAAAAAATCATCTTATGGTTTTATCGCTTATTTTGCTTTATATAGTAATGAAACAGCGAGAAATTAGCTTCTCCAAGAGAAAGTTGTCTGAGTCAGGGTTTGGGGTGGGGGGGGGGGAGTGGGGGGAAATGACCAGGTCACGATATCTTCCCCCCCCCCCCCCACCCAGCACCTACATGACAAAAAAATAATCTTATGGTTTTATCGCTCGTTTTGCTTTATATAGTCATGAAACAGCGAGAAATTAACTTCTTCTGAGAACAAGTTGTTTGAGTCAGGGTTTGGGTGGGGGGAAGATGTCCAGGTCAGGATATCTCCTTTAGGTGGGGGGGGAAATATCCTGACCTGGACATCTTCCCCCCACCCTAAACCCTGACTCATGAATATATAAAGCAAAATAAGCGATAAAACCATAAGATGATTTTTTTGTCATGTATGTGCTGGGGGGGGGGGGGGGGCGTGGTGGAATATCCAAGCCTGGACATTTGAAAGAAAAGACAAAAATTGAATTAAAAATCTCAAAAAACATTTTTCTGGCCATTTCAGAACCAAACGATAACAAATGAGTGAAATTATTTTTTAGTCGTACATGGGGGGGGGGGGAAATATCCAGGGGGGGGGAGATATCCTGTTACACCGGTACCAATAATTATATAGTGATGGCAGGGACAACCTGGCAATGACACCTGGCAAATCTCATGATTTCTTTAAACTATTTGTATCATACTATTATATTATTATTATTATAATTCATAATTATTCAGATTAAATAAATAATCTCCACTAGGAATTTCTGGACATTTGGCCTTCCAGAGTTCTGGCGCCCACACCAGTAACAGGTTTCAAATCAGCCCTGGATTGTTCCCTGATCCTAATTTATTATAAAAATAATTTAAGAAATGAATGTAGTTTGAGCATCTTCTATTGAGGAGTATTGCACTGTGGCCCATTGGAGCATATTCAAGTACACTAACAAACTATATTTATTTCATAATTTTCTTCGTCTGGGATAATCATTTCCTTCAATTTGCCCATTGCAGGCTGACAGTAATTAATAAAATCCACCAATGTTTGTCATGAATGTCTGCTTTAATTGTGTTTAAAACTAGGAATAATCACTTACATTTTACAGCCAGCAGTTCCAAAACCTATATGTCTGTGCATAGAACTCTATTAAACTGCATGCATATACACCATTCTGAAAGGATAAGGGCAAATAAATTATTTTGGAATGAAATTATGTATGTAAAGTACAAATAACTTTGGTCATGGTGTTGATATGCTATGTTGAAAATGATATACAACAATCTATTTGTTATTTAAAGGGAGACTATACCTAATTCCAGCCAGTTATGGTGCCATCTCTTATACTCAAGTTCAACAGAACTGATCCAATCTGTATATCCGTATATAATATAAAACCCATGTCTGTTATACGACCCAATGTGCTTGGAGCAATTAGTAATAGGTGTGCATTGTGTTGATTTCATAGCGATGAAGACACCGATGTGCTAACCAGTTTGACAAAACTGTTTGACCCTCTTTGCTCTGACAAACAGAAGCAAAAACATTCAAAGTCACTATTAAAATTACAACAAAGAATGAATGGTTGTGACGTAAAAAAGCCGGACGATTTATTAAATAAAAATCATGTCATATACCATAATAAACCTGTTATTGCTGCAATGGATTGATTTGGGCTTCGCATTATGTCCAGTTGAAGAGTTTTGATCGCTGATCAAACTCGACGCCTGCGGCGGCTTATTTGTTACAATGATCTCACCTCTTCAACTCGACGTGATGGTTCGCCTTGGCAGATAAATTCACTGCAGCGATAACATGTATGCATCGATTATTACAAGGGGAGGAGACAATTAGAAATGCATAGCGAGATCTCAGATTCAGATCAGATCACAAAACTCAGACAATTGGTAAACTCAGTGAAGCTAATGGGGTCATTGTCGTAACGTTTTATACATAAATGCACACCGCGAGATTGAAATGTTGCCATAAATAATTGCTGTCTGCTTCAATTCATAACTATTTTTCTTCCGAAGTTCTGATAGTCATTCTTTTATCACAATGTCAATGACGAAACTGCAATAAAATTGATCATCGGTAACATATTGATCGTATATTAAACAGGGACCGAAAGAACTGCTTGGTTGTTTGATCGATGAACGGAAGAAAATTAACTTACAAAAAATATCAACACGTGTGAATTTATTTAGAAAATACTACGACAATGGCCCGTCACGTGACACTACGCGAGCCTGAGACTGGTGTGCATTTATGTAAAACGTTACGACAACGACCCCATTAGCCTCAGTGAACTCTCTTTATCATGAAACACAATTTCACAAGTCAAATGTTCACCTTCAATCACAAACTGACAAACTTACAAAAGTCATGATACCTAGTATTATTATCAAAAGTACGACGAAATTATGTGACTTAATTAGGTTCAAATTTATGAGTCGAATATCACCACCATCGAGCTATAATAACACATACTCACCCGTCATGTACATTCTTTGGTTGGTTGGAAACAAGTTGTCACCCAGTCAGTATGTGTTCATCACCTCTGTGGTTAATATCGTCAATTTTATAATAACAGTTTCTAAAAATTCGTGTGAAATTTTCAGCTCCATGTGTACGCAAAATGCGTGACGTATTGCACAAGCCGGTTATAAAATTTCAGCTTATTTCCTAGTTTTGAGAACGAGAAAATTTGTTTTACTAAATAAAATTGCAATGTGTGCCTTCTAAAGTTAAAGACCTACAAAATGTTATATATATAAACAAGTTAATATGATTTATATATATATAAAACCCATAAAAAGTTACTAAATGCTATACTAATCTATTGCAGTGTCATATATAGTTAGGCCCATATATACAGGTAGCGACATGCAATATACAAACTTGACTTCGTGCAAATGCGTGTATCTCGATCGCCATAGGGCTACATTTATACATATGTGTAGCTCAAATTTAATAGGCCTATCGCCATATATAATTAAAAAATAATCTACATAGGCATATAGTCCCCATGATGCCGACAGATATTGCTGCTTATGGCCTAAATGTGTGCATGTGCAATGTGTACGTGCAATGTTATAAAATGTATCTATATGGGACTGGGGTAGCTATAGGCGTACCAGTATATGTAGGCCTACCTCCAGCTCTACGCAAATTAATGCAGTAAATAGACTGCCTGGCTATGATTGTGCAGATAGGCCTACAAGTTTTGCAATTTTTCGAATCATCATCCATGCTTCAAGTTTGCATGTACTAGTATATAGGCCTATCGTCTCGCGGCTCCATGATTGTATATTGACGAGGACTGTATATAGCCTACCTATAAAATGAGACGGTTCCTCGAAGACAGTACTGTTAAACCATCGACGTATATTATAATATAGATCGATGGTTAAACCAACAAACTTGTCCCCCAATCCCTTGTAAATTGAGTTACAATAAATATGTTTAAACCAACCAACTAAAGGCAAACTAATGGGCTGACGCCCGATGCGATGACAATAGGGACCTATGAGTTTATATTGAAAGGTCTTGTGATATTAATATAATTTATCTTTTCTAAAACCACGCCTTTTTATATCAGAGAAATGTAAGCACGGACTCAGTATAGGTCTACATATAGTGCCATTGCTTCAGATGCGCTTAATTGCTTCAGTGAGCGTGAAAAAATTATCATACATGTAGGCCTACCGGTATATATAGTTATGTACATTATTTACAAGTTAGTGTGCAGATGCAAATATAAAGGCACAATAAAGCTAAATTATATACGCACACGATGGCCTATAATGTATAGGCCTATATAGGCTACCTTAGCTACTGCAATGCCAAGGGTGTCGCCATGCATGCATGATTTTTCGACCCATAGGACTATATAGATGCAGGTGCTGCGATCCCTCGACGTGACACGCAGGGTGGCCAAAGCTATAGCCTACATAATAGTAGGCCTATACTATGACCTGCATGGGCTTGCTGACCATTGCAGATATCCCAACTGTAGACTGGGGTATGCCATAATAATCATCCCGACTGAAATATCCTGTGCCCCGAGTACTTATAAGTTAGTGACATGTTATAAACTTAGTGAACAACTCAACTCATTGAACTACTATACGCTATATGCAAATCTAGGTCTATACTGACAATGTCATGACAATTCGAATGCGAGGCTGGCACATCGCTCGACTATAGGCCTATATATTATGCTCATCATCGCACCTGTTTCCTGTCAATATACATGTATAATTATATATATATAATTTTTTTTTTTAAGTAGAAACTCTCCGCTGAGGTAGGTGACTGCTGACGTGAAGATTGGAATAGTTTGAAAATTAAGACAGGTATCCGTTCATTGTTGAATATTTATTACGCAATATTTGTGCTTAAGCGCAAATAACCTCTATGATTTGCGCTTAAGCGCAAATATTTACGCTTAAGCGTAAATCATTTGTGCTCAAGCGCAAATAATTTGCCCTTAAGTGCAAATTATTTATGCTTAAGAGCAAATAATTTCCACTTAAGCGCAAATCAAAAATAATATTCATTGATTCCCCCCTGAATTAATTTTAATTGGCACAGGCCTAAACACATCACTCAAGTCTATATAAACCCACCATATGAGGGAAGCAATCCCCCAGTAACCCCTAGATCCCTTTTATGACCATGGAAAAGATATAGATCTGTGCAGGATATGTCTTATTTATAAAATATACTAGATCTCTGGGATGGAGACACAAATTCTTGGAGACAGGGATGCTGATAATATGAAAATAGGTCCCCCCCCCTATTTCAAGTCAGTAAGTACACCATAAAAAGGAAGCAAGCCCCCTGTAACCCTTAATTCCCTTTTTATGGCCATGGAAGTGATATATATATATATATATATATATATATATATATATATATATATATATATATATATATATATATATATCTCTGTGCAGGAGATGTCCCTTTAATAACATATACTAGAGCTCTGGGAGTGAGGCACTAATTCCTGGGACACCAGGGACAGATATGCTATGCATATGTAAATGTTTTTTTTTCTTCAAATTCGAGTCTGTATGGGGCTGTTACTATGGGCCCATAATAATATACTATGAGATGGACTCAATCATTCACAATCAGTGGGAAGTAATAGTCTAGGCTGTGCTGGGGGGTGATCGTCGCACATCGGGGGAATTTATGCGACCATCATTTTCTTATGGGAAAATTACTCTAGTTTTCGAATTCAGAGGGCGCCGAGCCGAGATAGGTGACAAAATATAACTTTTCACTATGTTTCATAGGGTACCCTACCTAAAAAATGACATATTTTCAAAGGTTAACAGGCATTAGCCAACTGGTTAACAGGGCAGCAACATCGGAAAGATTGTAAACATATTTGCCAAATAAGGAACGAATATAGACACTTAATCAGATTCAACATCGTTTTCCTGCTTTCGTTCTGATTTCGTGACGTCATGGTAAAATATGTAGCGTGACGCGTCAAAAATTCATGGCGATTCAGACAAAGTGTTGTGCGTCAACTCTGTGCAAAGATAGCATATCTGTCGAATTCTTCCAAGTTATATATTGTTGGAAATGGAAAGGTACCCCCTATATAATGATGTTCATACTTACATTATATCTTTCCAAGTATTGACATAATAGACAAAAACTTAACCCTCCCCCAATTTCACAAATAACCACATATATGTGCCCATGCAGTTTGTGTTCACCAAATAAATTGACAATGCACAGTTTACCCTTTCATGTTGTGTAGAATCGTACGGCGACACTGATAATGTAAAACATCGTTCAAATCCTAGATTAGGCAGGATTAGGAAGGTAATAAAATCCAAGATGGCGTCCAAGATGGCCGCCAATTTTTATATTGACACTCTATTCACCAGATGTATGGTAACCGGACTAGATCATCGCGAGTGCTTTATGTAATATGGCCTTGTCTTGGATGGAGTCTGTATCTTAATACGTATAAGGCAATTGGCGACGTAAAACCGATGATGAAGACCAAAATGGCCGCCAAAATAAACAGAACTGTTCCGATAAAACGACCAACTTCTGAGTTCAATACAATCACATGGTATGACTGTTGTAGCTTTTTTGTTCGTACATATATGTCATTTTGTCCAACATGATCCGTATCTGAAGGAACTAGGGACATTAAGATAGTAACTGTTCATTAATTTCTCGAAATAACGACATCATTTAATGTCAAATTGCCTAAATAGGACCGAATTTCAAACTGACATCCAATCATTTGATGGTATATATGTCAATGTTCTGCTACACGATGCTACAACTGCAAACATCCATAGTACAGCAATAATGGAAGCCACAATGCCGATTAAAACATGCCTATGCAGTGTATGCACTAATAGTTATATATTCAATTATCAATAAATAAAGGAGTTTTTCCATGCTAGTAGCACATTAGACCCGCAATCGTAAACCGTCTGGAGATAACGGACCTACAATAATTGCGGATATTTTGTTTATACGAAAATGTTGGCCAACTGTGTTCACATTACCCCGCTAATGCCGTCAACTGCTTACCATGGTGGTTGGTTTCTACGTTCAAAGAAGCGATGTTCCAATGTAATAACGGACAATAATCACCAGCAATTTAGACCGAACTAAAACTGTTTTCTCTACATTTCCTCGGGATGCCTCACCGCACGGAAATGGGTGTTTACATAAGCAGTTCTAATTCGTATTTGTTTAGTACTTCTCAACTCTGAAGATTTAGATAACAATAAACGGTTACATGTTCATTGCAAATACTCATTTTATGAACTATTCGCAGTTGCAACCGATAGTTTAAATCAATTTCCCACCAACGTACTATAGTCATGGGTGGTTGACGAGTTAATTCACAGGTTTATGCCCTCACTTCCATATCATTTTATTTCACACCTGCAGTTCAGGTTTCACGTCGCTGTCGCAATATATTAATACATCTATTGAGCGTTTTGTTATGATGATCATCCATTTCGTCAAGAGACGAAGAAATAATAAGTTTCTGCCATATTTTATATTGGATAAGGCCTATCCACTCGTAGACAATTTCGTTAGACATTTAACCACCGATAACATGACTTCATCATGCTGGTACTTATCAGCTATGAGTAACATACATCTATCGGATCTACACAGCCGGTGACACGATTAAGTTGATGTTCTGTTCTTATGTGAACCTAATTTAATCATTAGCTGTCAACTCGGGGAACACTATAAAAAAGTTGGTTGGCACATGTGCGCGGGCATTTCTGCCAAGTACGATAAGCCGAGAAGTTGCAATAGTTAATTCACTGTGACAGTATTGTTGGATTAAATTGACCTGACCAATCATATGATGCAATCCAATTACTCTTCAGCTGGATACGTGATTGTTCCCAACAAGTAATTGTTTATCATAAGTAATTCATAAATGGCACTGAATGGCATGGGTATATATAATAGAAAAATGGACGAATTTTATTAATATTGGGACTAAATTCAAATTATAAGAAATATTTCTTTTTTCGATTTAATAAGGTGGCGAGTTAGAATCGACAATTTTGAAGACAACTAAACTTCAATCGCATAACCTTAGTCGAGACTAGATCCATTTATTAAATGTAACACTTAACTGGTTTTCAAAGGGCAAATATGTTTGCATTATTTGTGTGCAATTTTACACGTACAATACCATAACTCAAAGCATGAAGTATCTCGATCTAAATTCCTACCAGGTGTACACATAAGAAAGTAGAGAGATTACTAATTTAATATGCTGGAAGCAAAGGGTGTTGCTACTTTCGAAGTTTCATATGTGTGGGATACTATGTGTAAGTTTACTATATGCCTTGCCCCATGTCGCAGAAGAGTCCATATTATTAGCAAATAGGTCCAACAGCCATCACATGTCCGACTGTGATTGTCTATATATGTCATACATTCAATCCAACATTTAAACAAGAACGTGTGTCATTGTCGAATATAGGACCGTCGCCACATGCAACGATGGAACCTGGTTTGATTGTATGGTGCTCACAAGGTAAACTTACTCAAAATATACCGACCCATTACGGCTTCAAATTCCTCAATATTAAGCTAAAATAAGGATTCTGGGACGTTTACTTAGATGAATGCACGCAATAACTACCACACCTATGTACATTATCTGATATTTGTGATAATCGCATGCTTGCATATATGCTTTCGGTCAGATACATATAATTGGTTCACGCATATCGTAAAATGTATCCTGGGGACAATTACCACAATCATGAATATTTGACATATATCAGATACGTAGGTTGTTCCATTGCAGAAAATTGGCGATCGTGCAAAGGAGCTGCTAATTATTGTTTGTGTTAAAAGTACTCCACGGCTACTATATTTCTTGAGAATGTCCTACCTGTAGCGGTTATACTCTATTTTGATTAAAAACTAATTCCGCGGCTATGGCTGATAACATGTGACCAACGAGTTGCCATCCCGTTGCTTGAAATGGATCAGCATCAGTGAAAGGGACACATTTAGTATGACAAGCATCATCCTAATGCTGAGCAACTGAGTATATGACATTTTGAGCACGTCTTCTAACTGTGTGGCTTTCTAATCCTTGTACTTTTCATCTTTGGTTAATTGCCGAGATTGCTCCATACTGATATATAAATTGGATGATATAGTTTTATCCCATTCGAGTACTGTACGTGATTATCATAGTTGGGTACGTGTGACGGAGAGTTGTGTGATACCTACAGTGTGAGACCAACTTTCATGGATCCAAATTTCATGGGACTTAGCACAATCAATACCACGGCCTCACACTTACCGTTATCATTTAAAGCATTAGTATTTACAAATGAGGGGTCAGTTTTGATAATATTCTACCTGTTCCAACCAAACCTGAAAGTTGGTTCTGTGCAACATTCTTGGGGTAAGTTCCAAGTAACTTGATATTATTTAAAATGACCAATGCCTTGTATGAAGTTAAATACTGAATACATATAATGTGTTTAAATATATTGTGATAGCAACGCGAATTCTGGACATCCGGGAAGATATAAAATAATATGGAAGCGAATGCATATATATAACTCGCCGAAGGCATCAGCCACTACTCAGACATACAAGATCTATAGTACATTAGCAGGACAATAATTATACTATTGGATTTTATATTACCTTCCTAATCTAGGATTTGAACGATGTTTTACATTATCAGTGTCGCCGTACGATTCTACACAATATGAAAAGGTAAACTGTGCATTGTCAATTTATTTGGTGAACACAAACTGCATGGACACATATATGTGGTTATTTGTGAAATTGGGGGAGGGTTAAGTTTTTGTCTATAATGTCAATACTTGGAAAGATATAATGTAAGTATGAACATCATTATATAGGGGGTACCCTTCCATTTCCAAAAATATATAACTTGGAAGAATTCGACAGATATGCTATCTTTGCACAGAGTTGACGCACAACACTTTGTCTGAATCGCCATGAAGTTTTGACGCGTCACGCTACATATTTTACCATGACGTCACGAAATCAGAACGAAAGCAGAAAAACGATGTTGAATCTGATTAAGTGTCTATATTCGTTCCATATTTTGCAAATATGTTTACAATCTTTCCGATGTTGCTGCCCTGTTAACCAGTTGGCTAATGCCTGTTAACCTTTGAAAATATGTCATTTTTTAGGTAGGGTACCCTATGAAACATAGTGAAAAGTTATATTTTGTCACCTGTCTCGGCTCGGCGCCCTCTGAATTCGAAAACTAGAGTAATTTTCCCATAAGAAAATGATTGTCGCATAAATTCCCCCGATGTGCGACGATCACCCCCCAGCACAGCCTAGACTATAAGGGAATGTTAGGTATTTGTGCTTAAGCGCAAATAAATAATAAATGTGAAAAGGGCCTCCCATAACTATTAGGGTTTGTAAAAATATAATCTAATTTAATTTGATTTTAATTTGGAGTGTCATGATTGAATTCTTCACCGAGTCGAATGGGTTTTCTGGGACGTCCAGCATCGATTTAGTTGGTTCATCATCCTGGTCCCGAACTCATTGACTTGAGTGGAGTTACCTTCACCGTAGGTACCTAGCTACGAAGTATCAGAGTATCTTCACCCACCCTATGAATTGCTAGAGTTAATTGGCACTCTTCAATATGGCCAATGGAATATAACTCACAACTCCTTATGAATTTTAGGGGTGCGATTAATTTGACACCATATCCAAGATATCTTCACATGTTCCTGAACAAACTCTCATTTCTTATTGACATGTCCAGGTTATACAATCTGGATACTATCAGGAGATCGATGTCCCACAATTCATTAAATCTGAGATAAACAAATTTAATCAGTAAACAGCCCTGATATAGTTTGTCAACTATGAAAGCATAATTAGCTTTTTCCCTGTTGACACACTCCAACCCTTTGATAACTGGATATTAAATTTTGCCAATGAGTAGTCAACTTGAGGAATGTTAAGATTTGAGTTCTTGTAATCTGACATTCCCTATAAAAGAAAATCCTATTATTCTTTATTTGCAATTACAATAACACCTCGCATGAATGCGAATATGAATGCTAATGACAAAAGTGGCTTAACTGTAACTTGCGTCCGGACCCATGCCCATTTTAAGAGGTAAATAAAGAATACAACTGTTATTTCATATTGCTCAAGGCTAGTGGCTCACAGTGTCAATTAGATAGGAGTGTACAATATGTGAAATTTTCTTTGTTTAATAAAATAAGAGCAGCAGATACCAAATTATGATATTACTATTTTTTAAACTGCTTCAATATTCATAGTTTCTGTCCGTGCAGCATTAAATCTTTATTTAGTATATGAGGGTGCACACCAACAAGACGGTTTGGAACTAATTTCTGATAACCAGAGCTCAAGGTTTTTAGATAACCCATGAGAAGACATATTCAATAAAGCAAGATACTCTAATTCAAGATAAATTTATTGTGTAAGATTTGTATACAAAATTTTAAAAACAACATTGGATTCAGCAACAATATGATATATAATATATAAATAACTGAAAAAATTAAGTTCCTCCCTCATATAATACACAGTATATCCATTCGTATTGATAATTTGCATAAATTGAGAGCATGAAAATGTAACACATTGTGAGAGTTAATTAACCAGAGGGTTTTCTAGCTTTCTGTCAGAATATTGCTTGATTGGATATATTTGCAATTTTCAACAAGAGCATTTCTAGGACGTGGCCAAATACACCCGTGGTAATTTCAACAATGGGCCATAACTCAAGTGGAAATTAGCAAGCGGAATCCAAATAAGAAATTTCACCTGTATTTGGGGCTAATAAACTCACATACCAAATTTAATTCTATTCTATTCAGACTTGCAAAAGTTATCCGGAAACTAAAATTAAGTGCAAATTCCAACAAAAATGGCCATAACTGGTGAAAATTGGTGAGAGGAATCCAAATTTCTACATTTAAAAAAAAAGAAGCTATTATTAAGATAAAAAATACAGATAACATAATTAATATGTCCCAAAACAGGCGTATACAATATCACACTCAACTTTGAGGCTCAACAGAATCATATGTTGATGGGTTATCTGGGTGATCATTGTTGGTTAAGTGTCACCAGCCTTATTACTGCATGGGATTTTCGACAAATTGACCAGTTGTCATGCTGTTTTATGTGCATGATTTCGAATCGCTCTAATATCTGGTTCACTGCAACCACTCGATTAGAACCATATCCCATATGGAGGACCAGCAAGGGTTAACACAATAGATCTGTTGAAGGTAAACAACTCCATAATACACGTCGTCTGCAAAATAGGTGTTTCAGTAAGAAACCTCATTTACAAGAGACTGGTTGATGTCAATTACACTGCCAAATTTGGATGCAGTGTTTCGCACAGCCAGTTCCTTGAAATTTGGCCAAGTTTTCATGTCGCATTCGGTGAAACACACATTCTTATAGCTGCTTTATGGCAATGTTTGCCTTTAATAAATCAATGGCGAAGTCAATCCAGACATTATTGCTATACAGTGTTGATTAATTTCAGTTTAAGTATGTTACACGAAAAATTAAATCGCATGTCCAATTCTCAGGTTGTATAATTAATATATATATGTACATTTCGGTTATGTTTTATTAATTTAAGTAAATACAGTTATGTGTATGGGCAAAAATAATTAAGCAGTTTTCAGTTAATCACTAATTTCGATCGAGTTTGATATCAATACCGTATAATTTGCATACATATTCATGGCGTAATTATGTGACACTATTAATTAGTGATACATCTACATGTACATGTACACCCACAATGCAGTTTGTGAAAATTAGGTACAGAAAGATCTACGCATGTATAACTACCATCCCGATAAAACACAATGAACCAATAATAAAATGCTAGGCTCTTATCAAGTTCAAGAAAATCCCATGCAGCAATAAGTCTATGACAATTTAATAATCACTGATCACCCAATAACCCATAAACACAAGTGTTAGACCGAGTCTCCTCAGCCTGGGAAATCAGTTGGATTGATACTGTTTTTAACCGAGTTACTTTTCTATAACAGACTTTACGCCCATAATCGAGGGCGGGAGTTATCTTGCTGGCATGCCTTCAGATTAAGTCAATTAGCGCTTTGTGCATATGAACATAAAGGGCATTCTTTCCCAAGCATGATGATATAAAACAATCGTATATCAGAAGTTTGTTGAATGTCAAAGCAACAAGATTTAACTAAACAAACCATTGTTTTCCAGAGAATTTGAATGTGTCACATTATCAGAAAATGTGTGTAAACAATATAATAATCTATCAAATCTTCACTTAAATACCTTTTTCTAGCATAGTAATTGATACATCAGTATGAAGACATATTAATCGTGGACATGTCAGATGACTAATCACATTCAACAGTTCACATGAATATCCAGGCTCCACATGTAATTATATAGAGTACGACTTTTTAATGAAAGTCTGTTATAGAAGATATTCTGTTATAGAAGAGCAATAGCACTTGACTGGGTCCAAAAAGACATCAACACAACTGATATCTCAAGCTATTGTGGACCGACAAGTCTTGGTCTACACGAATGTAAAAGTTAAAAGTGTGATTTTTCAAAATGGTAATTTTTTCGATCAAGTAACATTCAAAAGGTTATAAAACATTGGGATAAATAAGTCCCACAATATGCTGCACTTTAATAATACCATGTTTTCAATTTGCTATAAATTTCAATATGATCAGATGAATAACATAGGAGATACAGGACAGATAATTGGATGAAACCCATATTTGAACTTGGCCTGTATCTTTTGCAAAGAGACACACATACCAACTTTGGTTCAGTTCAAATAATCCAAACAGGAGCTATCAGTTGGAAAAAAAATATTGTGAAATTGGGTAAATAGAAAGTCGAACAAGAGCACGCTGTCGGAGCGTGGGCATAATACGCCCTTTCTGGAGTAGAGTGGGGCAAGGTTTAATTCATTTGGTTGAAACCTTTGACTTAAGATGAAATAATAAAAAAAATAAAACACAATAACTTCAAGTGTGGTATTTATGACTGAAAATCCCCCCAAAAAACTTTTAAATATTTATTTTCGGCTATTTTCAGACAAAACAAGAGGTGTGCACTCGAGAGCTAGCATACCCCCACCATGGCAAATTCAACCCGCATTATCCGTAAACCCAACAAAACAGATTTTTAACTTTAAAGAAAAATTCGGACTAATAATATCGATAAGGTGTCACAAGAAGCTTGTACAGAAAAAATTATTCAAATTGGTTCATATTTGTTAAAGTTATTAAGTCGGACAGAATTTTCTAAGTCAAAATAAGTCGAAAATGAAGTGTAATATTACGAAAAACAGTCTGAGCCAATCACTAGCCGCATCACGTAGAAAGGGTATTGTGAGAAGCATGTATACCAAAATTTTTTGAAATCGGTTCATTTTTGTTAAAGTTATTAAGTGGGACAGAATTTTCTATGTCGAAATAGGTCGAAAATGAGGCGTAACTTTAACAAAAATTTAGCATCATTTTTATGTGTAAGCAATATTTGCTAAGTGGGTGTCTGACCAGGTAACACGTTGTCCAGACGTAGTGAACACCAAACCTGGCACACCAGAATGACAAAAACAAGTCAAAGTGAAATGCCGGCAGGTAGACCAGAGGCCTTTTGGAACAGTCAAATGAGGATAAGAGCAAAAAACGGCTTAAAACATATTTGTCAAAAGAATCGTTCACGCAATACTGCTGGACACAAAACACACGGGCTATATATGTTGCAATGTCTCCTCTACACAACACTATGCGTGGCAATATTTTAAGTTCCCGTCCCGATGACTCAGTAAGTAAGGCACATGGTACTAAATGGAGGGGGCCTCGATGACCCAGTCAGCAAGGCGCACGAACTCCCACGCGGAAACCACGATGTCCCAGTCATCAACGTGTATGACCCTCTTACGGGTTGGATCCCGGTGCCTCAACCGGTAAGGTGCATGGTATTCTCATGGAAGGACCCGGGTGATATAATTAGTAAGTCGTATACAATCTTATGGAGGGGACCCCGGTGTCCAATATTACTACGGACGCGGCCCCGGTGCTTCAACCAGCAAGGCGCATGGCCATAAACCTTAATTTCTTATCTGGTACCCAACATAAATCAGTTTGTGGTGTATCTATGACACAAAGGTTTGTCAGCCACCAAGTAGTGTAATTATATATATATTTATAATATCAAATAACATATATGTAGTGGGGTTATATATAGTCCAAAGCAATCCCGAAACTCAACACTAGGATGTGATACTAACATAAGATAATAAATTGTTTGTATATTATATTAATAAATGTGTTAAAGTCTATACATATTAATAATGCCATATAGGCAGTGTGCTTGTTAAAACTAATAACAGGTAGTAAAGTTCCTCAAAGTAGTAACAGGTAGTAAAGTTCCTCAAAGTAGTAACAGGTAGACTAGTTTAAAGAATTTATAGTTAATAAGTGATGGAAAAATCTAGTTGTTATCGGGTGGTATCTGAATCCAACGAGATCGCATCGCGCGTATAAATTCCCACATTTTAAATATTTCCGCGCTATCATATATGCGAATTTTACATATTAAATATCGGTATACACAAATTATGGCATCCAGGTGAGACATAAAAATCTCTTGCGGAAAACAGACGAACACGGACGGACGGGCGGACTGAAATTTTAACATAGGATTTCGCATTCAAATTTATTTATGTCGATAAAACTCTTATTTTTCAAAATTTCAAGCTGAGACTTCGTGTGACTGCGTGTAATACTCATATATTCTTAAAATGACACAGTCCAACACGTAATTATGTTTTAGATGGAAGAAATAAAAAATTTTCGATGCTAAATTTTAACATACGATTTCCCATTAAAATCGATTTATGTTGATAAAACTCTTATTTTTCAAAATTTTAAGCTGAGACTTGGTGTGTATGTGTGTAATACTTATATATTCTTAAAATGACAGAGTCTAACACGTAATTATGTTTTTGATGAAGAAAATTAAATTTTTTCGATGGTAAATTTCGAGCGATAACGTTGCGTTGAATTGTAAACAAACAATCTTTTATAGCGACGCGTCATATACAAACGCTCATTAAATTATCACTTGATTAACCACCGCAGTGCCGTTTTTTGTGACAGAGTGGAGAACGGGTGCTCTGAGCTTCTCCAAAACGCCGCGACGACCATTCCCGTGGGATTTGACCTTTAGATAGGAAGTTTGGTCTCGATCGGTCAACCCGTTTTCGATTCTGTAAAGTACACACACACACACATATATTTATATACGGAAGTCTCAAAATATATTGGAGACAACCTTTTTTTCAAAAGGGCGTATAAAAAAGGGCCTTAACTCATGTAAAAATAATTGGACGGAACCCATATTCGAACTTGGTCTCTATTTTTAACCGGGAAGCACAAATACCAACATTGGTTCAGATAAAATAATACCCACTAGAGTTACCGACAAGAAAACAAAATGTTAAGAAATTAGGCAATTTCTAAGTCGAAAAAGGACCGTAGCTCATTTAAAAATAATATGACGGAACACATATTCGAACTTGGTCTGTATATTTTAGCTGGGAAAAACACATACATAATTATGTTCAGATAATCCAAGCTGGGGTTAACGGTCAGAAACAAGAACAAATTAACAGACAGATGGATGGACAGATAGAGGGACAGACCGATTACGAAATACAACATTTTTTTTTTTCAAACAGGCATATAAAAAGCATGTGACTGATCAGAATTACTATTTCTGCAAGAACCATTTTCTCTTTCATGTATATAGGTGTCGATGCCTCAGATTAAATGTAGTCACTTTGAAACAAGGAGCATTGCTATAACTTTCAAAACTGGAATCTGGAAATACTAGCTGGAATGCTTTAGAAAGTAGCAAATTGCTAGATGCAGTTGTGCAAAAACAAAGACAATATATGCAAGTGAATGAACACAAGGGTGGCTCTTGATTTACAAAATGACACTGTCATCAACAAAATCTAGAGTTAACACCCAGTTCAAAATTGTGCATGAAGATCTAGCTGTTTGTTTGATTACAAGGTATGGTGTATATAAATATAAAAATCATATGATAATATATTTTGCAGATTTTAAATTGTCTATCAGAAAAGCCTCCAAACATTGGCTTGATTCTTCTTTTTCTGCAAAATATAGCAATGTGTCAATACAAGGCCTTCCAGATTTTCTGTATCACTATGTCACCAGTATCGTCCCAGGTGAAGATTATTCTTGCTGACATTCACAGTTCAGAAGATAAAGTTGATCCTATCTGAAAGTAGAGGTAACTGTAAACAGTATTTAATCCATATAATTCATAAAGTAATTATGGTACAATATAATAACAAGTTACATGTATGGTATGGAGGGGATTCAACAACAAGCTGATAGCTTATATGTGTCTTCGCCAGTTATGGTGTGACCGAGCCCACAGCGTGAGTGTGCTTGGACTAAGTGCGATGTATTCCAGACAATTTGATGTTCACAGTTGGCTTTATTTTTATTTTTTCTCGCATTAGCTCACGTAGTGGGCTCGTTCAATAGGTGTGACTAAGTGAGACTAAGATTTGGTATTTGTAATACAGTTGGTATTAGAAAAATTACACCTTCCACTGTGCCCTGACAATATGATGGCTAAAAATAACTGTAATTTCCAATAATACAAGTTAATCTACAGTATTCTCTCTCAGTGCTAACTGATATCACCAGTGTTAGCTGCTATGGTTCTACATATCGAATATCGAATATGTTCAATCCTTAGTTAAAAAGGGCCATAACTCTGGTATAAAAAACAGGATCTAACCCATATTCAAACTTGATCTGTATTTTGAGTTGAGAAACTCACATACCAAAGTTGGTTCCTATCAGACGATAACTGGTTGATCTATCGAAGCATGGATGAATTCTATATCAAAGGGCCATAACTCCATTAAAAATAATCTGATCAAACCCATATTCGAACTCGAACTGTATTTTAGATAGAGAAACTCACATACCAAATTTGGTTCTCATCAGATAATTTTTGTTTTTAGTTATCATAGCATCCATGAATTCTAAGTCGAAAAAGGGCCATGACTCCGTAAAAAAAAACTCGGATTAAACCCATATTCGAACTCGATCTGTATTTTGGTCTGAAAAACTCATATACAAAATTTGGTTCCGATCAGATAGAAAATATTTGAGTTATCGCACCATGCGTAAAGTGTCTATGGACAGAGAGAGGGTCGGACGGACGAATGACGAGTGGTCAATCCGGTCGTCAACATTATGTTTACCATACTATGGTATGGGTAAACATAAAAACACAACAGTGTGATGCAGGTGAACTTACATCCTCCTCTGCATTATCAAAGGATACTACAAAAACACCAAGTCATTGCTCCACATCCCATTGGATTTACTCTGATAGAGGTGTGAACAATAAGTGGCACATCCTTTGATTTTATTGATATAGTACCTCTTTGACAGACCCAACAACTAAGAATAGAATAAGATATGTATAATTCACAACAATATTAACACAAGTGTATACTATTATACATCTTTATTATTTAAGAAAAACTGGAACAAATAATAGTATCTTCTCCTATTCTACAGGATAGATACATGATTGTATTCACCTTCCAAATGCTCAAAAATGGGGGTGGGCTTATCTACGAGAACCACCCCATGTTTTGTTTAGGGGAAAAACCCAGACTGGGCTTATCTTTGAGGATGGGCTTACTGACGGGTGTATACAGTATTCTGCTTTAATTTTTATGAGCTCAGGTCATTTGGCATGTGTTATTTAGATGCAAAAAACTAAACTACACCGAAGTATAACACCGATTCAAAAATATCTGAATCAGCGGATCTCGAATCGGGTGCCTGATATCGACATCGAATCGAATCTCGATTATTCGCAGGTCCCTAATTCGTGTATCCCAACCAATTCACAATTATACATTCTAATTTGAATCAATTAAATATCCCCTACATGTAACTTGGCAGTGCCCTATATAAAATGAATTCTCAAATATGCTCTTGTATCTACACAGGCAGTAAATGTGAAGGATGGTTACATGTAAGCAAGAACAATGCTTCATTAACTTTTTCTATCCAAACATTATGTTAAGATTTTCTATATACCTAATTTGTTTTCAGCTCTGTCTGGAAAAATATCTTGATCAAATTCTGGTCTGTGTCTTTATTATCCATTGCCATCTACATGTATGTGTATGATATGTATGAACCCTGATGAGAATGAAAAAAAAAACAAATTATTCATTTACTTATCATCTAAGGTTCGAAGTTTGAACCCTGACATGGGTAAACAAATATTGGGATAAATTTTCAAGTGTGATCTGAGTTGAAGGACATTTCAATGTGCCATTCCGATCTATAAGAAATGAGAATTTGTTCATGCTCACTGAAGCAAGCACACTCATACTGTGTCTGTGATTATAAATACCCTAGTACCAGTAATTGTATGGTCAGATACAATTGCAGAGCTAGTGCATTGTGTTGTTCCAATATAATGGTAGATGTGTTCTGTGTCAATATTCAAACCCATGTTCAGACTAATATGGTTCCCAACTCTGGGCGAAAGGTATGGACATCATGATTATTCCTATGAATGATGAACTGTTGATAAAGCCGATAACTGATTAGCATTTCCGTTGTTGATTATTTCGGATGTCAGACAATGCCGGGTATAATTGCATACCGTGTTTGAACCTACAACATTTTAATCAACGATGTTCCCCGAACTGCGTCAAATTGAGCCAAAAATGGTAAGGCCTGTAGTCTGTGTTAACGGATTGATTTTTGGCCACTGACCGCCATGTTTTTTTGCCGAAAGGCCGCTAAAATGGCCCGTTCCCAGCTACATGTTATGACAAATTTCAAAATGATCTGACCAAAGGACTTGTAGCACGTGCTAGTGGGAATTGTCGGATGTACACATGCACACACAGCATATCATGGTCAGAAAACAGGGTTCCCCAAAAAATCTCTGTATTCATCCCTATCCCTTTTATTGGTTACCCCCGAAGCGACATATGAAGTTTGGTGATGACCTGATGAGGGATGTGGTCTGTAGGGTGTGTCAAAGGATTTATTCATCTAAAGAGTAAAATCCAAGATGGCTGCTGACGGCCATGTTTTTCTTAACAAATTTCAGATAAAATTGATGGCTCCCATCTATAGGTCACCCTGATGATCCATGTGAAATTTGGTGACGATCAGATGAGGGATATGTTCTATAGGGTGTGCCAAAGGATTTGGTCAAGCAAAGAGTAAAATTAAAGATGGCGGCCATGTTTTTCATAAAAAATCCTTCAAATTTTATAGCTCCCAAGCTAGAGGCGATCCTAAACATGCCTGTACATTATCAAAACATTTCTTCAATAAATGTGGAATGCAAAGTGTGCTGATGGATTTAAATTTGAAATCAAAGTTACTGCTGGCGGCCAAATATTTTAATGAAATTCGGAAAAAATTGATGGTTCCCATCTACATGTAGAGGTCTCACTGTTGGGTGTGCCAAAGGAAATTGTTGATGGATGGATGGACGGACTGACGGACAACGGATACCAACTCATGGCAATAGCTCAAACCTCTGAAACCTGACTTTGTCAAGTTGAGCTAAAAATTATTCATTTATATTACTGTATCCACATATCATGATAGACATTATGTATACCTTATCAGTTTTCAGCTATCTCTGGGATAACATCTTGATCAAATTCTGGTCCCTCACATTATTATCCATATATATATATATATGTAGCTCTTTGAGTTCCAGGATCCTTAATGATAATGAAAACAAAATTATGAATAATCCTTCACTAATCATACAATAATAATCCTTGTACACAATAATCCAGAGTAAATTCCAAGACGGTGGCCATTTTTTAAACAAATTTGAATTTTTTTTATGGCTTTGATCTGGTTGTCATACTGAAGATCTATATTAAGTTTGGTGACAATCGGATAAGGGCTTGCAGGATGTGCCAAAGGATTCACCATGGAAAGCGTAAAATTCATGATGGTCACCCCAAAGAACCATATGAAGTTTGAATGAAAGTGTCAATGACACTGTAGCTCAACTTGGAAAGGGAATAATTTCATGTGTTAAAGTCAATGGAGTGATTAGGAATGTGGAAAGTTGAATGGTCTAGTTATGCAAAGAGTAAAATCTAAGATGGCCGCTGGCAGCCATGTTTTTTTGCCAAATGATCCCAAAAAGACTCGTTCCCATTTACATGTCATTATTAACATCCAGTACAAATTTCATGATGATCTGACAAATGATACGACCTGTAGGCCGCGCCAAAGGATTTAGTCATGCAAAGAGTTAAATCCAAGATGGCTTCTGGTGGCCATTTTTTTTGGCCGAATGACCCCAAAATGACTCGTTCCCATCTACATGTCAATATTAACATCCTTGACGAATTTCATGATGATCAGACAAGCAGTATGACCTGTAACCCGCGCCAATGGATTGAATTTTGAAATCCAAAATGGTGACTGGTGGCCATGTTTTTTGCCGAATGACCCCAAAATAACTCGTTCCCATCTACATGACAATGTCAACATTCATGACAAATTTCATAAAGATCGGACCAAAGGTACGACCTGTAGCCCGTCCTAATGGATTTAATTTTGAAATCCAAGATGGCCACTGGCGGCCATGTTGTTTGTCCGAATGACCCCAAAATGACTCCCAACTACATTCCAATTTCAACAGCCATGACAAATTTTCGAGATGATCAGACTAAAGGTACGACCTGTAGCCCGTGCTAAAGGATTTATTTTAGTCATACAAAGAGTAAAATCCAAAATGGCTGCTGGCGGCATTGTTTTTTTGCCGAATGACCCCAAAATGACTCGTTCCCATCTACATTTCAATGTCAACAGATATGAGACATTATATGATAATCCGACCAAGGGTACGACCTGTAGGCCGTACCAAAGAATTTAGTCATGCAAAGAGTAAATCTAAGATGGCTGCTGGCAGCCATGTTTTTTGGCCGAATGACTCCAAAATTACTCGTTCCCATCTACATGTCAATGTTAACATTCATGACAAATTTCATGATGATCGGACCAAAGGTACGACCTGTAGCCCGTGCTAATGGATTTGAATTTTGAAATCCAAGATGGCCACTGGCAGCAATGTTGTTTGTCCGAATGACCCGAAAATGACTCGTTCCCATTTACATTCCAATTTCAACAGCCATGACAAATTTCATGATGATCAGACTAAAGGTACGACCTGTAGCCCGTGCTAAAGGATTTAGTCATACAAAGAGTAAAATCCAAAATGGCTGCTGGCGGCCATGTTTTTTTGCCGAATGACCCGAAAATGACTCGTTCCCATCTACATGTCATTGTTAACATCCATGATACATTTTATGATGATCCGACCAAAGGTACGACCTGTAGGCCGTGCCAAAGAATTTAGTCATGCAAAGAGTAAATCTAAGATGGCTGCCGACGGCCATGTTTTTGGGCCGAATGACCCCAAAATTACTCATTCCCATCTACATGTCAATGTTAACATTCTTGACAAATTTCATGATGATCAGACCAAAGGTACGACCTGTAGCCCGTGCTAAAGGATTTAGTCATACAAAGAGTAAAATCCAAAATGGCTGCTGGCGGCCATGTTTTTTTGACCCCATCATAACTCAATACCAACTACATGTCAATATTAACATCCATTTCAAATTTCATGATCCGAAAAAAGATACGACCTGTAGACTGTGGTAATGGATTGAATTCTGAAATCCAAGATGGCCACTGGCTGCCATGTTTTTTTGGCCGAACAAACCCAAAATCACTCATTCCCATCTAAATGGCATTGTTAACATCCATGACAAATTTCATGAAGATCCGACAAAAGCTACGACCTGTAGCCTGCGCCAAAGGATTTAGTCATTAAAGAGCAAAATCCAAGATGGCTGCTGGTGGCCATGTTTTCTGGCCGAATGACCCCAAAACGACTCGTTCCCATCTACATGTAATTTTTAACATCCATGACAAATTTCATGACGATCCGACAAAACCTATGACCGGTAGCCCGCGCCAAAGGATTTAGTCATGTAAAGAGCAAAATCCAAGATGGCTGCTGGCAGCGATGTTTTTTGGCCGAACGACTCCAAAATCACTTGTCAATATTAACATATATGACAAATTTCATGATGATCAGAGGAACAGTACGACCTGTAGCCCGCGCCAATGGATTTAATTTTGAAATCCAAGATGGCCGCCAGCAGCCATGTTTTTTGGCCGAATCACCCCAAAATGACTCATTCCCATCTACATGTCAATGACAACATTCATGACAAATTTCATAAAGATCAGACCAAAGGTACCACCTGTAGCACGCGCCAAAGGATTTAGTCATGCAAAGAGTAAAATCCAAGATGGCTGCTGGTGGCCATGTTTTTGGCGGAATGACCCCAAAATGACTCGTTCCCATCTACACGTCATTATTAACATCCATGACAAATTTCATAAAGATCAGACCAAAGGTACGACCTGTAGCCCGCGCAAAAGGAAATTGTTGACAGACACACACACGACAACCCATGGCAATAGCTCAAACTTACAAAGTAAGTTGAGCTAAAAATAACGGCTCCTATCTGAGGTCACCCTGAAGATCCCTGTGAAGTTTGGTGACGATCCGATGAGGCAGAAGGCATGTAGGGTGTGCCGAAGGATTTAGTCATACAAAGAGTAAAATCCAAGATGGCTGCTGGTGGCCGTGTTTTTCAATAAAATATCGAAAAAATTTGATGGCTCCAATCTAAAGGTCAGTCAAATGTACCATATGAAGTTTGTTACAAAGAGATGAGGGATGAGGGACCTGTAGACCGTGCCAAAGAATTTAGTCATGCAAAGAGTAAAATTCAAGATGGCTGCTGGCGGCCATGTTTTTTTGCCTAATGACCCCCAAATGACTCGTTCCCATCTACATGTCATTGTTAAACTCCATGACAATTTTCATGATGATCAGATAAACAGTACGACATGTAGCCCGTGCTAATGGATTGAATTTTGAAATCCAAGATGGCTTCTGGCGGCCATGTTTTTTAGCCGATTAACCCCAAAATGACTCGTTCCCACTTACATGTCATTGTTAATATCCATGACAAATTTCAAGAAGATCTGGCCAAAGGTACAACCTGTAGCCCGCGCCAAAGGATTTAGTCATGCAAAGAGTAAAATCCAAGATGGATGCTGACAGCCATCTTTTTTGGCCGAATGACCCCAAAATGACTCGTTCCCATCTACATCTCATTGTTAGCATACATGACAAATTTCATGAAGATCTGACCAAAGCTACGACCTGTAGCCCATCCCAAAGGATTTAGTCATGCAAAGAGTCGATTGATCAGAATTCTTTATTTATTTTTGAATAGCGGTTGCTGCTAACTATTCTGACATTTTGAATGAGGTTTTGGCCACGTGACGGTCATGCGACAAGCAAAACATGCGTGTTGCCATCGTCACGAGCCGGATTTTCCAGGTGAAATCAAACTCAGTTTGATCGGTCAGATTAAATCGAATCCGACAAAAACCGGCCCAAAGTGTGGGCGCACACGATCCCGGTTGTCCCCGATTTATCCGGCAGCCGAGATCGTGTGCGCCGACACTAAGTTGTATTGATTTTTCGCCACTTCACAATCACGGGCATTCACGATTGCCAGACCTGCTAGGCCTATTGAGTTCCACCGAAGTTCTGTATCTGTAGATACATGTATTACAGTGCAGGAACCAATTCTGGTTGTAGACGACACACTGGTCCAGGTGCTACCACGGCCGAGTAACTTTATAACCCTGTGGTGTCTCCAGTACCATTCTTTAACGTGCACACACCAAGGCGTGTACACGGGTCATGCAGCCAGTAAATTAATGTACGCACCTGATCGGACAGCGTGGCTGCACCCACGACAACATACCTATTACCTGGACAAGTGTTGTAATGGGGGGGGGCCTGACAAACTTGGTATCTGACCGAGTTCTGATTTTTGTCAGAATACCCTGCCCAGGTTCAAGTTGCGATCCCCGGTCCGCTCGCACGAGAGACCAATACGCTACCTCTCGGCTACCGACTTCCTAGTCCAACAAATTAGACTATTCGGGTTAAGATATATTTTCATATTTGGACATTTACGATTATCTTAACCCTTCTAAGGGATTAACTTCATTAAGGCCACATAAATGTCCAAATATTAAAATAGGTCTTGACTTAAATTACTTAATCCGGTATCCAGACGATTGGGACCTTGGACGATTGGGACCTTGGACGATTGGGACCTTGAGTTGGACGATTGGGACCTTGGACGATTGGGACCTCGAGACGATTGGGACCTTGGACGATTGGGACCTCGGACGATTGGGACCTTGAGTCAAGACGATTGGGACCTTATTCAAGTTAATATATGTTTATACCGTAATATACGTTTATATTTCATTTATATGTTCCTATTAAATAATTATTGCATTGTGTTAGTGTTAGTAAGTATAGACTCAGTGAGTACAGTTTATCAATGTTTACTTAACGGCAGCCTACTTAAAAGTTAGGACCAACAATGACGTCGAGGGATGGCACACCAGACTAAACCAGAGGGCGACTAACAACAACCTTCCATTCTATTTGCTGCTCACCTTACTGTACCAAGAGGCGTCAGAGATTCCCGTACAAGTGAAGATGGTCAGCGAAGGGAAACTGAGCCGAAGGCAAAAAGCTGACACCAAAGAATTGCAGGGAAGAATCTTTAAACTGTGGGACAGTTACGACTCCAAAGAAATTTCATCGTCGTCGCTGCTGAAAGAAATTTCGAAGCTATATGCACCCGTTCGGCAGAATGAGAGATCAAGCGACCAGTAAGATGTATGCTGGTCTATGCTCTCCACCAGGTCAATGACCAATGAGATTATCAAATACCATCGTCATTATTGTTTTGTATTATATCATTATTATATTTGTTAATTCCGTTACATAAATAAAATTTGATTTTAAACTAATATACCATACTTATAATTTCTTATAATTTCCCCCAAATTACGTCACACCGCACTAAATATAAATCTGAAATTAGTAAACATGGTCACGTGCAGTGCCGTCATGGTCGCTAAGAATCGGAATTAATAGTTGCAGGGTTTGTGAATAATTTCTTATATATAACTGAAGAAATCAATTACTCAAGGTCCCAATCGTCCTGACTCAAGGTCCCAATCGTCCTGACTCAAGGTCCCAATCGTCCTGACTCAAGGTCCCAATCGTCCGAGGTCCCAATCGTCCAAGGTCCCAATCGTCCGAGGTCCCAATCGTCCAAGGTCCCAATCGTCTGACAATCCTTAATCCGAATCGTCTAATTTGTTGGACTACCGACTTCCCAGTTATTGAGTTATTGACTACAGCAAATACTTACACTCCGATTTCTTGATCCTGAAACATCGACTGGTTCTTCAAGTACGTTTGTTTGCGTCCGATGTGAAGTGAAATACAAGAATTTAATTTGTGAAGCGTGGTAAACGTATTAAACGCCATTTTGTACGATGAGAAATCACGTGACTACACATATCACGTGAGCTGGCAAATCCCTGATTCTGACGTGGACAAGCTCACCCAGCGTCCATGACGTCTCAAATAAATATTATGGCAAGCCGATAACTGATTCTGGTAGACTTTCTTCACTCGTTAGATTCCGGCTTACGGTAGTCTATGGGTGCCCATTTGAACCCCTGGATGGCGGCAATTTTTGGATTGGGATAGGGTTATGGGGTGTGAAAACAGTTCATTGTGGGAGGCGGAAGGGGGCACAATGTAACTATGGGAGGCCAAATTCACATATATTAATAATTGCGTTTCAGCGCAATTCAATTGCGCTTCAGTGCAATTGATGAAGCGCAATTGAATTGGACTGAAGCGCAATCAATTGCGCTTCAGCACAATTCATTTGCGCAATTATTTTCCCATATATGGGAACGCCCACTTGTATTTGGGTCTACAAGTGGATCATCATACAACACACTTTGTTTGACATAAATCGGTCAAGGGGCCGAGAAATGGCATGGGCACCCTATTCAAACCCCTCTGGACGGCGGACATTTTGGATCGGGATGGGGTGTGTGGGATGTATGACGAGTTCATTGAGGGGAACTCATAAAAGCCCTTTATTTGACCTAAACCGGTCAAGGGCCGATAAACGGCATATATGCCCCATTTGAAACCCTCTGGGTGGCAGCCATTTTGGATCGTGGTGTGGTGAATATTTAGATCGGCGTAGGGCCACCCTACAATTACACCCTTTGTTTAACCTAAATCGGCCAATAAATTGCGCGAGTGGCCTATTTGAACCCCACTGGACGGCGGCCATTTTTGGATCAGGATGCATGGGTGAATATTTAGATCGGATAGGGGTCATCCTAAAACACCATTTGTTTGACATTAAACGAAAAAAATGGCACGAGTGCCCTATCTGATATCCATTGGATGGCGGCCATTTTGGATGGAAGTGGGTTCGTCGGGTTAATTAGAAAGAGGGCCACACAAAACCTATTATTTGATATAGGTTTATGAAACCTAAATCGATTAAGGGTCTAGGGTTGACATGGTGCCCAATTTGAACCCATCTGGACAGCGGCCATTTTAGACTGGGGTCGGGTGAACGAGGTGAATATTTAGATTGGCTTGGGGCCACACGCAACATCCTTTATTTGAACTAAATCGGGTAAATGGCCATGGAGCCCTATTTGAACTCCTCTTGATTCTTTGAATCTGGAAGGGATGAATGGGGTGAATATTTAAATTGGCCGGGGCCATCATACAACGCCATTTGTTTGACCTAAATCGACCAAGGGGACGAGAAATTGCATATATATGTACCCTATTTGAACCCCTCTGTGTGGCGGCCATTTTGGACCAGGTTGGGGTGTGTGCAAAGATTTGATTGTAGGACACCCTAGAACGCTATTTATTTGACATAAATCTGCCAAGGGACCTATGCCATATTTGAACCCATCCGGTTGGCGTCCATTTTGGATCGGTGTGGTGTGAATATTTAGATCGGCTAGGCGGCCACTCTACAACACCCTTTGTTTGACATATACCGGTCAAAGGACCGATGCATGAGTAGGCCTACCTATTTGAACCCCTCTGGAGGGCGTCCATTTTAGATCAGGTAGGTGCATATTTAGATAGGCTTGTGAGTCATCCTACAACACCGCTATGGGGTCACCATACAATACATTTGTTTGACCTAGATTGGTCAAGGGGCCGAGAAATGGCATGGGTGCCATATTTGAACTCTTCTGGACAGCGGCCATTTTGAATCGGGGGTTGAATGGGGTAAATATTTAGATTGGCTTGGGAGTCACTATACAACGCCCTTTGTTTGACCTAAATCGGTCGAGGCCGAGAAATGACAGGGGTACCCTATATGAACTCATCTGGACGGCGGCCATTTTTTGGATGAGGGTGGGGTGTTTGGAAAGAGTGATTTGGTGCAATCTATAGCATCCTTTATTTGACCTAAATCGGTTAAGGGGCCGAGAAATTACATTGGTGCCCTATTTGAATCCCTCTGGATGACGGCATTTTTGGATCGGGGTGGGTGCGTGGGGGGGGGGGGGGTACATTGTGGGCACCATATAATACCCTTTGTTTTACCTTGTACAACTTTTGAATAAGGAATAAGGAATGGAACTAATCTTTGTTGTCCGTGTTCCTTAATCTCATATTTTATATCGTAACTAGCAGGTGGACCCGACTTCGTCCGGGCTGTTTCCCCTCTGCTTTTCGGCGATTTGACCTTGAATTGTCCATTTTGAAGGTCAAGGTCAGGTGGGGGTCACGATTAGACCCGTCCAAAACACTGCCCAGGCAAAAGTACCCGACAAAAGTACCTCCATCCGGTTTTACCCGATTTGACCACGAATTTATAATTTTGAAGGTCAATGTCAGGTCGGGGTCACGAATTGACCCGTCCAAAACACCCAGTGGAAAAAAGTAACCATATGTATCAAATTCCGTCAAAATCCCATAAAAATTCGCGATTTGATCTTGAATTGACGCGATTTCAAGGTCAAGGTCACGTCGCACGGGCAAACGAATAGGCTTATGATACTCCACATACGAAAGTATCCCCAGACACTAATTTTCATCGAAATCACGTGATACTCGGGAGTTCGACCTGGAAATGACCCGATTTCAAGGTCAAGGTCACGTCGCACGGGCAAATTAATAGGCCCATGCCACTCCCCGGCCGAAAGTACCCCCACATACCAAGTTTCATCGAATTCGGCCGTTTTCGAGTCCATCGCGAACAGACAGACAGACATACACACACACAGACAAATTTCTCAACATATATAATAGACTAGCCGATGAGCCCGACGTTGTCCTGGCTATTCAAAAACCAAATTTCAAGTCGATAGCTCAACCCAGCCCGACGTTGTCCGGGCATCGATCTATACAATATACGTCGATGGTCCGGGCTATTCAAAAACCAAATTTCAAGTCGATAGCTCTACCCGTTTCCGAGATCTGGTCTGCGCATGCGCGAAGCTGGCGTCGCACGGGCTCGGCGACCCGATAAAATTCGTATCCGGGGCAAGATACATTCACATACCAAATATCAAGTCGATAGCTCCACCCGTTTCCGATATCTCGTCTGCGCATGCGCGAAGCTGACGTCGCACTGGCTCGGCGACCAGATAAAATTCGTATCCGGGGCAATATACATTCACATACCAAATTTCAAGTCGATAGCTCCACCCGTTTCCGAGATCTCGTCTGCGCATGCGCGAAGCTGGCGTCGCACGGGCTCGGCGACCCGATAAAATTCGTATCCGGGGCAAGATACATTCACATAGAAAATTTCAAGTCGATAGCTCCACCCGTTTCCGATATCTCGTCTGTGCATGCGCGAAGCTGACGTCGCACTGGCTCGGCGACCCGATAAAATTCGTATCCGGGGCAATATACATTCACATACCAAATTTCAAGTCGATAGCTCCACCCGTTTCCGAGATCTCGTCTGCGCATGCGCGAAGCTGGCGTCGCACGGGCTCGGCGACCCGATAAAATTCGTATCCGGGGCAAAATACATTCACATAGAAATTTCAAGTCGATAGCTCCACCCGTTTCCGAGATCTCGTCTGCGCATGCGCGAAGCGGGCGCCGCACGGGCTCGCCAATACGACAACGACGACCGCCTGGTCAAACTACACGCACGTACCAAGTTTCGTCCCGATCGGTCGAGAATCGTAGATTTGTATAAATGACATACATACATATACAGACATACAGACAGACATACAGAGGTCTTCAAAATATATAGGAGACTAGCCGATGAGCCCGACGTTGTCCGGGCTATTCAAAAACCAAATTTCAAGTCGATAGCTTTTCAAAAACCAAATTTCAAGTCGATAGCTCCACCCGTTTCCGAGATCTGGTCTGCGCATGCGCGAAGCTGAGGCCCGACGTTGTCCGGGCTATTCAAAAACCAAATTTCAAGTCGATAGCTCTACCCAGCACGACGTTCCAAATTTCAAGTCGATAGCTCTACCCGTTTCCGAGATCTGGTCTGCGCATGCGCGAAGCTGGCGTCGCACGGGCTCGTCGACCCAATAAAATTCGTATCCGGGGCAAGATACATTCACATACCAAAATTCAAGTCGATAGCTCCACCCGTTTCCGAGATCTCGTCTGCGCATGCGCGAAGCTGGCGTCGCACGGGCTCGTCGACCCGATAAAATTCGTATCCGGGGCAAGATACATTCACATAGCAACTTTCAAGTCGATAGCTCCACCCGTTTCCGAGATCTCGTCTGCGCATGCGCGAAGCGGGTGCCGCACGGGCTCGCCAATACGACAACGTCCACCGCCTGGTCAAACTACACACACGTACCAAGTTTCGTCCCGATCGGTCGAGAATCGTAGATTTGTATTAATGACAAACATACAGACAAACATACAGACAGACAGACAGACAGAGGTCTTCAAAATATATATGAGACTAGCCGATGAGCCCGACGTTGTCCGGGCTATTCAAAAACCAAATTTCAAGTCGATAGCTCTACCCAACCCGAAATTTCAAGTCGATAGCTCCACCCGTTTCCGAGATCTGGTCTGCGCATGCGCGAAGCTGGCGTCGCACGGGCTCGGCGACCAGATAAAATTCGTATCCGGGGCAAGATACATTCACATACCAAATTTCAAGTCGATAGCTCCACCCGTTTCCGAGATCTCGTCTGCGCATGCGCGAAGTTGGCGCCGCACGGGCTCGACGACCCGATAAAATTCGTATCCGGGGCAAGATACATTCACATACCAAATTTCAAGTCGATAGCTCCACCCGTTTCCGAGATCTCGTCTGCGCATGCGCGAAGCTGGCGTCGCACGGGCTCGACGACCCGATAAAATTCGTATCCGGGGCAAGATACATTCACATACCAAATATCAAACTACACACACGTACCAAGTTTCGTCCCGATCGGTCGAGAATCGTAGATTTGTATTAATGACAGACAAACAAACGGACAAACAGACAGACAGACAGAGGTCTTCAAAATATATATGAGATTGGGAAGCATACACGCGTAAGATTTCATGGAAATACGCAACATTTTTTTTTAATTTGATGTCGATATTGGTACTGTATATCAGTTTAAGACGTGTACTCAAAACGGGTCCTTTTCAACCATTCATTTAAAAACATCCATGCATCGATTCGTTTATACCTCATACCCACTCTTTAACTAGTATACATGTAGATATGCACACTTCAATGCATAGAGATGCCGATATTGCCCACCCCTACACACACAAGGCAATGACCATAAACGCTATACACACAAAACTATCGGTTGGGTTTTATTACAGTTTTATAGATAAACATAATGGACTCTGGATAAGGTTACAATTAGTGTTCTATATGTCATAATGGTGGGCCCGTGATCAGATCATCATTAAGAGATATAAATGGTAATAGTGGGCTCGATAGGCGTATACGGTCCACACTTACGTATCTATAGATGGTAAAGAATTTCCGTCATTACGTATTTATATCTGATAAGTCTATGCGGATCGGGTGGTGTGTCGGGGTCAACACATCATCAGCAGCAATTTCCAGCTAATCCCATTTGTGTGGTCAATTGTGCTCTTAAGTCGATCAGAGAATGCGGATAGTTCTTTAAAAAGTGTCATACATATGCTGTGGCCTTGGTGTTATTGTATACTTGTGGTGCGTAACATGCTGAATCGGTTTTTGGCAATTATCTTAAAAAACATTGACTTTTTGATATGAAAATGTATTACTGACCCCCCATAATGTGGATTTTCAGGGTCAAGAGCTCCTTGAAGGTCAATCCCATCCGATAATGGTACAGAAATTATACCTATATGTGGCACCGATGGATATAGATCAATAAAATTCTAATTGTGGGCTCAGCTTTGAGATAAAAGTGCTGAACCCCAAAATTTTGGGGTTCAGGCCCTTCAAATGGATTTTTTTTTGGTTTTTGGCAATTATCTTAAAAACCATTGACTTTTGGATATGAAAATGTATTACTGACTTCCCATAAAGCGGCCATTACGCATATTTTGAGTGGTCACACGACCCCATATGTCCAACGGTTCTGGAGATATAGTCACGGCGGGTGGTAGTACTTCGCGAAAAAAGGGGCGTGGCCATTAGACCCATTTCGCCCTCAATGGGAAATGTGTCACCAACCAAATATTGTTCGTGTACCTTCAATTAGTGGATTCGTGAAGAGTTTTGCTCTGGACATACAGGTGCATACAAAACCACCATGAGCTACTAGAGTATATTGAGTATCTATGTCTGCCAGACTGTAACAGTTGAAAACGTGATTGAATAATATTTATGCTGTTTTATGTTGTTTTTGGCCCTTTAGCAGATACAAAAATAGACTGGAAATGGCTGCAAAAAAAAAACTAAAATATGAAATGAAAAAGTTTTGTTTATTTTCTCGCAGACAGACATGATTTCATATGTTAGACTGAGCGCATACCATAGTGGGGTTCATAGTCTAGATAATAAAATATTTCCTGTCAAACTGTCTATCGACATGCACGAAATTGGGTCGTTTTTATTTGTTTAAAACCACTTTTTTTTAATACATGTAATTCGAAGATATCTCTCATATTGTGAGGGTAAACATGTTGAGAATCACTATACCGTTGTCAACATTCCGTACCCAGAGTTGTAATGATATATGTGTGGTTGGTGTTGAAATGTAAGGGTACAGGATTGTAAAGTTGTTAATTGTACATGTATTAACCGTATTGGTGTCTAACAAGATACCATATTTAAAGGCTATTTGCATCTATATGTTTGTAGAATTTTGCTCAGACAGGGTCGTGGCTAAAGGCTCTCCGTTGTGGTTTCCATGCACATTGCAATTCCAACTTCAAGCAGGATGCAATTCCCCGAGGAATACAATTTGCTCCGTTATGCAGCGCTATGATGCAACTTTCCAACTGACACAGTAAAATTTCCAACTGTTGGAAATTCCGAACCTAACATTCCCCCTTATGGTTTGAACTATCAAAACCATTAGATCGAAAGCCGGAAAATGTTCGACTAATGGTGTGTCATTGTCAGGCATGAAATCACAACTGTTAAACATATTGGGCAAATTTGGAGGGGGACACCCCCCCCCCCCCCCCGGTGGTAGACCCCAACCCTGTCGATACGTTCCTGTGTTCATGGCATTCCTTTTACCGGAATTAAATTGTGGGTTAAATTGATTTCGTGTAAATGTATGGCTGAATATATATATAACAACAATTAGTTTTGATTTGTAAATATTTAAAATTTCAAAAACTCAACATTACTGCTTCTGACAGTGAATGTAAAACAATAAACATAACGTGGGCAGACATGCCATTCCGTTAATAAATGTATATAATATATGTATAAAAATATTCTTCATTACTGCACCTTACAGCCAATGAAAAATCAAAAAGCAATTTTCCATGACAGTTTTAGGCCGTATTCACACACTGGCAGATTTGCCTGGCATTGTTTTGCATGCAGGCATTTCGATACAGACAGCTATCAGGTCTGTCAATTCCCAATTATAGCTACAATAGCAATATGTAGCTATTGTAGCTACATTTGACTATCGTGAAACAATATTTTACCAATTTGCATTGCATGCATGCATTACCGCAAGCTGTTGCAACTAAGGGTGAGGGGTATCATGTTGTTACAACTAAGGGTGAGGGGTATTATGTTGTTACAACTTATAAAATCACCTACGATGACATTTCGGTTGCACCAGCTTGCGGAATATCAGCTAAGCACGTGCATCTGTTTATATATTGGTTATGCTATGTGATATGGGACTTAGATCAATCCATATATGATCTATTCTTCTTCTATTTATGTACAGTTGTCAGGAAAAAGTAACAATAATGGAATATTTTGTTAATTAAACACGAACATGGCAAACAATGTTAATTTACTAAGAGTATAATCAAATCATGTTCTTGTATATTTAAATGATTGTTTGTCGGATTGGGTTATCTCTCTTCAACCAGATTCATCCATCATCAATAGCCATATGTAGCTACAATAGCTACATATGGCTATTGTATATAGCTATATTTGGGAATTGCCAGACCTGAGTATACCGTGCCAGCATACGAACGAAAAAAATGCATTATAAAATGCATCTGTACCATGCACATATAACTACACATGAGAAGTAAAACGATGTAGTTTCACCTCTAACGATTGCACTATAAGAATATTTTACTCCACATGTCGTTGGCATTGGTACAGATGCATGGTATACACATGTTGCCGTTCATATTCTGGGATTATATATGGTATTCTATGACGAAAAGTTTGTACACAAATAACACGAACATTTGCTGGTGTGTGGACGCGGCCTTAGTGGGTTCTAGATGAAGTAGTGGTTCCATCCGCGTGACTAACATATGTTTTCAATAATACAACTATTTATTACATGATCCGACCCTTATTCCATTCATTAAACTCATTCTATAATAATGATATACAACAACGGCCATTGTATAATAGGAAATAGTGCCAGATGTACCGAAATGTAATATTGTTGCGCAAATGGACTTTCGACTTCCGGCTTGTCTTCTGTTTACATTCCGTGCGTTATGTACGCTAAAACGGTGTTTCTGACTATTGTTGATTTAGTTTGAATAAATATTTCATTAAATTTACGCCATTCAATACGTCAAAGAGTCTTATTTATCTGGGAATATTTATTTACGCGAGCAAACGATTCATAGTTACGTGAAACGTCATCACATAGAAGGCGCTGTTAGTTTCACTTCGAATTTATTGATTTAAGTATGTTTTATGAGGTTTTGGATAAGTAATAAATATAATCTACAAATCTTCCCCAGTTTATAGCGAAATTTACAGAAATTGTCCAGTCAATTAGGTCTGGACCTCGCGTTTGACCAAATATACACTGGACTCGTTTTTCTAAATTTCTATATAAACTGGGGACTCGTTGTAGATCCTTTATATATGACACCTGCTATCTGGATTCCGGCGAAGAACGTGATCAATTTGAGTCGAGGACCTCACAGTTCCAAGAATAGTGTGCCATTATAATAATGTTGTTGTTGTTGTTGTAAATGGTGGGATGGAACCCTTACTTCATATGCAACTATATATATAAATGTATATAAGAGACTCGATTGCTGCATCTTACAGCCAATTGAGATCATTTGTTTCAAAATTAACAACAATAAAACGCAAATATTCATGGAAGTATCAATCACACAATATAACAACACGAAGTTCATGTCTGATTATCATACATTCTCTAAAAAAAAAGTGAACTCAACCTTAAGCATCAACACGCGACCCCTATTTGGGACAATGATACTATTGGCACAATAATCGCACATAGAAAGCTAGAATGATCCATGAAACATTGTTTTGGTGCCGCCATTGTATTAAACAATTGGTGCTGGAAAGAGCAGATGATGGAAAGTTATGAAAACATTGAACATTTATCTTTTTGACAAGTTGGTGTAAACAACAGAGGTGGAGGTTGGTTGTTTAAAAGAGAAAGAGACCTTGTAGGAAAACAGAACAATTGTCGCCCTTATACTATGGGCCGAGGCTGTTGACAAACGGGCTATTTATATTTCATATCGACTTAAAATGATGTGAAACACCCCGCTGGTGTGTTCAGAGCCGAAAAAACAAAGAATCATGCCAAAATAAGTTATTTTCATAAATTTGATATCAAAATAGGCAGAGAATACCGCCATTGTTATAAATAAATTACATTGAATGACTACTCTAGGTGGAATCATTACCGATGTTTGTATCAACCCATATACCCTGTGCTAATGCATTATCTTATATATGATAGTCGACCATAGGTCGCCTCGCATATATAAGAGAATGCATTGGCCTAACAATTTTTCATCATTTGTTATTATTTTTTACAATTTTTTACAATTTTAATATTGTTTTCTTATATTCTACTCTCTTTCAGTGCCAGACTTATTTTGTAGGTTTAGTGCCAGGGAATCTGACGTTTTTCGTGGGCATCAAAATTATTACTATGAATACATGGTGATAGTTTTGAGTTATAACATGCCCCTAAGGTTTTAACCAGTTTGTTTTTAAATTCGCTATAGCATGCTTAAGCATACCCAAAAAAATTCAACCCAAAAAAAAATTAAAATCGAAAATAAAAAAAAATAAAAATTTGTTATTATTATTTTTTCATTTTTTAGGGCCAATTTTACAGACCGTAAATTAGGGCCGATGAGATCGGTCCCTGGCACTGAAAGGGTTAATTAAACGTTATGTTCTCTGAAATGGTACAGTAGATGTGGTTGAACTTTTCGATAATCTTACTTGATTGCTCCATTTTTCCTTAAGTCAACAGCATCGGTATATAAAAGACACAAGTGTGGTGGATGTTGAAAACATACAGTATATTATACTATAATATTATATAAGTTTATATATTCGGCGTAAACGACGACGATGTATGAAACTATTGATCTTCTCCCGTTACTGTCCTGTCCTGTTGGTTGAGGTAATCATTTTGATGAATTTGCAAGTTTTCCTCATATAGCACACGATATGGATGTGCTGAGAATTTTTTTTATTTATGAATACCGTAATTGCGTCAACTGTAAACAGGAAATAAATCACATAGTTCTGATCAAAATACAAAATATCAAGATACAAAAAAATGCCACAGAACATTGATCATTTTCTGAATATATATATGAGTATTATTTTGAATTCACAGAAACTCTGGAAAATTCAGACTTTTTAAGACTAACAATATATACACAAGGCACTTTTGGTAAATAGATACTAATCGAACAAGTTGCCAATGAAGCAATACCAACAAAAGTCATCTGCCAGATTAAAGTAAAAACAATCTATATATATCTAGATAAAGAGTAGGATCTGTCTTTACATCCGTCTGTCTGTTCACAATTTTCTCCGAGACCCAGGACAGATTTCAACCATATTTGCTGTGGTGTTATAACGGCGTTAGTTTTTCAAAAATTGTATTAAAAAAAATAATAATAATTTTCAATTTAAAAAAAATAGATATATGTGTTTGTTATATTGAGCAAGAAAGAACTTCAATTATTGATATACAAAATCTTAAAATGTTTTTGTTTTCAAATAAAAATGTGGAAATGTTTAAAGGGGTACTGTACCCCAATTTCAATAAATTCCCGGTGACAATAGCGATCTAATATGAATATTATATTATAAAATAACTAATTTGAGTCGACGATGTCTACTGAAAACGTTCCGGTTAACAGGCTATCGTAAAAGTTAAATTGAATTATATAATATAAATTCATTTATGGCTGGAGTCATAAAATGGAGAATTATGCCATTACGAGTTACCGTTCTTGAAATCGCATATGTTGCGTGTCTTTTATCGACGGCCGTTCGCGAACATTATTGAGTTGCAAACAAAACATGTTACCTGCAAAAGAAGGCCCGTTATAACCGATTCGGAAAAAAGGAGAAAGAAACAAAGAGTCATAAAGCGTCAAGTATTTTATAGGGAGTGAGATTGTTCGATGGAAGAGATTGAATGCATCAATCGAAGCTGTGAGCAATGAACTTCCTGTTCTTCCTGCGACCGCGTCTTCTCCGGTGAAGGTCAAAAACATGGCGCGTAGTTTGAAATCGTAATATTTTTGTTTCCAAGATCAATATTTTCTTCGCTAAATTAGGTTTATATGAAACTCATATAACACGAACACAATATAACTTGAAAGTTATTTCAATGGGAGTAAATACAAAAATCGCCTATCTTTGTGTACAGTACCCCTTTAAGAGAACAAATGTGCGTGAAGGGTACAACTGGTCCTGTTTCAGATAGTTAGATATAATTAAGTCACTCACAGCTCGTCCAATTAAAATTCTAGTTAAAATAAGTGTTAAATTTTTATAATTCTGTGTTACTTCATACAACTGTGAGTGGTGAAAATATGAGAACTTGAGTGACCTGGCTTCTCTATCTGCATCATGTACCAAATTTGGAATTTAAATTAATTTAAATGTCACGTGCATGTATTTGATTAACTGTCTAGATTTACGGCTCATACGGATCGCGTCAATTTCGTTAAATTGAAATATACTTGGGATTTATGTGGGATTTACGGACACGTATTCTACATTATTGTGTAAATTACGTGTCCGTAAATCCCACATACATGTCATATTTGTGGAAATGCACGTGATCCGTACATGCCATAAATCTAGACGTTTGAATGAAATTCAAGTTCAAATATATGTGCAATTTAAGCACCATATATTCGAAAAAACACATTTATGGATACTTTAAATTTCAAATATACGTCCAATTTACGCCTAATTTTTATTCGAAATAAAACGTTTGCAGATACAATTATATCCATATATGTGCCCTTTACGAGATATTTAATATATTCCAATGCTTTGCATCTTTAAAATCAATCAGCTATATCTATACTATAGACAAAATTATCCATGTCACCCAATTTGGTGGTTAATTAATGTAAGATATTGATATGAAAATAGAGGGAAATATGTGTGAAGTTGGTATGATAAAATCATAAATGGAAATTAGAAATAGAACATATAAATTACACACATACAAATTTCATAAATTTCTACATTTGTTTACCCTCACTTCAAATTAAGAATTATGATTGGCAGTGTATATAGTACACCCTTGATCAACGTGGTAGTTGGGCTTAGGGTGGATACACACATGCATGTAATCTCTGTAATTATCGTGTATTTGGCGTATTACATGGCAATGTAATATGTGTCCACTGACAACCCAATCATTGCCGACGTGTTGACGGCACTGAGGTATAGTTCCAATTAAATCGGAATGTTGAGAAGCCGCTATCATGGACCGAGTCGCCAGGCCACTTAAAATAATTGTTCATGGGATAAAATTATGGTGGACGTTCTATTTAAATAATTGCCAGTCATCTCTTGATATTTATAGTAGTGGTGGATCAGGATTTCCCCGACGCAGGGGCTATATATGATCCCCGACTTGGGGCTATAATTATATGATCCCGAAAGCTACCAGGCGGGTTGTCAAACTCTGATCTAGTTAAGTAAAACGTATTATGTTGTACCGTCTTGCCCAGATTATTCCGACCGATACATTCAACTAAGTCCCTTAGCGATTTGAAGCTTTCGAGACCCAATGCCAAACAAGCATCATGGTCGAATATGTTCTATATCGAGCCTGTATATATATGCCAGACGTGTCGCTTCTGGTGTTCGTGCATTAATAAAATGCCAGATATCACACAGACTTGACTAATTTCCGCATCCGTAAGAGAAGACATGTTTTTGGGCTGGCCTAAAATGTCCTGATAGCAGACAGTTTGACTTCGATTATCACTACTCACTTGTCTGGCCTGTTAACAATGAACCGCTCGCGCGCATGTGATTAATGTTGTCAATTATTGGTGTGGCCATGTAAAATACATATATTTTACATACAGAAATTACATGCATGTGTGTATCCACCATTAAAGGCACGGGCGGCGTTCGTTGCAGAAATATTCATATTTGTTCAAATCGCCATCAACAGAAGGAATATTAAAATATATATAGTTTTGTTCATATTTCAAACATAACCAACGCGTAAATAGTATATTGTCGCCAAGGCGTACGATGGTGTACGTAAACAAGAGCCTGTTCGTGTTACAGACGTTTTGCTTCTGTTTACATAACACATCGCAATTCTATTGGTTAATCACACACAAATGATATAAACGCTCTTTATTATTTCCATATCAGGAAAACAGTAACAAATAACGCTCTTTATGTTTACCCTATCCGGATCTAAACAAAAGCCAGGTTCTGTAACGTTTTTTTGCTTTTGTTTACATAACAAAGGAAAAACATTTGACAATAACATACTGTTTATGCCATATTTCTGATTGGTATAAGAACAAAGTCTGTCTATATTTTACTATTATTTCTATTAAATCGCGGTTTTTAAAAACGTCAATACCGCCCAACCCTACACACTAGTGCCTCCATCCATGCTGATACATGTATATGAATGATGTGGAATAAAACGATATATCACATGAATTCCCTATTATATCCTTTAAAAAGCCATTACATATTTCCTTATATCACGTAGGGTATATATCACCAGTGACTAATAAGTGCGTGCTTCCTTAAAATTACTTTACATTGATTAGGCGGATTAATACTATTTTGAAAAGCCGCGCACGACAACAAAACCAAACAATACAAAATGATTGATTTGTTCATCAAAGTAACATTCTTGTTCAACTTCGTTGCACTAACGAAAATAGACACAAAAACAACGAGGCAAATACTGTTGTGAAGCGTTTCAGCCAACAATGTAAATGTTTGCATTATAAAGCTTCTTTTAAGGATTTTGTTTTGTTAAAAAGGCATAAAGCTTTAGTTTTGTTCAAGTGATATACAAGATCGTCAACTCGTTATGTTTGGATATAAGATTTTATGAAACTCGTTTGATAAATTTGATTTACAACTCGTCTACGACGACATAAAATCTTACATCCCAACTTAACTCATTGGAGATCCTCTATATATCACATACATGTAAATCCGTTATCAATTAGTTCGCGATCGTTTCTCAGCTCCTCAATGGTACATATACTGTGCTAGTAAATGAACCGTTGATTGTTTATGAAATGTGTGTGCCCTAACGGTTTACTGCATGACAAGTAAGATCTCTGTAGACCCACAGCTGATTATACAGCATGCATGTGCTATAGAAGTTATCATTTTCATATAAATGAATTGGTGATTCTCACAGGTTAATCTGTGATAAAATTACCCAGGTTCCCGCAATTGTGATAAATTTTCCAGATTGGGGAGAATTGTAATAACGTTACTCGGGTCAAGCAAAGTTCACCAAATGAACAGGATTTAAAAGTGACTGAGAGAAATGCTATCCGGTTTTGGCAATTAAGAAATGTTAGTACTGGAGGTGGTGTTTTTGTCGTAAAAATGAATATTTGGTTGCTATATATATGAAGTATAATCACTTTATCACAATTATCCCAAAGCTGGGTAAATTTATCACAATTCATAGAACCTGGGTAACTTTATCACAAATGTGAGTGACAGCTTCAGCTTTAATATTTGGCAGGAATCAACCATGCAATTAATCATGACCATTGGGGGCCATGAATGCAGATTAAAACCACGTAAAGAGTGCAGATTTTTCCACACAAACATGTACAATTGATAACCATTTGCAGCAAATTGTTTGAAAATGTGTAGGACAAATTTGTCAGTATGTTAATGTAACCCAGAATATATCAATATGACCGATGTGGCTTAAAATATTGTTAACAGAAGAGATATATCATAACTATATCACATTTAAAGATGGCATATCTGTTCAGAGCATCAATTTCGACAAATAACATAATTTTTATAAGACCCAATTTCAAGACAACAAATACCTTTGTCTTTGAATAAAACTCACCCAGACAAAATTGAAGATTGCGTATTTGTTTTTGGGGGCATAATGAAGTGGTTTGTTCCTGTAAAATATCTAAATCGAAATGGCATTGTGCCTTGATGGAGAGTGCTAACAAGACAGAGTTCTCCATTCTGTTGCGCTCCGACTGCGTCTACAGTTTCTGATCTAAATTAGCCCGTAAAACTGTCCCGAAAAGTTGTATGTATTATACCAAAATAAATCGAAATACAATCAATATTAATGTATAGAAGAGTTTCCGGACATGTGGGTATATCTTCGATTCATATTTACTATGTCATACCCAGGAAACAATATAACACTTGTTAGGAAGTGATAGACCATCTTTAAATTATAGTATGCAAAATTGACTTCACTTGGCTATTTTGGAGCTGCAACATCTGCATTAGAAAAACTCACACTCAATTTTGCTGACATTTCATCCACCACAAGCCTCACCGTAAGAGGGCGCACCGAGAAAGTTTTCTGTATCGAGGACGTAAGTCATGAACTCTTTCACTGCGCAGAACCGCCCTGATTCGGAGCACATCGGAAGTTTATTTGTGACGTCATTGTGGTTATACAGGAGACTGAAGTACTTAGCATCGTCTCCATCCTTGCTGTAAATTTCTAAGAACAAACTTTCTGGTCGGAAACCAATATCTGGGAAGATTCCTAAAGCGACGAGTATATTCTCCATGAAAAACCTTGTGTTGGAAAACACGAACATTTTGATATGATTGTCGCTCAAGTGAAAGAGTTGCTCGGATAAATGTGCTAGGAACGGGAAAACATATAGACGACTGAAAGAGCGAACAAATGAAGAACGAACTAGTTCCGTTCTATGCTTCCGCGCCTGTTCCATGAGAATTTGCACAATTTCAACATTAACACATACCTGAGATGAATCACAATATAGTTCCTTGTCATTACATGTATTATAAAAAATATCAGATAGTAGTTCTTTAGAGGACACACCATCCGCTGATTTTCCCATTAAGTTTTTCACTTTCGCATCAACGGGGTCTGAACTATCCTTGAATAGATATCTTCCTTTATGAAGAGCGTTTCGTATACTCTCCTCCATGTGTTCAATTTTCCTACATCTGCAGTTGAACTTTTTTGAAGTTATCTGGGAACAGAAACGCTGATCACTTTTGAATGGATGTAAATTAATAAATTGTTTATCAGACAGCATACCATGTAGAGTTGCGGACCCTGTTTGATATGACGGTTTATCGAAGAATCTCACAAATTTAATTTTTTCACTGTCCGATTTCGCCATCAGATTCAGCTCCTGGGTATAAAACATGCAATCTTCTCCAAGTAGAATATTATTAATTATACTGGACGGTGGCAGATCTCCCGGAGAACATGATTTACCACGTGGAATTATTTCAATATTTTTGAATGGACCCTTGTGACTGTTCATTTTATGTTGATCGTAAGCGACATCCCGATAGCTTTGCACTTTTCGAGATGAATGCCAATCAGTTGCTTCGCCGTAGTTACAGGACACCGATTGGACAGGTGTGTGGTTATCCTGGGTAGTTTCTCCAGGCGAGAGGATTACGTAAACTTGTTCTATGTGATAAACGCTTTCTGTCGTGTAGAAATCTGAAAAAAGACATTGCGCATATTTTTTTAACTTGAAAAATCCAATTTGACTTTATTGTGAATCACAGGGGAAACATATATACCGACTACTCATCACCCCCGTCTACGTGGTATCGCCAAACCCGAGGGTATCACCAAATCCGAGAATTGCGGTTTTGATAAATGAACATATCTTCCCTCAGATGCAGCTATATATCTCCCAGTTAAATGGTGATATCCACTATTCAAAACATAATTTCGCAAAGCATGCAGAATGTTCCCTCAATGGGATAGCTGCATAGCTTGCTCTCACCCCGATAAATTTAATAGAAATTCCGACTCATTTCCGATTTTATTATAAACAGTAGACACTTTTTGACGTTGGGTAGTTCGTTTGAAACATAATTATCAGTCATTGATGGCGGATAATGCGTGTATCAATAGAAACATATATGTTTAATTAACCATAGAATTGTATAGCCTGCAGAGCGGTTCGCAAAAATTCTATATGCATCCAAGTGTGGGTACCCACCATTATTTCGGGTATCAACGCTGTAGATCGAGATGTCGCCAAACGCAGATCTGGGATGTCAAAGATGCGAATGATATACTTCACATTTGGACCGTTTCTGCTTGGAAATATCCCAATTATCATTCGGACAGGCCGGCACTTGGATCATCTTTAGGGTGTGTATGTTTGTTTGTGTTTTATGTTCTAATGTCATATTAATAGTATAGGCTATTCTGTGTTATTCGACATTATAGGCCCAGAACTGTACAACGAATGGAAAAATTAAGTCAGTGTAAATCATGAGTTAGCAGGGCCGTGGATATAGGGTCCCTGTTGGGGGTGTTTACCTATAGTTTCTAAATGCACACCCTTCCAGTAAATTTTATTTGCAGTTAATAACTGCACCCCCATATGCATGTCAGGTTCGAGTTTTCATCGAGTTTACAGCGCGTTCTTCCAACTTTTGGATATGACAACCCCTATGTTAGATTTTTTCATCTGGTGACCATTTCAGTTCACAAATATGGCCGAAGTTATTTAAATTATCTAAATGTACGGGTTTTTGTCTGAAAACAATTTACACACTAAATACTTTAAAAATGTGAACCAAGTTTTGGAATGAAATTTCCAACTGAGGTTATGTCGGGCAAGACTTTTCCAAATGTTGAAAGTGTTGACCGACGTGCCGACACTGCCACATCCCTATAAGCGAATGAGTGGATGAATTACCCGACTAAGAGAACAGGACATGTGAACTTCGGATGTAGCCCAGTATATTCGTGGATATAGCTAGAGCACGCATAACTATTTATCTTTTCTTGCGATGTTTTGTATCAGAATTATCATTGCAAATTGCTCGCTTGATTTGCACCACGTGCTATTGTATACATTTTTCTCTGTTGAATGGTTTGACCGAGGTTGAGAGATACCCCCAACAAAACTATTCCTGTCCATGAAGACAAATGCATTTACGATGAATGACACGTTATACTCATCATCAGGTCTCGTGTTCGTTTTGCACGAGACTGAGCGAAAATCACAATTATCTCTGTGAACAAAGCAAAAACAGCCACTCCGCATAAAAATCACCGGGCGCGGAAGGCTAAATTATATTATAATTAATGCCTTAATCAGTGCCTTCAACCGGTCCCTAACCCTTTTAGTATTTAGTGTGTAAATTGTTTTCAGAAAAAAAACCCCGCATTTTTTAGATAATATAAATAATTACGGCCAAATTTATGAACTGAAATGGTCACAGATTAAAAAAAATCTAAACTTAGGGGTTGTAATATCCAACAGTTGGAAGAACCAGTTGTAAACTCGATGAAAACTCGAACCTAACATGGGGGTGCAAACCGAAGTTACTGGAAGGGGGTGCATTAAGAAACTATAGTCGAACACCCCCAACAGGGACCCTCTAACCACGTTACTGCTAACTCATGATTTACACTGATTTAATGTTTCCATTCGTTGTACAGTTCCGAGCCTATAATATCGAATAACACAAAATAGCCTTGTACTATTAATATGACATTAGAACATAAAACAAACAAAAATACACGTTTTCACCTTTGCACATGCACCACCACCCTAAAGATGATCCATGTGCCGGGCTTTCCGAATGATAATTGGGATATTTCCAAGCAGAAACGGTCAAAATGTTAAGTATATCATTCGCATCTTTGACATCCCAGATCTGCGTTTGGCGACATCTCGATATGCAGCGTTGATACCCGAAATTATGGTGGGTACCCACACTTGACGCATATATAATTTTTGCGAACCGCTCTGCAGGCTAGACAATTTTATGGTTAATTAAACATATATGTTTCTATTGCTACACGCATTATCCGCCATCTATGACTGATAATTATGTTTCAAACGAACTACCTAACGTCAAAAAGTGTCTACTATTTATGATAAAATCGGAAATGAGTCGGAATTTCTATTAAATTTATCGGGGTGAGAGCAATTTAAGCTATGGTCGCTATCCCATTGAGGGAACATTCTGCTTTGTGAAATTATGTTTTGAATAGTGGATATCACCATTTAACTGAGAGATATATAGCTTCATCTGAGGGAAGATATGTTCATTTATCAAAACCGCAATTATCGGGTTTGGTGATACCCTCGGGTTTGGCGATACCACGTACACGGGGTGCTCGTGTGGGTTTCAAACGTTGTCTACATTGCGGACTCGTGCAGCTCAGCTAACAAGGGCAGATGGACGCCTATGATTGCAATGTGACCATATGTTGTTTTCTTGGAATGGTGTTGAAATGTCGCTGCAGTTTAACGATGTTTTATGATTGTCAGTTCCCGTGTTGTTGTATTTAAAACAAAGTCAATTTTCAATGCCTTGATCCTGCTATAAATACATCACACTCTTAGAACAAATGTGTATAAATACTACACAATATGTGTTACATTTGATCTTAAACAAAATTGCGTAGAAATGACACATGACATAAATGTGTCGGTGGAATTTTCTCAACATTGAATATGAGTGAATATGTGAGACATTATATTTAATAGATGAGATATGTTCTATTTGAGACATAAACCTCGTAAAAGCTGCCATAATAAAAAGTTGGCAGCTGCTTTAAAACTTTGAGCTACACAATTATGTGTTGTTCGGTTTTTACACAAACATAGTGTATAACAAAGTTTAAAGCTGCTGCCAATTGTTTGTTCTGTGGTAGCCTTTACAAGTTTTGTGTCCCCAATAGAACACATTTCATCTAATAACTAAGATACACTCACATATTCAATCATATTCAACATTGATGATATTCCACCGACACATTTAATAATTATATGTCATGTGTCATTTCTACACAATTTTGTTTAAGATCAAATTTAACACATTTTGTGTAGTATTTATACACATTTGTTCTAAGAGTGCAGCCCCATGCAGTGGGAACTTTTTCTATGCGTCTGGGTCAGGGTCGTGGTGAAATATAGGCGATGGTGTGTCTCTCCCACAAGTTGACACAGCATCAGTAAAATTAGAAATTTCAGACCAAAAATAGGTTGAAATTGTTCTGAAATTTTGATATCCCAACCAATACTTAGTGTGAATTTTTTTTAAAGATAAACACCCCCATTATTTTCGTAATTTCAGTCAAATCATTGGAATGGAATGGCCATCAGTTGGCATTTTCAATATATAGCTGATGTTAGCATGGACATTTCCAAGAGTTTAAAAGTCTGAGCTACCAGTTGAGAGAATTAAAACGAAGGACGAAAGGGGGTGCTGCAAATGGAATTCCCCAGACTTGGAAATTTCGGTTTGTTTCGAGGGGAGGGGTGCCATCCCCTTGAAATAAAATCAAAGAGAGGGCTGCAAATTGAATATCTCATACTTTAATATTTCCGTTTGGTTCGAGGGGTGGGGTGCTTTTGGAACGTTGGACACGGCCCCAAACCCTCATGCACACACAACGGTCTCTCTAGTCACGCCCATATGGTCTGATTATCCATTTATGTAATGGTACCTTCGAATGATTTCCGCTGGGGCGAGCAGTATTTCTTTTTCAGAGCAGTCTTGTCGTATGCATCCGTATACGTAACAGTGTTTCGTGGTGACGACTTCAGGCAAGGTTTATCCGGTTCTCGATCGGCGACATCCTCACGTTCTCTGTGAAATTGGCTCGTCGCCAACTCCACCAAGGACACGACTGCAAGAGAACCATGGTATGCTTCAATATAGTGAGTGATTTATATGTCATGGTTAAATACATATTTGTGATTCATGGCATGAGTCTCTACCCCGGCGCAGAGATGATATTCTGCCCGTTCAGCACCTGTGACATTTTGATTTAAAGGTACTCAATCCCATCAGACGCTCCTAAATTAATATTTCTTTGGCTTCGGGGGAAAAAATATTTGATTCCAGTCGAGGAACCTACCCATCAAAGCTCAGATTGATCATATATCGATTTTTTAAGTTTGTTATTTCAATTGTTTCTGGGCCAGAAACACGAGGTCAAATGGACGGTCTTGCAGATAAAGACGGATAACTCTAAACTCAAGTGGTAATAATAACCACTTGATTTTAGAGTTATCCACCTTTTGTCTGCAAGACCGTCCGTTTGAACATGTGTTTCCACCCAGAAACAATTGAAATAACAAACTTTGTAGGCCGTTCCTCGACTCGAATCAAATATGTTTTACCCCCGAAGCCAAAAAATAGTAATTTAGGAGCGTCTGATCAGATTGAGTACCTTTAAACATTATTTATTTTCCCCAATTAATATTACATTTTGATGATGAAACATGAGTAGAATAGAATAGGGGAAGAGGATCTAGCGATTTTTGATGTTCTGACAGTGAACTTTATAACATTGAACAAACAACGCAAGCAATAATTAAATTTGTTTGTTAATATGTGTTCCTTAACAACCAATTTCACCGTAGGGAATTGTTCAATCTCGAGGTTTCATGATTTTGTGACTTTTGTGAGCCGATATAACAAACATTGAATTAATAATCCGGGTTTATTAGCAACGCGAAGTATAACCGGCTAGCCAATGTCACCGAAATCATACAATCTCAAACTGGGAACATCACCTATACTGTGAAATACATGCATCATTACGGAACGGGTATTAGATACGAAATGTATTACCTGCATTGTATTTTCAATGCTATATATTTCCTTGTCGGAATATTAAAAAAATCGTTTTGAACTGGTGGAGTATGATCTCTACTGGCGTAACTTACATTTGCTGAGAAATTACACGGGCGATTTGTTCTTAGTAAGAACAATCATGACTGTTGACAGAAATGGGTTATTCATTAAGTTATCAAGTGCACTTGTGCATGTGTTAGCATGTAAAATATAACACTGCGTGTTGAGTAAAGATCGACAGCGACAAGACATTCAGGTATAGATACATCTTTGAGAAATCGACCGTCGCTCGTAGAGCTTGGTAAACTCATTGTGCGAATTTTCAGCGGGCGACATGGCATGCTATGGCATATTAATTATGATGACCAATTGTCACCAAACTCCACCATAATACATTGTCACACCTACTATGCCATCGCTACTGTGGTACCTGTGTCCACAGCCACACTCGGATATCCGTCTATAGAGCGTAAAGGGCTCCAGTTTGGTTTGACTCTTCACACAAAGCTTGGTCATAAGCCTATTTATTGAAATAGTCTATTGTTATGTCCACGACTTTCATTAAAATTATCATTGTTGAAACCAGATAATCTGATCACAAATATCAATATCGTTTAGCTGCAATGTCGGGTCGTTTCAAATCTTAACCGGGCAGTATGAATAAACCATTGTTATCAATAAACGATTAAAGGCACGGATGGCCTTCGCGGTAGATATGCTGTTAAAATGGTCACACCCGCTAAAACTGCCATAAACAGAAAGAATATTAAAATATAGATAGTTTTAATTATATTCTTATACCAATAATAAATATCGCGTAAATAGTATGGTATTGTTAAGTTCGTATGCTGTGTTATGTAAACAAAACCCAGGTTCTGTAACATTTTTGGTTTTTGTTTACATACGAACTTGACAATAACATACTATTTATGCGATAGGTATGATTGGTATAAGAACGAAGTCTGTATATATATTTAATATTCTTTCTGTTTATGGCGGTTTCAACGGACGTGACTATTTAAACAGCAATACCCATCCGTGCATTTAATGCGCCATTTCGATAAGAACTGAGAATTTGTTCACGCTCACTGAGTTAAGCAAATATGAAACAATGAACACTCATATGGAGTCCGTGCCTCTATAACTCTGACATATATAAATAAATAAAAGAGTATCATCTGTCTGTCCGTCCGTCTGTCTGTCCGCATTTTTCTCCTATAGACTGCTGTTCCGATTTCAAACAAATTTGGTGTAGTGAGTCTGGGTACCACCAAGACGGAGGTCATAACGGCGTTAGTTTAAAAAAATTTAATTAAAAATAAAATAGTTATAATAATAAAAATGTTAATGTGAATGTTAATTTGAGCAAGGAGCTCAATCTAAAAAAAAAAAATATTTAAAAACAATTTAATTTAAAAACATTTTTTTTTTAAATCAAACTGTTTAAAGGGGTACTGTACCCCAATTTCAATAAATTCCCGGTGACAATAGCGATCTAATATCAATATTATATTTTAAAATAACTAATTTGAGTCGACGATGTTTACTTAAAACGTTCTAACAGGCTAACAGGCTATCATAAAAGTAAAATTGAATTATTTAATATAAATTCATTTATGGCTGTCAGAGTCATAAAATGGAGAATTATGCCATTACGAGTTACCGTTCTTGAAATCTTATCCGTTGCGTGTCTTTTATCGACGGCCGTTCGCGAACATTATTGAGTTGCAAACAAAACATGTTACCTGCAAAATGAAGGCCCGCTATAACCGATTCGGAAAAAAAGGAGAAAGAAACAAGTCATAAAGCATAAAGTATTTTATAGGGAGTGAGATTGTTCGATGGAAGAGATTGAAGGCATTGAAGCTGTGAACAATGAACTTCCGGTTCTTCCTGCGACCTGCGTCTTTTCCGGTGAAGGTAAAAAACATGGCGCGTAGTTTGAAATCGTAATAATTTTGTTTCCAAGATCAATATTTTCTTCGCTAAATTAGGTCTATACGAAACTCATATAACACGAACACTATCTAACTTGAAAGTTATTTCAATGGGAGTAAATACAAAAATTCGCCTATCTCTGTGTACAGTACCCCTTTAAGTGACCTTTGGAGGCATCTGCAAATATTAGATCTTCTTTACGATATTTATTTCCTATGAAATGTGTTGGTATATTATTATCTCGTAATGCTCTGGACAAACTATCCCAATTTCTAAGTGCACTGGGTTTCCTGACCTTGCTAGAAGGTATTATATCATTTACCAAATCAGTTATGCTTCCGATTGGCTTGTCAGTAACGAAATCATTCCACTGTCGTTAATTTAAATTCCTGGCATTCTTTTTAAATGCGACAAAAATAACGAGCCTTTTTTCTGGTAAATTTTTGGCAAACTTTCAACTGCTAAATCTAGTTGGTTAGGTTCAGGTAAAACGACGTCACCGGAGGGTTCTGTCGTGATTTTTACTGGAATCGGCGTTGTTTTTATAGAATTCTTAGCCATGTCATATTCAATAGACGTAGAATTAATTTTTCTTTTCTTAACTGACTGAGGCATATCTTTATCGTCTAATATTTGCTGCATTTTTTGTCTCACATCTTCAGTTTTCAACGATTGAATAGACTGAGAATTTTTCCAGTTTGTGAAAGTTTTAAATGGGACCAAAACCATTTTTTCCATCTTCTCAGAAAACTTTGCCTAAAATGTCTCCTAACACGGGAATTAAACTCACGGCCAGAGCTGCTAAAAAACCACCGTGTTGTAATTTATTTTTCCTGGTTTTAACAAGATTAGACTTCTTTGACAAATGACGAATAGAACTTTTAAATGGTCTTAGATTAGCTTTAATTTTAGATGAGATTGGTACATTTCCGTTAAGCAAATTATTACAACATTCAGATAGACTGTCTAATCTCGGTTTGTTTAATGCCCTCACGTCTCCACTGCATAACATATTTCTCAAATATTTAGCGTTTTTCCTTAATTTGACACTGGGGCCCATATCGTAGGATTTTCACTGAGGACGTCTGATCTGAATCTAAGGTTATCCGGACAAGTTTGGTTGAAATCCACCAGTAAATGAGAATATGGATCTGTTGTACACAATTTATATGCTTTTGATAAATTATTAATACCACATTGGGTAGATAATAAATTTATCTGACCACAATCTCTAGGAGATTTGAATAAAATAAAATAATTCGCGTTTAACGATAATTTTCTACATTTTCTTTCTAAAAAGATTATGCGTGACGTATATCACACTACATCTTTCGTGATGTGATTTTCTAGCGAATATATCTGTTACATTATCGATCTCTTTGTCAATATGATCCATATCATCTATAATTAATAGGTCACATTCACACAATGATTCTGGAATTTGGTTTACTAAATCCACGTTATCAGACACTTGTTGATCAGAATTGGGAGTCACATAAGTTATTTTTTCTGGAACTGGACACATTAATTTATCTTTATTTTCGATTAAACTATATATAAACGTAGATTTTCCACTCGCTAAAGGTCCATTTATTATCGCCCTAAATTTATCCTGAAAACATACGTAATTGTACGTTTTCATTTTGTTTTATTGTTTTGTCAAACGATCTTTAATTCAGTGAAAAAAACACAATTTTTTTTCCCACACTGGATGTCCGGCAAAATTGACAGAGAGATTCTGATGTATACATAACAGTGGGTAGCTTATCGACTCGATGCTATCGCATTACAAAACGGCTCGGCAGTTTAATGTCGCGAAACACCTATTGAATAAAGATTTTAGTACCTGTTTGAACCACCGCCCATAAATATATATTGTCGACTCCGTGCTATCGCATTAAAAAGTCGCCTCTGTTTAATATGGCGGAACCAATCTAAAGCCAGCTGAATAAAATTTTACCACCTGGGGCGCGGAAGGGCGTTGATATATCGTGTAAATTTAAGTTTGCGGTAAAAAAAAAGGATTTTATTGTGTTGAACAGATAGTTCAACTATAAACATTGGTAGAGGACATGAATAGTGTTCGGGAACGATTTATCAGCGCGATAGAGTTGGACACAACACCATCATGGATAATATGGCCTGCTGTTGCAAGAAATCATCAATTTGTTGACGATGGTTTCGACGAATCATTAGATTATGATCAGTTCCATGACGCTCCTGTGTAACATTGTTACGACCTCTTTCTCATTAAAAGGGAATGGAGGCCCTCATGTTTTATTTTCAACATGTTTTTTTAAAATCTAGTGTTGGCATTGTGAATATATGCAAGGTGGGAATTAATTACTAGATGTGTTTTCTTAATAATCAGGTAAGTGTAATTTCTATACGTAAACAAAACTGTTACAGCACAACTGTTGTTTGTAGTAAGAATGATGCATTGCTTGATACATTTCGATACAGATAATTGAAGCACTCAAGATTTTATAGTCCGATCTGCGCAAATTTAGTTCATAGGCACGGAATAATTATGTTAAGTTCATCATGTTTAAAGACACAGTTGGCCTTGGCGGTGGCTATCCTGTGAAAATATCTCCACCCGTCATAAACCGCCACAAACAGAAAGAAGATAAAAAATGTAGATAGACTTTGTCCGTATACAAATAAGAAATATCGCATAACAGTATGTTTTGGTCATACGTGTGACCATTGTTATGTAAACAAAAGCATAACAAATTACTTTTCTGGGGTTTGTAATATTATGGTGGTAAACATAAAGAGCGTTATATTTGTTGGCGAATACCTGATATGTAACGAATGAAGAGCGTTTATGCCATTTGTGTGTGATTAGTCATTAGCATTGTGCTGTCTTCTGTAACACAATCAGGCTCTTTCTTAGGTAAAATATAGTAGGTGTTTATGATAACATGCTGTTTACGCGATGGTCATGGTATATATAAACGGAACTGTATGCGTTTTATTGTTTTTCTGTTTAGGAACAAATATCAATATTTTCGTCAATTAAGGCCGCACGTGCCTTTAACGTATATAGTTCATCTATAAAGACAACACCATCATGGTCCAGATGACCTGTTGTTCCATGTTTAGTCCATAACGCAATGTAAACAAAACTGTTACAGTAAAATTTAGGATGCTGGTTTTATTTTGGTTGTATTTTCTTCGGCCACGTACATCTGTATATCTTTTTCTATTCAACATCCATATGCAATACAAGTTAAGAAATATTGCTCTGCACACCTATAGTATGCAGATAGAATTGAGTGCTGTCCACCCTATTTAACTATCCAGATTATATTGGGGGTTCAATTGTTTTTATTAGGTAGATTTCCGTGCCGATTTAAAAATGTGCAGATAATGAACGGGAACCTGTTTATAAAACACACATTAACCTAGTCTAACGACATGAGTAATTCCAGATGTAATGTTGCAACTAATTGGCTTAATATTATTGTTTGATTGATTCTGTGAGATAATTGCATACTATTGATAGCCATATCATTGCAAGTACATGTGCTCGTGTGTGCACATAAGCATTTTATATTCGCGTTCATCATTATACTTTACAGAAATGCGAGAAAAATAATTACTCTAAATGTTCAAATTTCAAAATGACGCCGATTAATGAGTTTTATGCGTGTGTGCAGATTCCAACACAGGCGTTATGTTGTATACATATGTAAATTAATCAGATATATAATAGCCATTCACTACTTGTTGCAATTTAATGCCTGGATCAATTCTAAGTTTAAAAACGAACGACCGGGAATTGTTTCTGTCCGAGCATGTTTACATCTGATGCTAAATTGCGAACTGATTCACCAGCATTTGTTTTTTCCAACTCGTGTTGCCATTTTGATTAAGAGCAGAAATATTTGCCATAATCAGGTAAGTGTTATCTTTATTTATGTAAACAAAACTGTTACAGTACATATTTTTTTCAAAAATAAAACAATTTTTGAATTGGAATGTTAATTTGTAGAAATTAGAGCACATTTGCTAGATAAATGTTAATATACTGTTACAATATGCTTAGCCACAACGTGTAGACAAATAAGATTTTACATAAACAATTTGTAAAACTATGATTATTGTTTTTAGTTTGCATGTTTAAAGTTAACTTTCCGTAGAATCTGAATTGCAACAATGTTAATTTGGATACTGTAATAGACTATCTAAAAAATTATGTATATCCGGTTTTTTTTTATAATTAAGAGTTGCATGCAAACAGATAATAAACGCTCTTTAACGATAAATTATCAACCGTATTTAAGTTAAATTATTAGCTCCCTTTTAAGAATTATGATGTTAATAAGACCTATTTATTAACAATTCTGAGGTAAAATTATTACAATTTTTTTTTTGCTGTGATGTTCAAACACATTTGGTATTCAAATTATAAAATGAAATCTTAGTGCCCTTTTAAGACATCTTGTTTATAAATAGAGATATATAAAATAATAAAATAAATCTTAGTGCCATTTTAAGACATCTGGGATGAACAAAGTATACTGTATCCGAATAAGAAAAACAAAATCTTAGTGTCACTTTAAGACAACTGCTTTAAACTTCCTCAATATGTCTCGCTCCAATTAATATACAAACTTGATATAATTTATTGTTTTAAATTACACAGAACATATGATGAACAAGATAATAATTAATTAAAAGTTATCTGAAATCATAATATAATAAACTTATCTGACTATTGAATCCATGCCTTGATTTGCTATTTTAGGTGGCTTATATAGGCTATATTGGAATGTTTACCGTAACATACCGCCCGCTGCAAATTTGACAGGTGTAGTATAAATTATTCGTTTTGTACGGTCATAAATACGCCTCGTTAATGATATTTTGACATGTGAGCAACGATGGGGTGGATATTAATCGCCTTGTACAGAAATGTGTGTAAGGCTTGAATGACATTAATCATATATACTATGCGACGACAATTACATTCAACTTGAGATAGTATGCGACGAAAACAGGTACATGTTTTGTTGGTATTTTGAAGGACTTCATTTTTTGTGACTATAGATAGATTGACTAAACGAATGTGTTACTGTATATAAATAGAGCTCGACATGAATTCTCGACGAATGAGAGTGGTTTATTCGACTTGGGTAGGATGACATCATTTGTTGGGACTAAAGATAGAATGACTTTCTTTATATAAACAGATGATTCGCATAGGTGAAATTGAGATACTTCGATTGATTATCTGTTCTTTAATGGGTAAGTAGCTTTTGCTTTGCAAAACAGAGGTGGATATGAATTCTCGACGAAGACATCATCCTATTTTGTGAGTATAGTTGGTAGATTATTCGACTTAAAGAAAGATGGCTCGAATGACATCATTTGCTTGGGACTAAAGATAGAATGTTTTTTCCTTATATAAACAGACACATTTGTATAGGTAAAATTGAGAGATAATTGTACTTCGATGGATCTGTTCTTTAATAGGTAAGTAACTCTTGTTATGTTAAAACAAAACATTTATTTAATGTTGGTTGTGCGACTTTTGATGTTTAAAAAGATTTGGAATATCAGTTGTTTGCATTAACAGTCAACAATGTTTCAATTTTTTTTTGTGCAAATAAATGGATTAAAGTTTTATTTAATTTTCATATTTTTTTTTACATATAAAGTTTGTGCTTGAATTTTTTTGACTATGATTATAATATTTTTTATATTTTTTGGATTAAAGACAAAACATTTATTGTGTTTTACGATTATTGTGGCAATGAAAAGGACTTTTGATACTTGCGAGCGAAACAGATAAAGATGTTTTTGTTGTTAAATTGTTTCCGTTAACATTAAAATTGTTTTTTTTTAATTTGGCTTTCAATTGAGATATTTGATTTTCATATTTTGATTGATTTTGAAGCATTATAACATATAACTTCAATTTTATTGACGTAAAATTAACTTAAATTGTGTTTTAATTGCTTTATCGTGCTTTTACATTTAATATTTCATTAAAAGGGAGATTTTTTAATTTTTCTGAAATATTGAATTTGTGTTGGAACTGAAATACGTTGTCTTCATATAAACCGAAAATACTCCCGTCATTCATAATCATTAAAGGAATCGATATTGGTTATACATTTTGATTTCTATCACTATGAAATGGTGTTTTTGAAATGTGTTGCCTACTAATCTACAGAAGAACGTTCCTAAAAACAAACGTTCAATGTGTTTAGACCTGTGGTTTTTACATGCATAGGTTTATTCGCTAACGAATATATCATTGTATAATTCATTAATATATATCAATCGTTTAACATCTATATTGAACTTAATAAAACAGATTATTCAATGCACAGGGGAGCTAACTCTGTTCTTTATATTCAAATTAATATTTGTAGATTTACTCAGTATATTTTAGGAAATTTTTGAATAACCTAGAAATAGTTTGTTTGAGTATAACCTAGAAGAGGTATTTAAACACCAACCTAGAAATAGTTAGTCTGACTTTAATTATTGATACATTTTTTTGCCAGAAGATCATTTATATTCATTAAAGGAACTAAGTGTCGGGTTCCACATTTCGATTTCTACGAGACTCTGTAATATCGAGTTTTATGAGATTGAATCGTGTTTCCTACAAATCTACAATAATACAGAAGAAAAGTTCCAAATTAACAAAATTCCATGTGTTTAGACCTATGGTTTTTACATGCATAGGTTTATTCACTAGCGAATATTTCATTTTACATTTCAAATTATATAACATCATTTGTATTTTTTTTACTAACCTATCATATTTGACCTAATATATACTTATTATGCTTAGAAATAGTTACTCATCATTATCTAACATAAAATACATTGCGGTATTGTATCTTAATTATGCCCCTTAAAATAGTTTTCTAGTTAGTCTGACTATAACATCTGCCTAGAAGCGCTTATTGTAGCTTAGGTATGCCTTCAAATAGTTACTAGTTAGTCTGACTATAACATCTGCCTAGAATTAGCTCATTTTTGATACACCTATATAAATTAGTTGTTAATGTATCGTTTAACATTCGTTAAATATTATTTATGAAATCCCGTGGGGGTGGGGATCAGCATTTTAAATGATTTTACCTGTCTCCATTCCCCCTTATATTTTCCTTAACCTCCTCCCTTATATATATAAGATATATTGCCGCTACTTTATACTACTGTTATCGGATAAAAGTGTAACGATTCTATGTTAACACACTAAACATCCGAACATATATGTACACACACAACAAAGTTACTGCTATTTATAATAAACACTTCAATGTGGAACATGTGTATACTGCCATGATTGTTATGTGCACATGTAAATTGCACTATAGTTTATAACTTTTTTAATTTAGCCCTAGGACCACATATTTAGTGGGCATAATATTTACACAAGACTTCATTATGTTATCGTATAGGTTGCATATACTGTAACTGATATGTATGTTTAACCGAAATGAATCTTATCTGATCAGGGTCTCCGTCCTGAGTTTGGTTTATGGTTCTAACCAAAATTGTTATGGATGTTCAGCGTCAAGTCGCATCTGACTTTCCCTAACGCTTCGTATACGGGTACAATTTCCAATGGCGCATCTGATTCAGACATGGTGTTTCATAATACTAAATTCGAGATGCCACAAAATATCCGCGCAACACATAAGGGACCGGATGAATTGACTAATTAAGGGATTAATTATTATTTAATTAAGCCTTCCGCGCCCGGTGATTTTATGCGGACTGGCTGTTTTTGCTTTGTTCACAGACAGAGATAATTGTTGTGATTATAGCTCCACTCGTGCAAACATTCACGAGATCCGATGATGAGTATAACGTGTCATGCATCATAAATTTATTTGTATTCAGGGAGAGTATTTGTTTTGTTGGGGGGTCTTAACCTCTGTCAAACCATTCAACAGAGAACAATGTATACCATAGCACATGGTGGCAGTCAGGCGAGCAATTTCCAATGATAATTCTTATACAAAACAACATAGGAAAAAAGATAAATATTTATACGTGCTCTATCCACGAACATACTAGGTTACATCCGAAGATCACATGTTCTGTCTTTTAGTCGGCTAATTCATCCACTCGGTTATTGGGATGTGAAGTGTTGTGTTGGTGTAACATAACACTTCCCCAGATATATATATAGCTTCATCTGAGGAAGATACGTTTTTGGTCTGGTTTGATTTTGTTTAAACATGGTGTTGTAGGGTGGTAAGCTGACTACATGTCCTACATAGGCACAATACAGAGGACCATCGACATCCAGATAAGAAGGCACACACGTGTGCCACGCATAGCACATTGTGATGATATATGTACGGAAGTGTAAAGGTTAACATAGAATCGTTACAATATTATCTGATGACTCTTAAAAAGCCAGAATTGCATCATTTGGAGCAATACGATATATGTATATTCGATAAGATGATTCGATTTCATTGTCGCTTAACGGTCTACTCGAGTGGGAACGAGTCATAAAGTCTGTAAAATAAACATGATTATAACAAATCGTTGATACGCCGTAGCGTGTCGTCCGGCATGTTAATACTGAACGAATATCCAATTAGCTGAATGCATGCGAACGGCAGCATTCACGTGCGTGTAATCAAGACATCGCGTTATCATTCATTCACGTTCTTGAGATCGCAAATCTGAATGCTGAGATGGATGTTCAATCAATTTGAATTGAAACACATTCATAATATATATGCACACAATATTTCGAATATGTTATGGATTCATATTTCAGATGACATTCGCAGTCCAATTGATCAGTCTCAGATACACATAAAAACACTCATCAGAACTCCTTAAGTAATACGCATATTTACTGCACAGAAACTCGCGTTTGGTCGCATCTTCATCTGTGCCATTCGCATCTTTCTGGACCGACAGTGGTCCCTTCATATCGCGCGGATATTGAGAACGACACGGATTTTTTAAATTCTGTCAAATCCTATACTTCATTGACAGATTCAACTATATACCGGCATTTGTTTTGGAAGTGTGAGAGTCCAGGAACTATACTAGTGAATGGATGTTCTCGAAAATTTGAGTGAGCAAAAGCAAAAACACCATTGAAAAAATTCGCCAAAACAAATTAATGGTCTGATCTGGGAAAACTAAATGACAACTGGTGGATAACTACTCCTGCTTCGTGTGAACATACACATACGATGTTCGATGTCTGTATTGGGATGAGAAACAAACATATCCCCATATCATATACGTGAAAATGACTTTCCCATATTCTCGGTTTTGGCGATACCCTCGGTTTTGGCGATACCACGTACATGGGGTGGATAAGTTGATAATACAATGTTAGAGAGCTTCCTATTTCAAATGCATGGTATATAATATGGCATATATTTTATATATGTGATCTGGGAGTTCGAATATTAAGTGGGCCTTTAATGTTGATGTTTCTTACATGTAGCTTATTTCAGTCATGCAGTCATTGTGTTTTCAACTTTCCATAATAAACTGATACCTCATTTATTCCTCGTGTTGTTTTCGTGGGGGGGGGGTGCAAATTTTAATTAATTTCTGCGAACCTTCGGAATAACGAACCTTTGGAATAGCAAACTTTCGGAAAAATGAACCTTCGGAATATGGAGCCTTCGGAATAATGAACCCGATCCTGTATGAACAGCCCAAGACACGTCCATCAATTAATGTTTACATGTTCATGGGACTGTTTATATTTACATATAATAATGGAGTAAAGTTGAGACCAATACGTCTTTGTTAATTTTGGTGCCCGGATTTCAACGAAATTTGGTGTGTTGACTCAGGGTGCCCTGGTTACGGCAGCGTAGAACCGCCACCTCCTCTTTTGTTACTAACTCGTTTAAGTTAATAACAAAAGAGGAGGTGGCGGTTCTACGCTACCGTAATATTTAGGTACAATATAAACCTATTTGCAAGAGCATATGTTGCAGTACCAGATATAGGGGAATGTGGGCCACAGTTAGACATGGGTCAGAGTGAGACATAGCCACTAACATTTTATTTATTCACATGTGATCAAAATGATTGGAAACTAACAATTGTAATAAGATGTAATCTAAAATTAATCGATTACATTTACTAAAGTAATTGTAATCGTAATCGATTACATTGAGAAAAAAATGTATAATTTGTTTTCCTATAAATCATTAGTTAATTAGTTGATTATATAATTTAAACATATTTCTTTGTCTAATTTTATGAAACAATGTGCATTATAGAACACAAACAATGATTTTTATTACGGAAACTGGGATTGGAGGACAACTGGTGGTATCCCTTATCGCCTTTGTTTCAATTAGGGCGGGTTCGTATCAATCGAGCCCTGACTGGCTACGCGCATTCATGTAAATTCTCCTAATTATTGTAACAAACTGAATCAGGAATGAATCTTTTTATAACACTGTACAACATTTTCATTGAAAATCTATATTTAAAAACACGTCTTCATGCACGTAAAGCATACCACACAAGTTGCGACATTTGTCATGTACGTCATATTGGTGATACGTGCGGTTATATTTGATCGAGATAGCCAGGGAATGGTCGGGGATGGATACATGCAAATGGCTGTTGTGTTAACATTACGCGGCCATTGTAAAAGACTTCCGGAACATGGGTTATTAACCCATTTGAACAACCATAGCAATATAAATCCATTGAGTCACAATGGGATGGTACTTTAGGATCAATATATATGCGCCGGTTTCGTTACTCAATTTTTCGTTACTCAGATAACGAAAAGTTAAAAGCCATAGTCGATCATCTAGAACAGTATACTAGAAAGAACAGTGCAAGAATTTCTGGATATCCTGAAGTGAAATGACACATAGAAAGAAAAAGGTTAAAAAGTTAGTTGCTACCATCTGCAAGGTAATGTGTGTTGATTTGTGAAAGCTATCGACCGCGCCCATCGCACTGGGGAAGCTAAGGTTACTACTGCACAGTCTGCTGAATATCAGTGCAACTCATATAATCCCTAAATAATTCGTCAAATTATTGTGAAATTTCACGATCATATAAAAAATGCAGAACAGATCAATACTATTTTCATCAATAAATATGCATGATCTCTTCAGGGAAACTATCAAACTTCGGAAATACAAACAAATCAGACAATGATGGACACGTGAGTGCAAACTCTTTTTCAAAGGTAAATACGAGACAAATCACAGAATACGGTTGTTCTTGAGTATTAATGTCCGTAACACAGCAGATGTAAACTGCACTAGTATGAACATTCCAGTATCTCTCAGGATATTTTTTGTTTTGTTGACAAATTTGTGTATAAAGTTATTTGTTGGTATATTTTGTGATGGTTCAATTATCTCAAATGGCATATTCCAAGTTGCATCATCTTAAATTACATACTAGTTTTCCAAGTCTCTTAGTTCATCATCTGAAACAAGAACATGCCATGTATTGCTATCATCGCATGAGTAAAACAAACATGCATGACTTTCAAGATTGATATCATATTTGGATATGTCAGAACTGTCTTCATTACATTTATTTCCACTGATCAATGTCCTAAGTATTCCACTGAGGGTCAAGGATATTATTTGGCGTTAAGCGTTTACATCTTAAATTATACACCTTTACATCAAAACGTTTCAGTTAAATACATCATCAGTATACACGATCTTGGTTAAATATATGAAAGTCACTTGATAATCTACTTTCCCGAAGTCATTGTATTGCCATGAACAAGACATCATCAGGAATGAAAAAGATCGTAACGAAGCAATTTTGTAGACAGTGGACTATATTAAAACAATGCGCTATCTACCAATAAATGCACCCAATGATTCCGCTTGGAGACAAAAGCTATAAATTAAAAGAACTGACTAGTGCGCAAGCATAATTTAAAATGCAAACACGTGTACACGAATACATAATGGCTAATAAATAAAATAAAATGACCAAGGCTGCCCATCGAAATAAGTAAAATAGTTTCGAACATCAGATTTTGCATTGACAAGGTATTTCCTATTTAATGAATCGCACATGAACCTTTATCAATGCGTCAATCTGGCGGTCGGGTGGGTGAATCAGAATGTCATCGTTCATCAAACCGAGTGCCTTAATCCATAAATACTATTTGGTGCCTGTTAGAGCTAATAGTTTCCCGTAAAGTATCTGGTCAAAAGTTGTAAGTTCAAATATGAACCTCTCTTTCTGAGAGTTTAAACGATGGATATAATTTGGCGAATTCTTTGTCGAAGCAACAGGCGATTTTTGTTGTGGAGCAACATCATCAACACGAATAGACTGTCGTGTAGCAACTGATCCAACTTGAGTGGATTGTTTGGAAGCAACATGGGTATATTCAATACGTTGCAATGGTCTGTGATACAGGTTCTGGGACAGGATTGGTATCGCTTACGTCAAGTTGTGTTGCTTGTGATATGCGAAAGCTGTTGGTCTGACTGTTGACTCTCTGGGGGCTGTCAGCACTGCCACCATCTCACGTTTTCCCAGAAACGACAGCAAGTTATGTAACTGCTTGAATTGATCTGAGTATTTGTTCACGCTCAGTGAATTTAACCATATTTGAAGTAATGGACATCCATACTGAGTCCGTGCCTCCATAACTCTGATATATATATATAATTAAGTTGGGTGAAAACGGCGACAATATTATCACTTTTCGTGCCACTCCCCTCCCACATACCTGACTCGTAAATGTCCATTTTCGTTTCAAAAACGTGTGTCCTAATCCCGTTTGTATAGTTTCTTTGCTTTTACAATATACCTGGCCTGGACATAGCCCTGACAGTTAAAAGATCGGATTTGGAACATAGGTACTTAAATCTACCTCAATGTACCAAACATTCAATGTCGGTGCATGTCCGCACCGAATGAAGGTCAGAAGGCAATATTTAAAGGAACTTTTTGTCCATCAACTGCTTGGGAATATACGATCTTTTGTAACTCCCAGAGGTGCCAACTGAGCCAATATATGTCTCAGACAAATCAGCTATATCGTGAGTTTTCAAAACAGCTCTGCTACTATTCAAAGTCTTGTGAGGAGAAATAAACTCTGTTGTTTGTGCAATGTATACTAATTCTAGTCAGATTGAATAGTTGTTGAATATTCAATCAAAAGATAGCAACTTACTGGCCCAGTTCTGTTTGGTTTGACAGATTTCAATCGTCCAGCTATAATTTGTAGAATTTGATCAATGACATATACAGAAGGTCGCTTGACATACAGATCAAAGCTAAGAATATACCTCAGCACCAGTGGAACCTGAAGAGTTAGCATTCTTACGATTGATACATTTTTGTTTGAGTTGCCAAAAGCAAATTATCAACAACTTGATATAGTGTGGCATATATGTCTGCTACATAAATACTACCATATTGGTGTCCGGGTTAAGCTTCTAAGTGGTTTGATAATTATATTTCGAACCGCACACTTTGTACAGTTGTGAATGATCATTAATCAACCATTAAAGGAGATCTTTCTCCCGGGGCCCTTCTTATTCAATATTCTTATATGTGTGACATTGAGTCTAACATAAGACTTTATGCAGATCGCAAGATGATACCTCCTTGTTATTCATTGAAGATGACATGGTGCCTCCTAGAAAGCTCAATCATGATCAGTTTCGAATAAGTCAATGGGCTAGTAAATTCCAGGTGAATTTCAGTCCCTTTTAACATAGTCACTCACACTAGGTAACAATTACATATACTAACAATTTATCCTCTTTATTTATAACCAGGAAATCAAAGAAGTTGATCAGTTTAATAATTTTAAATATTCAGGTTCTTTAGATTTTCATGTAAATAAACAGTTATCTGTTTGACAAAATGTGTCCTATGATCAACTGTCTTCGAAGCTTAAAATGACAAACTAACAAAACGTGCACTGGATATTTTGTATAGCTCCTTCGTCCTAACCTTTTAAATTATGGTTATGTAATTTGGGATATTTGTTCTCAACGTCTTGTAACAAATCTGGAATCACTATAACCTGATGCCATAATAACCATAAAGTCATCATAAGAGGGAGAAGTCAGGCGCTTATTCACAAATAAACTGGTAAAAAAAAATGCGATCTAGAAGAAATATTGTTATAATGCATTATGCTATTCACCATATTAGCCCAAATTATATTTCAATACAAATTTCTAGACAACTATCTTATGTTAGTAGATATCCCATGCGTATGGTAAAAACATTTCTAGACATGAACATGTAACCAGTCCATTAGAGTGATATCGAGGATCTTTCTTCATATTCGTTATTGGATTATGGAATGGATTAGTCCCATCAATACGTTCGTGCCCTTTATTATAGATGAGACAGGAACTTCGTAAAATTGGATAAGGCAGTTCCATGCTGCTACATTCCAGGGGATATGGCGAGCCAAATCGTTCATTCAAGGTTAAGAAATGGCTGTGGTGACTTAAAATATATATTTTGTTATGTTCTCATTAAACATCCAACCTGTGGTTTTGGTAATATAAAATGCGGATGGTGAACACTACATCGTGTACTGTGTCTTCTATTATAGTCAGCAAAGATTAACACTATTCAGAAAAATGCAAGATATGAACGTTGATGTGACTGTACAAATTATGTTTTTGATCCTATATACTCTTGGAAATAAGATTAACAGCAAAAAAAAATGAAAATCTGAATGACAATTTTGAATCCACTAACATATTTAAAATTAAGGTTGTAATATAACCTCATTAATCCTAGTCGACCCGCTCCCAGTCCCCTAAAGATATGTATCCACATGATCTCCACATCATTCAAAATATCCATTATGTATACGGATTCGGTAAAATGTGTTTCTCTAGGTACCGATGTGCCTGTCAGTGTGCACTTTTTGGTTGTGTGTTATTTGTAATTTTCGTTTTGTGGGTCCGACCTTATATAGTATTGCCTGTTGTCTGGACCCGTTGTTATGTATATTTAGAAACAAATGTGATATTTCTATTTAACAAAATACTATCTGGACCCGTACTATTAAACTTATGCCCTTGTATACAACTCCTGGATGCACCGGGTGGCTATTAGGGTTCGTTCACACGCTGGCAAGTTTGCAGGGTATGGTTTGCAGGCATTTTTTTGTAGAAAACGACATGGTTCCAGAATATGAACGGAAACAAGCATATAAGATGCATCTGTTCCACGGCCAATTACATGCGAAGTAAAATCTCTGTAGATCCACCTGTAGCGATGCTGTAGCGGAATTTGCCTGTACATAGCATGCAATGATCTCGCAAGAATAAATCCTTCAGGTATTTTAAGGCAAATTACAGTAGCACCGTTACAAGTGGAACTACCTACATTGTACTTCTCATGTCGTTAGCTTTGGCAGAGATGCATGTTAACATGTATGTGCATATTTCCGTTCATATTTTGGCACCAGGTTGTTTTCTATGACCAAATACCGTTCATATTCTGGCACCAGGTTGTTTTCTATGACCCAATTCCTCGCAAATTTGCCAGGCATTATGTTGCAGGCATTCCGTATATAAAGCTACAATGTGCCAGGAACTGAATGCAAAAATGCTTTTAAAATACATCTGTACCACAGCTAATATTACATGAGAAATCAAAACTATGTAGTTGCCCTAGTAGCGATGCTATCGAAATTTGCCATTAAATTACATGCAATGATTTCGCAAACATAAATTATACAAGTAATTTAAGGCAACATGTTATTAGCACCGTTACATGTGGAACTATCGAAATGTCAATTCTCATGTCATTACCGTTGGTAAAAATGCATCTTTTATATACATTCTGGCACCATTGGGTTTTCTATGAGAAAATGCCTGCAACAACTGCCGTGCAAACTTGCCAGTGTATGAACCCTTAACGAGCTTGTATGCCTATAAACAATCCCATGGTTTACTACAGTAGATCTATGTAACCATGGTATTGTCGTATTTAGCACGTCAAAACACGTATGGTTTTACTAGTTTTTGTGGTAAAACTATGGCGAAAGTAATCAATGACACAATTGTACAATTGGTGCCATCGTTGAGTGAACATGGTAATCATTAAAATACTATCGTTTCAATTGATCAAGTATAATTTGACCATGCTGTTAAAGGTACTCAATCCGATAAAACTCCTCTCAATTACTATTTCAATGGCTTCGGGGTCAAAAATATTTGATTCGAGTCGAGGAAGTCACCCATCAAAGCTCAGATTTGTTAGATATCGATTTTAGAAATCTATTATTTTTCATTATCGGGAATACTTTCTGGCCCAGATCTCAGGCAAAATTGCGTTATTATTACCACTTGATTTTAGAGTTATCCATCCTTGTCTGTTTGAATAGAGTTTTGGTGTACAAATCTCGAGCAGGATACGAAATTGACGGCAATTATTAGTACTCATCTCGAGAACATAACAAATTTCCAAAATCAATATCTAATAACTCTGAGCTTTGTTTGATGGGTTCCTCGACTAGAATCAAATATTTTTTACCCCCAAAGCCAAAGAAATAGTAATATAGCACCCTCTGATCGGATTGTTGTTGTTGGAATCTGTTGAGATGGGGACCCTCTTTGCGGATTGAGTACCTTTAAACCATGTTCAGAACTAATGAATATCTAGCTTACATCATGGTTTTCCTACGATAACTATGGTATTATTATAGTTTGCCTGTACGGTATGTGGCTTTATCATGGGTTCGTGTTCATAAAAAGCAATGAACCACGTACGTACGTCGCTTGGAGCCAAATAACGATTCACCGCATGTTGTTAAATTGTGGGCACGTTCAACTCCATATGTGGGTTTAATATGATTTCCAATCAGTTGTTTTGACGACGGTAAAATAATACAGGAAGTATGTATTTGAAAACGAGGCCATTTATTTTAGGGTTCAATTGCGTTCGATACGAATTAAAACTCTTTTAATACCGGTAAAAATCACACAGATATTTCATGAAATGTCCAGTTCGATTTGCAGTGATGCCAGTGAATGTACTGTTATATAATTATAATGAATGACTGGAAGATCCATTGGGGTCACCGGCAGAGTAAATAATCAAAGTTGTTATTATACACCACTTAACAACAAATATGTTGTGTCTAGTATTGTAATAATGTCCTGTATCTTCTATACCATAGTAAACCATGGTTTAAGAGCATGAACCATGTTGTTTATGATAATACTTTAATTTTAATTTATCCGGTAAAATAAATGAGGTTGTGTTCACTACATCGTGTTTAATCATGTTGTTTTACATCGGTAAATATAACACGTTACATGTTTTGTTAAAAATAAGAAATGACATGAAATGAATAATCAGGGGACCCAAATAATTACCTTGAAATTGGGTAACTATGACCATGAAAATTTGGTAACTTGTTTGGATCAGATGTCACTTCAGAATTATGTCGTTTTTGTGTTGTGCATAAGCTTTATTTTGGCCAATATATCCTTTCAACAAGTTACCAAAACTTTGGGTAAATAATTATAACATTCTTCCAATTAAATTTTATATTTCTGAATCATATGTAATATAATCATTACAAATAAAAACAAAAAACAATTTATTTATTCCATAACATAAATAGTTTCCATATGCTTGTTCAGTGAAGAACCGTTCTTCGTGCGGGTGAGTCGGGACGTCATATTAAGCCCGTTTTAACACCATCTCGCGAGGTGGAGCGAACGATGTCTATCGCAGGATCGTTCCATTAATTAATTACCCATGCATACCAATTCCATTTGCCCATCACAATGAATGGAATCGACCCAAGTGAATGGTTAGGGATGCACTGCATGGCTGTAGCGTGTGATTATATTACCTGAAGCTCAAATACGGCCATTGTAAACGACTTCCGGAAACATGGGCTATAAACACATTTGACAAATACCATTAACAATCCATTATAGAATCACACCTTGGAGGGTACTTTGGGATCAATATGCGCCCGGCCGGGGCATAAATTACAGCATTTATTGTGACTGCACTTATTCCGAAACGCGTTGGTTTCTGAACGCTGGAAGAAGCTATAAAAAAGCATGGAGGAACCTAAATCGGGTGGCTTGATAAGAGTGCTCGCTCCTGTTTTACGCAGTCTGGATATATGCGGCTTCAGATTCTCCAGTTCAAAGGGTAGAGTGTATTCATACATCATATTGACATTGCTTGTGTTCAACACACTCCGATTTTTACCGAGTCACTTTGTCGACGGTGACATCTCTTTATCACCCGAGACGGTCATGAGGATTTTGTTCCAGGTGTTATATTTCGAAGGAACTCTTAATGTTTTGCTTTGCATCTGGATGACAAAGCAAGGAAAATTTGAGAAAATATTCGAAACTTTGGACACGGCCATAAATATTGTCGGACCGTCTATGGAGCCCATGAAGATAAAGGTGACCAAGAGAATACGTCTGAGTACGCTGGTAATGTGGATAATAATTCTGACCTCTAACACGTTCTTTGCAGTTGGCATGCTTATTCCGACTGTTGAGCTCAGAAAACTTTTAGAATTCCCATTGAAACCATACACATACCAGCTTGCAGCATACATCGCTTCATCAATTTTTCTAGTGTTAACGGGCGCATTCACGCAAGCAGCTATATACGCCCCAACGCTATTAGTCGGGACTTCATGGACGTTGCTGATAAATTGTTATATTGTTTTAAACGAACATTTCCGGAAAATGCCGAAGGACTTCGAACATCTTGAACAATTCAGAAGACACTATCAGATCGCCTGTCGCGCCACGAGGATGATAGATGATATCTTCAATGTATTGGTGTTTGAGTCTCTAATTGCAACAATTATTGCCCTCCTGATGGGTTTCTACCCGCTGGTGACTGGTCGTACCCAGGGCACATATGAATACATGGCACTCTCATTCACAACCGGTTTCTTCTTCTTAATGCTGTTTATCATCAACCACGTCGCCGCATCAGTTAATAGCGCAGTGAGTATTTTTATGAGGTTACATTATTGTGGAGAATATGCTTTATTCTCTCATCCAAATAAACACATGGAAATTACATGTAAATGTAATGGACTATACCATAATATAGTCACAAATGCACCGTCGATGTGGTCGCAATACACAATGTACAGCAATTTTAGCAAACTTGCATGGGAGAGGGTACTGTACTTCGAAATTTATTCTGAGCCATTCCCCGTGTCATAGGCCCCATGAATCATTATTTATATTAGTAACAAATAATCGGTGTCGATAGATGTCTGCACATGCATGTACTTTGGTCATACCATCAGTCACTGAGTTTTACCCCTAAAATTTACCATTGTCAACCCCAAAAACATACCACGACTGCGGAACGAATGTCTGTGTATATAGAACTGATCATATTTCAAATATAAAAAAAGGTTGTTATAACAATTTCAATTTATTGTTTTTGAAACTCAGTTGACAAACAACATGGAAGAGAAATCGATATATTTTTATCTAACTATACACGTGGACTTGACCTGCACTTCAGGGGAGTTTTGCATAAATCCAGTCGAAAATGACATGAGATTTTCAACATGGAATTTCTATGGATCTAATTGGCGAAAATCGTGAATTTCACATATCACAATCTTCATTGTATGCAGAATCTGAGCAATTATTAAGAGATGAAAAACAGTGGATTTTAATACATTTGGTAGGTTGAAAATATAATGTTCTCTTTTGTCCCCTTTGGTACCAAGAACTGCTAGAATAATTAATAATTTCACGCAACACTCCACTCACCAAATAGCTTATTGTCTTGGCTCTATGAGAGGGTGCTTCATTTGTATCATAATGTTGCGTTAGATTTTTTATTGCATAATATAGCATCATATATTGTAATGAAGAATAATGCAGTCACAAATAGTCCCGCCCAATGAAAACAATTGTTGATATACAGTGTGGTCCACGCAGGCAGGGGTAAATCAACTGTGACTACATTGTAGGCCACAGTGATAAGATATATATATGGTGGTCAGCTTTAACTTGGTTATCAACCAATGACCCAGAACTCATCTAAGCCTAGTCGACTTTCACCATCTCCGCGTTACTCTTACATTTGCGCAGGGCATTTAAAAAATTTGTTACGACACATATCGTCAAAATGATAACCGTGTCTGGGTATACTGTATCGATAATCGAATCCACGCAAGAAAGTTCTGTCGAGCTTCCGCATTAAGTTTCTTGGCGTACATTGTGCATGAATTCCGGAATAGCATTTTTTATACCATTGTGTGTATAACACCTATTTTGTAAATTGCATCTTTACACCCTACTGCATGTGGATATACAGCTTCCTACTGTTGGTATAAATTTCTACTGTGGGTGTAAATTTTCAAACGTGATTTCGTGTGTTAAACGTTTATACCCATAGTAAAACTACATCGTAGTTAGCAAAATAGTTCTTATGTTACATTCAATTAAAATTGGAGATTGTCGTGATATCAATTAGATATGATGAAAGTTGCTTGGATTTCAATCAAATGTAGCATTCTAGTGTTATATGAAATATTATTAATTAGCTATAGGTTATCGGCCGCAATAAGTAGAATGCTGCCCGCGTCATAAGTAACAAAAAGTCGGTCAATAAGTAGAAAACGCGGCCAATAAGTAACACAAAGTCGACCAATAAGTAGAAAATGCTGCCAATAAGTCAAGGTGACGTAAATGACGTGATACATAATTAGCTCGATCGGCAAAGAATATTGTATCGACGGAAGATAGATTGCAGTTGATTTCGGATGAATTACAGACAGTCACTGTTTTTTGGGAGTAAATATACATGTGCGTGGATGAACTACATGTATCCGTATCAATATCATCCCCAGTGGAAACAGACAGTACTGTGAAATCGCTGCAAGTTTTTCACAAAGTTCACAAGAATAAAAATTGCAGGAATAATTGTTAATTTAATAAAACACACAATGGTATATCTATGTTAATATATTCATCATGTGAAACAATTATTACATTGTTGCTAATTAATAAAATACTTATTAATTGGTTGTTTCCACATTGGCCGAGTTGTGAGGCCGAGGTCTGTCGTGTTGGCCTGAGGCCGTAGTGTGACACATTTAAGATAGACTAAAACAATAAACACCTTTGATACCAAAGATAGTTGCATTTTACTTGAAAAAATATTTATGTCAAGTTTATGAGAGAAAAGTCCAATATTTCTGGTGATGTCAGTGGTGACAATAGTAACAATGATCCATGGTGCTTCAGACATGTTAGTATTCAATGTATAGAATACAGAATAGCCAATTTTATACATCAACCACAACTTGTGAGCGATTGCAGGACACCCTGGGGTAATATTTACCATTTTCCATATTTTGGCGGCCATTTTGGCAGCCATTTTGAGCCAACGTAAGAATTTTGGTTCCAGTGAGTTGGAATATTCATAGGTAATGATATGCCTCACTTGCATTACAAAGTTCTGTTCATTTCTTGTTGAAATATGACTAGAATCCCAATTGTGATTTTTTTGTGAAATTTTATACCGTGTTCTGTAAAAATGGAATTTTTGATGGATCGGAAGGGGCTAGGACCCCAATAATTGCATATTTAATTGCTCCAATGATCAGTTAATATACAAATCACAAAATAAAGTCATATTACGCAACCGGTTCCAAACAACATGAACTGATCAAGAAGATATTTGTGAAAAAACGTCATATTTTCAACTTCCTGTGGCCATTTTGGCGGCCATCTTGGATGGTGAGTTTCAATTTTGCGCCAAAAAAGTGTCATTATGTCTTAGCTTCACGAAATTATATACATTTGTATACATTTTACCAGATTTTCCAGGGGGGGGGGGTCGCGCACAAAAATTCCGTACACAGGGGGGGGGGGGTGGTGGGTCATTTGGACCCGGAAAAAATGTGTAAATGACAAAAAATGCAAAAATGCAAAAATCCCTCAGTTTCTGTGCTCATGTAATCTTAATATCAACCATATGACACACTAGGCTATTTAAAACATACTAACCAGTACTAACTACCATTTAGGGGTGTATGAATGCTGATGTATGTCAAAATTAATGTACCAGATTTCGACGGATGAAACATATATTAATTATATATATAAACAAATCATATAACAAACATTAAAACTCAAGAACAAACATTTATAATATGCATACCCAAGATAACCTATCAATTGGATGTCAAAGTGTATGTTAATATATATATATATATACACATGTGTATCCCTTTAAGGGTATGAAGAAAATGATATTGATGAATTCTGTGATGAATTTTGCAATTACTTTTGACAAATTTGTTTACTGTTATAACATAATTATATGCTCAGACACGATCAGTCGACAATGCTTACATATAAGCATAATTATGAAATGATTACCATCGTCTGTTCTTAATCCACATAATGGATATTATTTGTTATCAAGATAAACTTGATGATATAAACAAAAATAACAATTCCACCATATTCTACTGGTTTAAAACTATAAAACAAAATAACTCATACAAAAAGTTCATACTATTTGGATAACAATATGAAAGCTTAGCCTTTTGTAATATTAATTCAACCACAGTTATTATTCACAAGTCTAAGCAGTTACGTACTGTACAGCTACATGTAGTAAGGTGGTATATCTGGAGTTCCAGTTATTTGACTGCCAATACATATGGTATTGTAATTATTAGTTGCTTGTTCATTATTAGTTGCTTTGATATTCAATTTAGGATATAGCAGGATAGAGCAATGTAACTATAAAAAGTAGCTTTTGGTATTAAAGTCTCAACCTATTCCATATGCAACATAAAGCTAGAATATAAACATGACTAATGTGAACTTTGTTCTTGAAACTAATTATAAGTCACACTAACCGGGATCAAACTGCACATGTAAGCTATGCAACTCTCTTCGTGCGAACTTTCTCAGAGTCACATATCTTAACTGGACAGTCTGATTCAGGATGCTTGTTCTTATAATTGGGTTTCCATGTGATACGTCCAGTAAACCGCTTTGCACAGGGGGCACCTATACGGACTGTTTGTACAAGGTGACCGTGGCTTGGATATATCCGCTGGCTTTAAACTAAACTGGTCTTTTTCAACTCAATCGAACACCCACTGATAATAAGTTAATAATGCTACCAATTCTTCACTAATATTGGTGTATGTCAATATGCACACCAACATGACATACATACATGTATTTAGACTGTGAGCTGCTGTGAGAGTGACTTTCCTTGGGTCCCATCATACCCATGTGCAGATATCTATCACATAAATAGGGGATGTGAAATTTGTTCTACCCCTATTACTACAGTATTACTATTGGGCCTTGGCTCTAAAACATCTTATACTATTGTTATATAAAAGAATATGGAGCTATTGAGGATATCAGGACATGTATTACCTCATAATTATTATGTTTTATGGCATTATGCCCAATGTGTTTAAGTGCGTGCATTCAGCATTTCCACATTTTATACTACTAGAATTATCTCCATTTAGAGGTTTATTAAAATGCTGGAATAGTATTAAATAATAAGAAACGGAACAATTCTTTGCTAGGCTATTATTTGGTTAATATTTTATGTTTTTTTGTGAGATTTTGGGGGTGGGTCCCAAAAATTGGGCGGAAAAAAAAAGAAAAAAATTGCAAGTCCCCGAGAGGGGCAAAAACATTTTTTTCGCCCTATATATGTAAAAAAAATTCCGCGACCCCCCCCCCCCCTGGATTTTCCCGCTATAATTTGCATAAAACTGACTTAGGGTCTGGTCTGAAAAACGGCGGCCACGATGGACGCCATCTTGTCTGGAGTCTAAACAGCCATATTTTTTTTCTTGTTAACATTGCTTAAAATTTGAAGGACATAATAAGGAACAAAATGAGTGGGGTGAAGTTAAGTCCCAGGGGGGTGCAAGGGTACCCCTATTAGCTCCCGGACTTCATGGTACGTTTATCTCCATTGTGATTCAATAGATCGACAAATTTAAAAGAAACTGAACGAAAAGTACTTTTTATCGACAGTACATGCTTTGAAGTAAGATATAATTTTTTTCGGTTATCAAATCTATGGATACATTCCATTTTGGTCACTCGTAATAGCACCATAACAACTTACTGTTAACCCTTTCAGTGCCAGGTCTGATTTTTGTATCAACCCATATACCCTGTGCCAATGCATTCTCTTATACATGCGAGTCGACCATTGGTCGCCTCGCATATATAAGAGAATGCATTGTCCTAACAATTTTTCATCATTTGTTATTATTTTTTACAATTTTTTACAATTTTAATAATTTTTTCTTATATTCTTTAACAGACTTATTTTGTAGGTTTAGTGCCAGGGAATCTTATGTTTTTCATGGGCATCAAAATTATTACTCTGAATACTTGGTGATAGTTTTGAGTTATAACATGCCCCTAAGGTTTTATCCAGTTTGTTTTTAAATTCGCTATAGCATGCTTAAGCTTACCCAATAAAATTCAACCCAAAAACAAACAAAAATTATTTTTTATTTTTTTAGGGGCGATTTTACACACCGTAAATTAGGGCCGATGAGATCGGCCCGTGGCACTCAAAGGGTTAAACTATCAAATTCATGCCATATATTGGCAGGAAATAACATTCAAGATTGGTTTGGTGCATTTGTGTGCTTTTACTACTGGTTCCATTTGGTGGTTGTTGGTGTCAGTGCCCCTGGCACTGAAAGGGTTAAACGCGTCAAAATAAAAACGCGATTCCTGGCAGCGCCGTGATGCATTTTACGCGCGCTGTCATTGCAATGGCACTGTGCTTCATTCAAAATGTGTGCAGGCTTCAGCGAACGATGCTGGTGAATCGAAAACTAAAGTTAGCACCACTCGGTCAATCAGAATGCCCGTTTCAGCGACATTTTTTCGACTTTAATTAGCATATCTAATAAACATATACCCTGTTGAGTTGGATATTCGGAAATTTGATCATGGAAACGGTTTGTGAACGAGTCTGTTTTCCGGCGAGTTAACAACCTGCTTTCATGTTCGAATCCCGAAATAACCAAAACCAACGAAACCTGGCACGTGTATAACGTTTCTAATTCAATCCACCAACCATTTTACAATAAACTGCACGAAAAGCATTTTATCGGCATTACATGCTATAAAAATTAAGAGGGATATATCATTCAAATCTCTGGGTGTTCCATGTGGTTACTCGGGGGAGCGCCCGAACATTTATTTATAGCAAATACATGTATATAACTACCGGTTGAACTCAATTACGCGACAATTAGCTGCGCGGTGACACATTTGACGCGTGCTGTCAATAACAAATATTGCACGCTTCAGCGGAAAATAGTGGTGAATTGAAATATTTATTTATTGACCTCCAAGTTTGGAGAGTGATATTTACAAATCAGACAACACGAAAGTATGACATGCAAGGGTTACATAACAAATACATGCATACAAAAATAATAATAAAATAAATATAATAAGATAATAAAAAAACAGGCAATACGCACAAGCTTGACTACCAAGAGATATCTTATCGGAGTCCACGATATGATGGCTCTTGGTATACAATCGCGACCACGGGAGGCACGTGATGTTCGATTGAATATCAGAATGTTGGGTATCATATAATACCATATCCCATAATATGTCAAATATAGCGAAATATCGAAATATAAAATAAAACGAAAAAGCGAAATAGGAAAATACATCGAAAATCGAAATAGGAAAATACAGCGAAATAGCGAAATAGCGAAATAGAACGAAAACTCGAAATAGGAACATACAGCGAAATAGCGAAATAGGGAGAAATATAGAGCGAAATATATAAATATGAAATTATTTTTATAAACGAAATAACGGAGATATTTGAAAAGGTGTCTTTGACGAAATAACGGACATATTTGGAGAAGTGTTTTAAAGAGCGTACCCCAAACTTCCCCCAAACCCACCCACCCAAGGGAAGAATTTTACTTATATTTCTCCAAAGTTGATCTATTGTGGTGTTGCAATTTCTCATACAAATCGCCGTCATTTCGTCAAAAAACTTATTTATAGAGTTATTACCCTTCAGATTAAATATGATATTCAATCGAAAGCACGCGTGCCTCTCGTGGTCGCGATTGTATACCAAGAGCCATCATATCGTGGACCCCGATAAGATATCTCTTTGTAGTCAAGCTTGTGCGTATTAGGTGTAAAAAAAACAACAAAATAAAACACACACACACACACACACACCCTCAGATAAAATAACATATTGATATTAACAGAGAGTCATATGTCACATGCATACGGCTCTACGAGTACTTCATTGTCCCAGACATATCTCGCACTAATGCGGTCGTAGTCATATACAGTGTACATATATCGATATATACAGAGAGTCATATGTCGCATGCATACGGCTATACGACATACCGATGTGCTTTATTGCCACTGGCATATGTCGCACGCATGTGTTCGTATTTATATAGGCTGGCTAAATTATAACGGAGAACATGTCTACAGGCAATAAGAAGAAATGCAGTTTGTGAACGAGTCTGTTTTCCGGCGAGTTAACAAACTGCTTTCATGTTCGAATCCCGAAATAACCAAAACCAACGAAACCTGGCACGTGATAACGTTTCTAATTCAGTCCACCAACCATTTTAAATAAACTGCACGAAAAGCATTTTATCGGCTTTACATGCTATAAAAATTAAGAGGGATATATCATTCAAATCTCTGGGTGTTCCATGTTGTTACTCGGGGGCAGAGGCGGACTGGGCCAAGAAACCGGCCCGGGAAATTAATATAATACCGGCCCATCTGTTGGGGGGGGGGGGACGTCCACAGTCCACCTTGGAAAATTCCAACTGCACCCCCCCCCCCCCCTTGAATCAGAATCAGACCAAATACATATTTTTGCATAATTCCATTTGCACCCGCCCCCCCCCCCCCCTTGAATCAGATGCAGACCAAATACATGTTTTTGCATAATTCCATTTGCACCTCTGGTCTAATATCCTATATATTCATAAACCATGGTTCTATATATTCCCGGTATGAGACCATTCAGATATTTTTACCTGAAAAATTGCATAAAATCTAACATCTAGCGGTCTAACTCCAGACAAATGCACACGGCTACGGACAAGAGACCAGGACACACCGGGTTGTTCATGGTTGTTCGGCCCGGGGTGAGAACATTTTGAAAACTATACAAGAAAATCTCGAATCCGATAAACTAGACTGGCATCAACTGAAGCGTTCCTATTTTCTTGTAAATTTCAATTGGGGGAGGGTGCGTAAGAATTTTTTGGGGATTTACAGCTGGGAGTTACCGTTAAAATCTCGAGATTAATGGGGTCTTTACGTGGTGTTATATGATGCCGACAAGTTCATTTAATGTCAAAATTACGATTAGCCAATTCGGCTGGTTAAACAACACATGTGGCGGCCCACGTCCGGAATTTTCCCGGTCTCCCGATCGGCCATGCAGTCCGCCTCTGCCCTCATGAATTTATGTGAGAAGAGTACCATCTTATTGGATACACGGCTGGTTAAACAACACATGTGGCGGCCCACGCCGGTTTCATTTGCGGCCCAAGTTGTGGTTGGGCGGCCCAACCACATATACCCCCCCCCCCCCAAACCGTAAAAAAAATCCCTCGGATTCTCGCTTGATAGAAAATCACGTGGAATCAGAATTTTTCCGGCCTCCGGCCCATCGGGAAATTTCCCGGTCTCCCGATCGGCCAGTCCGCCTCTGCTCGGGGGAGCGCCCGAACATTTATTTATAGTATATACATGTATATAACTACCGGTTGAACTCAATTACGCGACAATTAGCTGCGCGGTGACACATTTGACGCGTGCTGTCAATAGCAAATCTTGCACGCTTCAGCGGACGATAGTGGTGAATTGAAAACTATAAAGATCGCAGTTCCCAATCAGTTTATTTCTCATGATTTGTCGACAAATGATTTGTCGACAAATCATGATCCGTGTTTTTTTGCGATAAATATTAAACTTGAATTACAATTCAAAATACTATATCTCCTAGTTATTTTTTTTACGGACTCATCCAGGAAATAAAACGTTAAATTTTTAGAACATTACACCATTTTGTATTGAACATCTATCTTTTAAAAACACATATAAAGCTTGCTGCGCACGTTTCGATACTTGTCGTGACTTACGGACATCAGCACCGGTATAATAACATCGAAATCGAAATAGCCCGGAAACAGACGATTGGTACATGGCTGTAGTTTTCTATGCATGACCTTCAGCTCCAAAACAGCCACCGTATCAGGATATCGGAAAGATGGGTTACTATACAATTTGAAGAAATACCATTAAAATATAATTATAGAATTACAAATGGAAGGGTAGTTTGGGATCAATAATCGTCAGGTCGGTCCACACGACTGAACTTATTCTGAGACGTCGTTGTCGCTGAATGCTGCAAGGAGCTCAACAAACATGGAGAAGCCTAACTCTGGTGGCTTGATAAGAGTCATCCGTCCTGTGTTACGTAGTCTGGATATATGCGGTTTCAGTTGTTCCAGTGCAAAGGGAAGAGTGTATTCATATCTCATATTGACATTGCTTGTGTTCAACACACTCCGATTTTTACCGAGTCACTTTGTCGATGGTGAAATCTCTTTATCATCCGAGACGGTCATGAGGGTTTTGTTCCAGTTGTTATATTTCGAAGGAACTCTTAATGTTTTGCTTTGCATTTGGATAAAAAAGCAAAGGAAACTGGAGAAGATATTCGAAACTTTGGACACGGCCGTAAATATTGCTGGGCCGTCTATGGAGCCCATGAAGATAAAGATGACAAAGAGAATACGATTGAGTACACTGACAATGTGGATACTAATTCTCGTCTCTAACACGTTATTTGCAGTTGCCATGTGTATTCAGGATGGTACGCTCAGAAAACTTATTGAATTCCCATTGAAACCGTACACAGAGCAACTTGCAGCATACGTCGCTGCATCAATTTTTCTGGTGACAACGAGTTCAATAACGCAAGCGGCTATATACATCCCAACGTTGTTTGCGGGGACTTCATGGAGGTTGCTGATATCTTGTTTTATTGTCCTGGGCGAACATTTCCGGAAAATGCCAAAGGATGTCGACCATCTTGCCAACTTCAGAAGGCACTATCAGATAGCTTGTCGCGCCACGAGAATGACAGATGATATCTTCAACGTCTTTTTGTTTGCGTCTCTAATTTCAACAGTTCTTGCCCTCCTGATGGGTGGTTACCAGCTGTTGTCTGGTGGTGCCGAGAAAACATTCACAATCATTGGACTCTCTTTCTCAACGGGGTTCTTCTTCTTAATTATATTTATCCTCACCCACATTGCCGCCTCAGTTAATAGCGCGGTAAGTAATTTATGAAGTACATTATGTGTATCTTATATTTGTACATACTCACACACTTTCGCTGATATAGCAATAATTTTCAGCAATGTTGTCCACAGGAGGGTTACTGTGCTTCAAATCTAGGCTGATTGAGCAATTATCCTTGGCATAATCTTTGTTTTTTTTATTTTAGACAACAATAATTGATGTAAACAAATTTAACATCTGCTCTGTTTTGTTCGTTTCAGTGAGTTATTATATGTCCCTTAATTGGTTTGCACACAAAACGCCCAAATTGAACACTTGTTTACTAACATTTACCATTTTCAACCACAAACGCACACGACAAATCGAATGTCAGTATATATAAGGAATATTTGAAAACAAAGAAAGTAATCTTAAAAATTTCAAATAAACAAGAATTCATCCTTTAGTCACATACATCAGGTGAAGGTTATGAGCGAGATCACTGAGTCGCTACCATATTGGATCGATCCAGTTCCATTCCGCGCATTCAGTGCTAACAGATCAAAGTTCTGGAGTGGCATTCCATATATGGAGCATTTGAATATTCAAAACTCCATATATGGAATGCTGCTCCAGAACTTTTACATGTAGCACTTAAAACCGCGGAATGGGGGCTGGATGGATCCAATATGGTAACGACTCAGTGATCTCGCTTATTTTCACATGTGATTCCACGGTGCACTCGCTCCCCGACACACATTTAGCTCACTTATTCCTATAGGGTTCCTATATATGAGTCGGCTGGCTGGTTCTGTTTGGGAAAATGGAGTCTATCATGCGAAATTCGACGAGTTTAGGTTACCTCGCGGTACGTAGTTTTTTGTGTATACATTCATCGTAATATTATATCTGAATCAGTTTGAATAGATAAACTTTATTCTGAAACTAGATAGAATGCCCGGTTAATAATAATCTACTATATATTTTGAGACTTCCGTATATATATATATATATATATATATATATATATATATATATATATATATATATATATACTCCGCCGATTGAGCCCAAACTTCCTATCTAAAGGTAAAAATCACGGGCAGTGTCATCGGATCATTCGCGAGCCCGTGCGACCACTCCTTCACCCTTCAACTGCCACCGCGATGGGATTTGATGGGTTAATGAGTTAATGATTAAAGAGCGTTCGTATCTGCGGTGTCGTTGTTAAAGAGCGTTACATCGGAGATATGCATGCATTTCCATTGCATAGAACTCGCTTCTACGAATCTTCCCAAGGCTGCCGAAATTGTTAATAAATGCGTTTATGTCTCTTCGATAATTGCCTAATACAATTAAACTGTCGAGTCTGTCCATTTTCCCATGAAATATCGTATTCTAGGACCACCGGGTTCGAGATATTTTATTCTTTCCGATATCGTCATTTTTGTCACTCGAAATCACTCGATTCGGCGTCAATTCATCCCTTGTGAGGCCTTCTAAAATTATGTCTTCACTTCCCAGTTATGCCCCAGGGTGTGGACTATGAGGAGAGATTTATTGGAAGTCATAAGATATTTTGTATTGCCCGGCAACAATACTTTTCAGTTGATTCCATCGATCGTCCTATGTTTCCGTTTTCGATGCATCGCGTAAATAACGTACTTACAGTAAATCGTACCTCTTGTATTTGCAGTAAATCAGACGTCCGTGTTCCGAACGTTCAATGTAATGTGTTGGACTCTGTCATTTTAAGAATATATAAGTATTACACGCAGACACACGAAGTCTCAATTTGTTATGTATGGTCAACTCGGGACGGGGAATATTTTTGTCGGGTTATATGATATGCCTATACGGGGTTACCTTGAATAAACAAAAATTAATGGATCGACCAAAGCCATGGGACCAATGCCGCCAGTGGCGGGCTAATCTGCTAGTTGTTATATAATTTGTCGTCTGACATGGCTTTTGTGACTCTTCTATTTGTCGGTGGGCTCTTAATTCATTTGTTGAATATATAGACTGACCACTGGTTCAAAACTACGGACGTTTCTGAATCCTTAAAATAGTGACAATTAGAACTACCAACCACTGACTCTCCCATTGAAAAAGGGCGGTGGCTTAACATCGGTCATATATCAGGTAATATTTGCATTTTCACTTGCATCTGTGTGATTGGTCAACCGCAATGTCATACCCCAATGACACACATACCGTAACACGAACACGACGTCACAAAGTACGTGTTGATCTAATTTGAAATAATCAATAAAAGCGGTCAGCAGAAATGCTTTTCAAAGTTCAGCCGATTTGTACCTGAAGCCAGTTATTTATATCGATCACGTTATCGTTTCTAAATGCTTGGAAATCTTATATTAGGCTGACTTAATGCGCTGCGTGGGCTACCCTCAAATGCTCGACAAACTTTGTGAAAATAAATAAGAATACACTCAGCTTTTAATGGTGATAAATCATCAAGAAGCTATATCAAAATAAGAAATGAATATTTAGTGGTGTCTTGTTATTTGGGGATAGGGCGTTGTGGTCGTTAATTGTGAGGAGAGGGACAAATTTAGTGAGAACTGCTTTGTGGTTCACATAATGTGCCCCAACGATCACATGTAGAATTGTATCCCCTTATAGCACATACCCACTACATTCAATTCTTAAATACACGTGAACCACTAGTTTGATAACGGGATAGGGGGTGTCATATTTTACTGATATGTGATGAATTCAGAGATATTCGTCAACAGTACAATCCATATTTATATTGGTTATCTTCAACGCAAGTTAATTATTATGGCTTGCTAGCTATAGCAAATATATATATATCGCTCCTAAAGACGGGTGAGTATATTTCTGAAATTAGCCTTAAATATCTTCCTATTACAAGTTTTATATAGTTTCATGTGTATAAAATAATAAATTTGAATTCAAAATCCCTGTCCAGTAACGCTTCTATCATTTAATATTGATTTTATTTACAATATTCTTGTATGATATACATATAATCCATTTGGGTCATTTTACGTCTCGCGTTTCAGTCGGAGCGTAGCATGCGGCAAAACTATATCTAAAAATATATAAATAGTAACGAAAAATGTCCCATTGATTATCGCATTATATAAGAAAATATCGATATAAAATCGTTATTAATTGATAGAAGAGTTTCCGGACGGGTGTCTTTTGTATCATTTCATACCAGGAAACTACATAAAACGTGTTCAGGAAGAGATATGCCATCTATAAGAAAGTTGCGGCAGCATATATAAAGTTTTTCAAAATTTTGATTTAAAATTTTGTAATTAAATAGATAAAAAAAAAATAAAAAAAAAATACGCTCAATATGGGCCTATTTCACCACCAGATGTACGCTCTTTAAAGATGTGTTTTCAATGTGGCCGGCGCCATCCAACAGAATAAAGGGTATAATTCCACTATGGGCTTATATCAGAACCAAATAAGTCAAATATGAACCAATGTCAATATTTAGATCCAATATGAACCTATTTGATAATGGTGGTTTTACGCATTAATAAACAATTCAACAGACAAACATGTTTTTGATAAATTTACAGGCACACGATCTCCTTGATGACGTAAATGACGCGTTGGCAGAAACCGACTCCAAATCTGATGAATGTCGAGAGGTAAGCTGGAATGGCATGCATACCAATTCACATTGTTTATAAATACTTATACTCCTACAATTATATTGCATCGTACATATCTGGGGCCTGTTTCATGAAGCAAGGTCATAAGATTATCTTAAGATGGACTTAATCTAAGGACGCGTTTCACAAAACAAGATTAAGTCCTACTTAAGTAGTAAGTTAAGTTCCCGCTCATTTAGACTGGTTATCTCTACAGTCCGGAACAAAAAAATGTGGGCTTGTGCAATCTTTATGTACGGCATTGAGAGGTTATCGAGAAAGAGCCGAGTCCGAGTTGACATTATTGTGTGACAGGGATGCTGGATAGCGGCTGGGGTGGGGTGGGCGAATCAGGGCATGTATCTTAGTGTCTATAGTCAGTGTCCTTATATTCGCATATTGATTTTAGACTTGTATGAGTTCCACGATGTGAATTCGAACATGAGTACATCGCAGGCTCTTAAAATGACGAGCTTTGCGTTTACTGACGAGTGGCGGTGTCAGAAATAAGACAATATAATTATATGGATCGATACATGACTGCGACCATGCATTCACGCCGAGTTAATCCACTGAGAGCAATGATCAGGCGGCGATTTTGTATGTGAGCCGACATAACTCGAGTATTATCGACCACCGCTCTCTACGTGTAGCAATAATCAAAATAAATCGGCAATGTCATCAGGACACACATAGGTCATTTTTCGATTCAAAGGGAAATGAAAAATATTTGTTAGAGTAACTTTTTTATTATTTTTATGCAGATGTTTTATGCGGTTGTCATACCATGGATATATATATATATATATAACTACGTTTTCAATAGCACACTCGTATTAAGGGGTGTCATCGTTACGGGTGTGTATATCATATATGCAGTATGCTGTACAACAGCCATCCCACTCCTGCAAAAAAAAACATGACAAAAATTTGGACAGCCATATGGGCGTGGGCATACACTCAATAAAAATAATATTCTCTTTAGAAAATTGTCACTATTTCTAAAGCATATTTTGATAAAGAGCGTTTGTGTTACCTTTCCTATATGGCATATCTGCTTTGTAAACAGCCGACGGAAATTTGGAAAGAGGAAATAATCAATCCACACACATATGGAATAACATAGAGGAGATTGTGAGCGTTGAGCTAGGCCATAATTATTATCAAAAGTTTAATTCGTGGGTAATAGAATTTTATAATATATATTATCTATAGGTCACATACACAGCTGATAATTGACTATATGCTACATTCGACGAGGCTCGGTGGCTAGTTGGTCTCTGTGGGGGGGGGGGGATACATCGTGCAATTTCCAAATGCACCCGCCCCTTAATTGAAGCGGGCCAAACTTCCATGTTCGCGAAATGCCATGTCCACCCCGCCCGTTGGATTTAAACTTTCCAATTGGTATCTCAAATATTCCAACAGTTCGAAATTTCTAACCTGACGCCCCTAAAGTTGGTGATTTTCGGTTTCTGCTGTTTGTCTAAAACAACCCATTCCTTTACTAGTTAGAAATTCAAACAATTGAAACCTATATATAGTGTACGATTAATGTTGTTGTCAGGCATGAAATTTCCAATTGCTAAACATTTTGACCAAAGTGTGTGTGGGGGGGGGCAGGGGTAGACAACACACAAACCCCATTCGCCACGTCCCTGACGATAAGCCTGTGCACTGAATTGTTTTTACTAAACTAACCCTATGGTTATACGGTGGGGGGGGGTTGCCCTCTCCAAACTTTGGTTTTGGAAAGTTTGAGGTACCAGTTGGAATGTTTAAACCCAAAGAGAATTTGGTGTTGTTTAAGGGGGTGTAGTTGGACATTTAGAGGCGAACACCCCCTCTCACTCTGTAGCCACGACACTGTATACCAGACGACGAATTACCCACCTAGACAATGTAGAGATGTCTCCGTAATTTACAAAATAACATAGGCCGCCATACTTGTGATCGATATGCCACTTATCACGTGGGTCTTAACTTTAAGATTATCTTATGACACCTCACAGCAGTCTTAAAGTTAAGACCAAAGTTAAGACCATCTTAAGTTAAGACCTTGTTCGTGAAACGCACATATGACTGAAGTTTGAACTTATGACCATCTTAAGTCCCAACTATGTCATAAGTTGCTTTCACGAAACAGTGCCCAGGATCTGGAAGTAGTTCGTCCCACATCTAAAAATAGATTTTTTGGCGGGTAAAATTGTTTGTACTAAAATATTCCAAAATTATTTTTTTTCAAAACCCAAATTTTTTTTCCAAAATGTTCAATTTTTTTTTTAAACAAATCTCAAAAAATTTATAACGAGTTTTCGGTCTCTTACCCAAATATCTGCCGACTATTAAATGTCGAATGTTTTTTTAAATATTTGCGTGTAAAATCTTTTGTTCAAACAAATTTTAAATATTTTTCATGAAACTCTGTTAATTTTATTAATCGATGTTTAGAAATAGCTTTATACCAATTATATGTGTATGGACTGGTCCGAGTCGCTGTAATTTTGGACATTGTCACCATCGGTATGAATGCATACATTCCAGTGTTTATCAATCAGACGCAGTCCATACTCATATAATTGTCTCCACAATACCTGAAATAATTTGCCACCATTACTCTTACATAAATAATAAAGAGCGTTTATTCTTTACTTCTCTATCCCGATGAAGTTATTGAGTATATGACAGGTGTGCATTATCGAGAATTATAAATTATTGAGATGTTGTACTATTTTGAAAGCAGTCACGCTCAGACGAAGAGCGTGATGCGAAATTACTTCGGGTGTCCAAAAAATTTCAAAAACTTCCAAAACTTCCAAAATTTCAAAAACTTCAAAAACTTCCAAAATTTCAAAAATTTCAAAAAATTTCAAATATTTCAAAAACTTCAAAAACTTCAAAAATTTCAAAAACTTCAAAGATTTCAAAAATTTCAAAAACTTCAAAAATTTCAAAAATTTCAAAAAATTTCAAAAACTTCAAAAATTTCAATATAATGAAGATGACGAGCAACCAATTTTCGACTGGCCTGAGGCATTACGTTATGAAATGAATAACGACAGCGGATCAGAATGTGATCATACACGCAATAATAGAAGTTACATTTGTGTTATTGTTATAACAACATTACGTAATAACCACTTATTGCACACTCAATGGCTTATTTGTGCGAAATACAGCAAAATACAGAAGATTTCAAAACGTTCAATAAACAATTGTGTATTGTTCTTGAACAATACAAACCGATTACGTCAACAACGTCATTGGCGACGTCAACCGTAGCAGGCAATTTCTTCACTAAATTATTAGGTATAGTCTACACCAAGTACACGTTTGTGCAATTAAATAAACAATATAGACCTAAATTTTTAGTATAGTACAAGCTACAATCTTCAGAGTGTGCAATAAACATAGAACAACACAGTTGTGCGAACATGTTAACCTTATTGCACTCGTTTGTCATGCCGCGAGGTAAAACTCAAACCTCCGGTTCTCGTTTTACCATCGCGTCAGAACAACCTCGTACAATAACGTTATCATGTTCACACACTTGTGTCGTTCTATCTATTTATCGACCTATTCATACTTACGCTCATATATAATCTTATATAATGTTGCCTCATCTGTGCTAACTATGTTAGGGAGTTATGGTATACAAATATCTATGACGAAGCTTCCTTTGACAGCTATGCATGTTCAGAATCGAATATATGTTACACCATATCTCCCCTCCCCACTTATAGATATATAACGAAAACGAGAATAATATGTTGATGAAGTTTATTGAAATTTAATCATTGTCAGAATCTTCGACTGTTAGATTTATTTCTAACAGTTTCTTGAATTTTCTCATCGCTTCATCTGCAGCCCATTCATTATCATATCCGTGTTTGGTCAGTTTGACCATTTTCTTCATGATCATGTTATGTATGGGTGATGTTTTCAATCGATACTGGTATTCTATTAATCGTCTATAACTTTTGAGAAAGAGAGCAAACTCTGTGTCGATGGTAGCCTCTTCTCCCGACATGCTCTCTTCTCCTTTCGCATCATTGGTGACGCGTTTCATCATACTTTTGAATGTGTCCATCTCGTTGACACATCGCGCAGCTTTCTTACGACCGAATACCGTTCTACTACCGGCGACAGTATTATCTTCTGAATCTGACGAAGCGGTTCTAGATTCAGATTCAGATGAACGGGGAACGATATCAGATTCTAGGTCATCGGTATCGTCTCCGAAGAAATTTGTCTCGGACATAACTACGTGTTTAAGCTGTTTATGTCTTTGTAGATTGTAGTTCGTCGATAAAATAATTCCGCATAAATGACACCCGTGCATTATCGCGAATTATTGGAAGAACGATCACTCTTATAAGTAGCGATAAAAAGAGAGAATAAGGTGTGGTATACAACCCTCGCGTTAAGAGTACGTTCGTCCCGGGTCTAGGGTATAGATCTTTGACCGCCGGTGATTCAATTAATGCCAATTTATCAGTATGGTACTCTCTGTATTCATTCATGATTTGGCTAATCGTATGACACTTTTCTTTTCATTTTCTTCTTATTATTAGACAAACCTCCAGCTAACACTCTCTTGTTGGTTTGTTTGGACGCTTTACGTGTGTTTGTCAACTTATTTGCTGCAACTTCGGCCTTAGCCATTTCAATCCCTTGAGCGATGGGCGTCACTACGTTAATATGTGGTTTTAGAACGTCTTCTTCACTATCACTATTTTTAGTTCTGTCAATAAAGTATCGACCCTTATTATCTGGCGTTAACTTCCCATCAAGCATGTCTCTGAAATGTTTTCTCCACGTTTCAATATTTGCTGAAATATACGGGATCGACATGTTTCTTCAAATGTAGTGTACAAGTCACTCTTTTTTCTGCATTTTATTTTAGAAAGTTTATCGCCTCTTATAAAAATCGATTATCTGGATATTTATTAATCGAATCGTCGCTAGTCAGGTACAGAAAATAATTATCCATATGACTATAGTTTCTAAAAAAAAACAATTCAAAGAGAATCATTATTCTTCTTCTCTTATAGTATTATTGATATCACTGAATATATGCTTGAAGATTGACCACTGGTTCAAATTTAAATGAATACCTATAATCGTCGGAGTGTTATTCACAACTCGCCTAATGTCTGTATAAATGTGTCCTTTATTATTACATAATGTAACAGTAATGTTTGATCGTATTGTCCACTTTTTCACGAAAACACACGGGTGTTGTTCGTAATCATTGGGGTGTGACATATTAGTATGAAGTAATTCATAGTCAACCGACTCACGTGGTATCTTCTTTGGAACTAAAATAAATGGTAGTGACACAGTGATTACCATAATAGTAATTCCTATCCATTTAAGGAGATTCATATGTAGACGACCACGTTCTGTTTGAAACGTATTCGTCAAGGTACCTGTTCTATTATCCATGATTGTAATTGTTCTCGTGTACAACTTACTCTTATTAATTTTGATATCTGGCGACATCAGACTCTAAAATCCATGAATTAAATTTGTCTGGCCATGAATGCCAATGCACCATGATAGTTATCGATGTCAATAATGCGTTTCGTTGAGATCTTGATTGAGTATGCACCAATCAATTAACAATGACACAGAATATCACCCAAAGTATATTCAAAAGGGGGGTGATAAAAAGAGCAAATGAGCAAAAAAATGAGCAAATGAGCAAAAAAATGAGCAAATGAGCAAAAAAATGAGCAAATGAGCAAAACAAAATGAGCAAATGAGCAAAAAAATGAGCAAATGAGCAAAAAAATGAGCAAATGAGCCAAAAAAATTAGCAAATGAGCAAAAATATGAGCAAATGAGTGTTGTTGTTGTTGTGGCTGATGATACTGTTGTTGTTGTTGTTGTTGCTGATGATACTGTTGTTGTTGTTGTTGTTGTTCTGAAGGCTTGTGTTTAACTTTGATATGACGTTTCAAACTATCTTGCCAAGCATAGACACTTGAGCACTCTTCACATTGATACTTCATTTTCCTATATAATCAGTGAAATCGAGCGTTCTTCTATGCACCTATATGTATATAGAACAGAAACAAGGGCAACGTGGTGGACTAGTTAACTAGTTCAGGCTGTCGTCCACAACGTCTCTTCGTGTTGTTTGTACTGGATACAAATTTATCACACTGGCTACAAAACAACCTACCTATCCAAATGTCAATGCAATTATGAGTGATTTCAATATGAGCACTCTATTATATAGATATGTGTAACCTGGTGACATGATGAAATCGATTGTGATACAAACCGACCATAGGGTAGATACATAGCTAAAGTACCGCTATAGAGCAGCTGAAATTATCTCTATGTCTATAGATGGCACCAGGATTATATAGAAAGGAATAGCAATTGATATACGTATACGGTATACTATAGTAATACCATAGACATATAAGTACAAGTATCACGCGATAAAATATTACGTAACGTGACTATACCGATGAAAGAAATAAATAAATTGGACCGGGATTAGAGGTTGGGTTGGTTATATGTGGATAATTGGATATGGAATTCATACCGATGAAATGATACAAATTAGTGGAGCGATAAAGACCAATGTTGACACTTAGTCAGGCTACGCGGGAGAAAATAGGGGTTGATACGATAGACCAAAATAAATTTGTTGGGTGATAATGACCAATGACGATGTATAAAGTAACGCGACTGTACTGTCGCACAATTATTAGGTGTAACCGGTCAAATATGGACTCTAGTGCCCAATATGGAACAGCTCAGAAAATATTTGCAGGGCCCGAAAATTTATTTAACATGGCATTTGCCATTAAAATCGATTTATGTCGATAAAACTGTTATTTTTTCAAAATTTTAAGCTGAGACTTGGTGTTTGTGCGTGGGATAGTTATATATTCCTAAAATGACAGAGTACAGCACGTAATTATGTTTTAGATGGAAGAAATGAATTTTTTTTCAATGATAAAATTTTACATGGCATTTGCCATTAAAATCTATTCATGTCGATAAAACTGTCATTTTTCAAAATTTTAAGCTGAGACTTGGTGTATGTGCGTGGGATACATATATATTCCTAAAATGACAGAGTCCAGCGCGTAATTATGTTTTAGATGGAAGAAATTGAATTTGTTTTCGATAATAAATTTGCAGCGTGGACGGGTCAACCCGGTCATCGACACGATCGAGTGCGCTCAATTTGTAAACAAAGTTTTGTCAATAGTCATTTTGGTCAAACTATCCCTTTTTAGACCGGGACAGCAGATCCGAATAGTAGCTAAGATGTATTTAGATAGAATTATCAAAATAATTTGACCGATTCGGCTGTAATTTACGAGAATCGAGTGGAGAAATCTTGGTGATAATTCCAGAAAATAAAGATGGCGGAGAATCACAATGAAACTACCCACAATTCACTTCACTACACCAGGGGGGTTCGCAATGGGTTACACATTATTTTCAGTCTATCAAATTATTTATATTTTCAACAACAAGTGACTTTAAGTTTACAATTTCAGCCTATCCTGACTCTATCGATACGATTTATCATATTTTCATAAACATATTATACACCGGTGGCGTTAACTTTACAATTTCGGCATCTACGTGATTCTATCGGTACGATTGAGTAATGGTACAAAACAAAATGTCCAAGTATACATTAGGGGCTCCCAATGGGTTATATATTATTTTCAGTCTATCAATTTTTTTATATTTTCAACAACATATTATTACACCGGTGACTTTAAGTTTACAATTTCAGCCTGTCCTGACTCTATCGATACGATTTATCATATTTTCATAAACATATTATACACCGGTGGCGTTAACTTTACAATTTCGGCATCTACGTGATTCTATCGGTACGATTGAGTAAGGTACAAAAAATCTCCAAGAATACATTCGCCCTGTCCACCACACAATATCAAAATCACATAAACTAGATACACCACATGTGGCGTAATAAATTCGTTTTTGTGGTCAATTTGTCTTTGAACTCCAATTACCTGACGACAAGAAACGATCTGCAAAACAAATATGGCAATGCTTGTATCCCAGCGAGTCAACTAAATCATTGATTTCGTTATCGCGATGGTGCAGAATCCCATGACCTTCAACGGTGGGGTCATCGCCTTATTTACAAAATGAAGGATATTACTTCCAGTGTGAACCCCACACATCAACCGACTATATCTTTATAGCCCATATGGGGAATTGCTAACACAGCCTATTGGATTCAATGGAAATGTTCAGATTGGTTCTCCAAACATCAACAAACATCTATGCCGTGTGTTGAACTAATACATGAAAAATTACCACCAATGAATATGAATCCTTTGCATTTCCATTAATTGTTATCGGTCTGTCGGCTGCTTATATTTGCTGAACATCCCTCCAGATGAATACTATAATTCCAATGTATATTTTAATAACGTAGGGATTTGTCCGGTTACGCCTATAATTGAATGTTGAATTGGCCGTGTTGGGAACATTAAACGATAACTAGTTCATAGATCTTCATAACTTTATATGTGTATAAGTCTATCTTGATAAACGCAGCAAGCATCGGAATAATTGGTAAACAGTTCTTGATGGTTCGGCCGCGGGAGAGAGAGTGGTTCCTCGGTATCTCTCGACGCTAGTAGTTATTACAACGTATGGTGTATCATGCGTCCAAATAAAGTCTGAGGTATCATGATACCCATGCCTGTGATGTGTATCATACCATCGGTTACTATGGAACGATCGTGGTCTGATCCTTCCAACATATAAGATGGTAGTACAAGTCACATCCAATTTAGAATATGATCTTGATAATTATGCTTGTATCTATTCTATTATTTATATCTCGATATGCTGTGTTTATCTATACAATACGTTAGCATTACAATCACTGGGGGAAGGAAACATATAACAACAAATGTACTATATCTTCTGTACTATCGGACAGATACATTGACAAAGAAATTTTAACTCATGAATCGCTTTCCGAATTTTAGCTGACGATTCTGCTGAATCGACTCGCTGGTCCAAACATAGGACTCACAGCTTTACGGATGTTTGTGATCACACGAGAGACCTTTCTGAGTGTGAGTATTATATCAACTGGCATGTATGCGGCAGCCATTATTGAATGAATTCTTTATTTTCCAGCCATATACAAATATGGAACATAAGATATAGCATATATAGAGGATCTCAAATGAGTTATGGGGGATATAAGATTATATGAAACGATTTTGATAAATTTGATTCACAACGAGTCGTAGACGAGTTTCATAAAATGTTATATCCCAACAAATATTTGAAGATCTTGTTTATCACATGAAAAAATAGAGCTTTATGCCTTTTTAACAAACACAAATCCTGAAAAGAAGCTGCAAAATGTATGCAAAATGCATATATTTACAGCGTTGGCTGAGATGCTTCACAACCGTATACGGCAGCATTGCGGACTTTGGATGGCGACGGGAAATAGAATCCCACAAATTTGCCACTTTGTTTTGTGTCTATTTTCGTTAGTGCAACGAAGTTGGACAAAAATTTAACTTGGATGAACAAAGCAATCATGTAGCATTGTCTGGTGTTGTTGTCATGTGCGAATTTTTTAAATAGTATTAATCCACCTGAATCAATGTAAAGACTTTCGGAAATATTTTTGGCGCGATGCCAAGTGATCCCTGGAAGCACGCGCCTATTCATCACCAATGAGAGATAATACATGTGTCAACATGTAGTTAACGTTGACTATATCGCACTTTTGTTGAAACTGTTACATTATCAATATGTAGATAACACATTTTTATATTTCCGTTGATAAAGCGGAAGCTACCGAAAGAGAGTGCGTTGTTATTTACTGTGTTTATACCCTGTACACGATTCCTCTTATAGAAACGGAGCCTATAATTTCAAACTGAATTCTCATTCTTAATTTGTAGAAAATCCGCTTGGAAATACGAGGATTTTTTAGCAAAACGATCAGCATGCGTCTAGGCCTTAAACAGACCATTATCGATGTCGACGTGTATAACTTTGGAGTTGAAAATATAATGAGATATAATGTAATACAGTAAAACCTCTACAAACTGAACACCATTTGGACCGGCCCTTTTGTTCATTTTAGAGAGGTGTTCGGTTTCTATAAAATCGCACTAAGATCGGAATGTATTGACGTCGTTACTAAGAGTTGTCGAAGCACAACCAACTCATTATTGAATTTAACTTGAATAAAGTACCGAATAAAATATAAAAAACATAGATAAATAATAAGAATTAAAACATGGTATATTAATAAGATATAATACAAGTACCGGTATATATATAGATTGTAAACGATAAATTTTACGGTAATTCGAAAATGTCCCTGAAAATATTAATGTAGCGCATGGATTGTAGTTTCATACTGTTGAATAAGTATGTTCGGATTTCGGAGGTAAAAATTAATGTATTTGTTCACTTATGGACTAGTATAGCCATCCGATGTTCGGAAAAGAGAGTTACCGGATTATAGAGTTAATTTTAATGAGAATGCACTTGGGTGAATTCGGGACCAGACAAACTGTTCGGTATGGAGAGGGATTCGGTTTATAGAGCGTCCGGTTTGGAGAGGTTTTACTGTATATACAAACCTATAGCTATTACGCCGTCGAATCAGTTATATATCCCCGTGTGGGCCCGGGGTAGAATAGGCATACCGCCCCACTGCGAGGGATAAGATTCCCCTATTGTGGCACCATGCAGGTAGGAGTCCTGGGGGTACTAGGGGGCGGTATCACGCGTGGCATCGACTTTTGGATACGGCTTAGCTCATGGTCCTATTTGGTCCTACAACTCTTCAAGACGGGTGATTGAGTTGACCCGGCTCAATCTATCGGCTAATGACGCCTCTCCAAATTGTTTCAAATTACATTTCTGCCATCTGTTGTATTTAGTTTCTGGTGTCTAGTTGTGTGTACTGTTTTTGTTTCATGTATATATGTTGTTTCTTTCGTGTCATGTCGTCATGATTAAATAGTTCAATGGTGTAATGTTCACACCTGTCTCACTGTGGGGAGGTAACGAGAAGCTGCTATATGCAGTGACAAAACGGATCACCGTCACAGTCTTTTGGCCCGACCATAATTCGAAGGGTAGTTCGAGGCGGCTGCTGGACATGTTGTCAATTATTTGCTTTTCATATGGCAACTCAAAACAAACAAAAGCGTAAGAATGATAACTCGCTATGTTCCACTAATGATGAGGTCGATCCTCAGTACTTGGTATTTGGTACTTGGTTTTGATCCGAATGTCAAGAGACCTTCTGTATTCGTGATTGATAAAACGCTACAAAGAATATGTCAAACCCACCAGGAATGGGCCACTAAGTGGCTCTCTTCTGATCGAATGTTCAAGAACAATTCAAGTTGACGCTCTTTTGCAATTAACATCTATTTCACAAACACCAGTTTTGATTACTCATCACAATACATTAAACGGTAGCAGAGCTGTGTTGAGAGCTCGCGATATCGCTGATTCTTCTTAATCAGATTTATTGGCAGAATTAGCACCACATGGAGTTACAGACATATTTTCAAAGACAGTTGATGGACAAGAAGTTTCTTTGAATGGTTATCTTCAATCGGTGCGAACACCCACCGGCGTGGAAGGTTGGGTACATGCAGGTAGATTTAAGTTCTTATGTTCTGAATCCATTACGATGTTTTAACTGTCATGGATATGGTCATGGTCATGGTCAGGAACATTGTAAAAGCAAAGAAACCATATGCGAACGCTGTACTGATTCTTGACACGACCATAATGACCAACCCCCCCCCCCCCCAAATGTTCTAACTGTCAAAGTTCACATGCTGCAATTGATCGCTGATCTCCCATATGGGACTATGAATTCAAAATTCAAAGGTGTAAGGCTGAGAAACATCTATTCTATTTCGATGCAAAATAGTTGGTGCTCGGCCATTAATTAAAACAATCACATACTCTGCTGCCTTATCTTCAAAAAATTGTGTTGATGTCAGCACGCAGACAGACAACAATCATGCAGATCAACATCATTCGTATATCGCAAGCAACACAAATTGACCAGACCAATATCACTCCGGTTGCTGAACCTGTGTCACAGGCCATGGAAACATCATCCGATGTTGCAACATTTGTTCCAAAAACTCAAGTTGAGCCAGTTACTACAACACATCATATTCATGTTGATCCTACTGCTTCAAAACAGTTTGACCAGATGGCTTGGTGAGAAACGGTTAGCTCTAAAAGAGAAAAGCAGTATAGGTGGATTGAAGCTATCGGTTGTGTGGAAGATGACATTCTGTCCCACCCACCCGACCGACAACTTGGTGCATTGATAAAGGTTCATGTGCGATTCATCAAATATTATAAATATCTGGCCAATGCAAAATCTGATGTTAGAAATTACGTTACACATTTCGATGTGCAGCCTTATTGTTATGTATTTTGTACTACTTTTATACGTTTTATAGTATGCTTGCACACTAGTCAGTTCTTGAATTTATATGCCTGACTTCAAGTGGAAACATTTACTTGTACATAGCTCATTGTTTTAATCTATTCCACTGCCTGATTTATCTACACAGTTGCTTCGCTCTTTTAAATACCCGATTCTGTTATTGGTCGTGATATGGCCTAGTGGCTAAAAAGACGTTCAATCAGTCAATCAATCGATTATATTGATATCGGGCACTATATAACCAATTCCTGAAGATGTTTCTACTAAACATAATAAATACATAAACACTGTTAGCCAATCATACCATTGCTTCTTTCAAGAACCTGCAAACTGCAATGCAGAGTTCATTCTCATCTCTACGCTGGTCTGATCACCGCCGCCACGATAGTAATGTATGGATTTCTTACATTTGTATTAAAGACTTTATTAGTTGCAACTTATTCTGCATGCATAATTATGTATATCCAAATGAGAATTGAACGGATCTGTTGAAATTAGCCAGAAAATGTCCGATTTATTAACGCAAAATAGTCCGCCGAAAATCCTACGCAGCTTTCCGGGAAGTAAGTAAATGAACATGCTTCCAAAACTCGTTTTTCGATCATGAATTTCAGGCAAAATTCAATTTGTGAAGAATAATTTCTTTTGCACACTTGTTTTGATTCAGCTTGAAACACATGGACTTATCGGATGTGAAACAAGTCAAACTAGAAAACATTATGCGCTGTACGTTTGGTTGGTGTGTGTCACTAGTTGCAGCTATTTTCTGGATGTTCCGCGTTAAAAAATGGACAATCTTAAATGGCGTTAGGTAATTCGCAACATGGGCGAAGGTGTCGCTGAATCTCAATTGGTACCTTGGTCTATTTCTGACAATATATAAGAGCAGAACAGACCACTTCTTGATTGATTGATTGATTTATTTATTGCAAAGTCACATACAGGGGAATAAGCAAAACATATATACACTATGTACAAACATTCGGATGTCACGTTCATATAGGTCATACCATACACGCTCACATATACATGAGTATATACATATACATCAGTAATTAAATTAGTTAACACAATAATGGGCGATAAATTTAACAAGTACACGTAGTATAATAACACATGTTCACCAATAACAAATATAAATTTCTGAGTCCGCTCATATAGAATAGTACTCCTTCCTAAAAGCACACCTAACGAATACACATAGTATTTTCGGGAGTCTTATATTTTGAAGGACATGGAATTTCTCTCTCGTATGGTTCTTCCAAAAGGGGATACATTGTTTTCTGATTTAAATGACTGTAAATAATAACTAAATGGTATTAGTCTCCTAAATATTCTCCACACATGTCACATATCCTATAATTGTCATTATCTTTCTGAGATTTGTCTTCCACATTATATGGGTAGTTTGCACATTCTATGGGTAGTTTGCACATTCTATGGATAGTTTGCATATTCTATGGGTAGTTTATGATTTGCTGCTCTGAGCTTTAGAAGGTATATCGATATAATAGACGAAAAACTCTTCTAAAAATTGGGATAACCGTAGTCAGTTTGAATGAGACTATAACAGTTGGCACTTGAAGAGTAAGATGTGTTAATGTCACTGAGTAGTGCGTAGTGCGTCCCAATGACGTTGTTTGACAACCGTTTTGTATTTCCCAGTTCTATAGCGGTCAGGCCCGTCTGGGTGATCCACTTTGATTGGAATTTCATATCATAAAGAACATTTTTGACAAAAGATAACTAACTGGAGTTATGTTTGTCTGCTGAGTTCATCTCTTGAGTCTGGTAAATTATTAATACAAGGTATACATAATCTTTGCTAACCCGGAGTCGTCACTCGATACGATATTTGGTTCGATACCAGCTTTGGCCAATATGCCAGAGCTTGTTATGTTATTTCTATAGATACTTTGCGAATTCTGCATATACTATGCAATTGGGGGTACTCATTTTGAAATACGCAATTATCTTTCAAAATTTTAAATCTCTACACTCTGAGTACGCTCAATGCACCGGTTTTATCAAATCTTTTCTTTATTTATTTTTTATTTCTCCGTTATATAGTCAATATAATTATTCCAAAAGGAAGGAATATTTCTGAAAGAACTATATTTATTAATTAGTTGGCTCCGGTTATTCCCTTTTCGATTAGATTATAATGATAATTCTGGTATTTAATCGAAAATCGCGTGGCACTTTTTAATCAGATTGAATAGCATGCATTATATACCTACCCGTGAACCCTGATTCGATATTGTTTTATATATAACCCTTGGCATATTGGCTGCCCACAAAGAGGATATCTTAAAATTCCTCGCAAAAATGATGTCATCACCGAAGATGAGGTGACGGTTATGGGCGAAATAATCAATATATCCTCGTGTAAATATCCAAATAGGTTCATATTGGACCTAAATATTGACATTGGTTCATATTGGACATATATATTCAAATAGGTTCACATTGGACTTATTTGGTTCTGATATAAGCTCATAGTGGACATATATCCGATATTCCATTTTATGGCGCGGGCCGCAACGAAAACACATTATACAGAGCCTAAATCTGTTAAGTCAATTTAGGTTTTAAAAAAAACGTAATTCAGATTTAACCCTTTCAGTGCCAAGTCCGATTTTGTATCAACCCATATTTCCTTGATAATTTTTCAAATTTATTGATTATAATAATGTGATACATTGATTATAATCAATAAATTTGAAAAATGATCAAGGAAATATGGGTTGATACAAAAATCGGACTTGGGACTGAAAGGGTTTAATAATGCCGATATGCATGGGCTTATTTGTGGTTTTGGAATAAGAGCTTATTTTCATAACATCATGCTGACCGAGATAATAGAAATATGTATTATGAGACTGTGTTTATTACAGATCTTCGGATTGCTTCTGACTTATTTCATCGTCTTGGTTCAATTCAACCAGAGTGTAGAAACGTACACAGGAGATATTCCGTCAACCAACTCAACAATCTGACTGCCGACTGAACTCAATTCTACAATAGACCGATTCCGGACTGGTCGACTTCCATTCTAACAGCCGTTCTGAGAGACATGGCGACAGATAGGGAGCCTGCGGTGTCTCACCCCACGACTTTGGTCAAAGCATTCAACAGTTGGAATTTTCTTCCCAAACACAGCATTAGTGGGAAAATTTCAGACCGAAATTAGATTGAACTTGTTCTGATAGTTTGATATCCCAACCACTATTTGGTGTGAAATTTGTGTTTTTGAACCAAAAGTCAAATAATTTCCTACTTTCGGTCAAAAGTTTTAACTCAGTTGGAAAAATCCCACCAAGGGGGTATTATATCGGAAATTTCCAACCATATATAGTGGATTTTAGGTTATAATTGTCCAACAGTTGGAAAACGTTTGAGGTACAACTGTATCATTCTGTGAAATTTCGACCCATTGCAAGGGGTGCATTTGGAATTTCTCGGACTTGGAATTTTCAGTCGGGAGTGGGGTGTGGGTATTGTTGGAAATTCCAAAATCAAGGTGGAAACCCCACCCCACCCAACTGATATCATCTAGTCACGCCATCGGTACATGGTGTAACACACCCCCCCCCCCCTATCCTTTGGTACTCGGGAGTCATGCAGGCCATTTTCAAGCGGTATAATTGGGATTCATACCCGCTGTTGACAGGTATTTAGGATTCAGACCCCGCTGTTGGCTGGTATTCGTGACTCATATCCCGCTGTTGGACGATATTCGGGATTCAAACCGCGCTGTTGGTCGGTATAATCGGGATTCAAACCGCGCCGTTGGCCGGTATAATCGGGATTCATACCCCACTGTTGGCCGGTATTATCGCGATTCATACCCAGCTGTTGGCCGGTATTCAGGATTCATACCCCGCTGTTAGCCGGTATTCAGGAGTCATACCCCCGCTGTTGGCCGGTATTCAGGATCCACACCCCGCTATTGGCCGGTATTCAGGATTAATACCCCGTCTTAAATGTATTGTATATTCGGGATTAAAATAAATATGGTACCACGACGTTGATGGCGACAATTTTTGGTATTTGTCTGTTACAATGGGCCTTTTTATCTTTTTTTTTCGGGTCTTGGTCTGTTAACCGGGCGCTATATACTGGCAATCACACACCAAAGCGCCGCATCCTGTCATTACTTTGTCTGAAAATAGTTATATACAGCTATCATGATTTGTGTTATCTTATGTGGAAAAATGTAATGAAAATAGATGGTACTGAAGATCCTGAAGTGGGAAATCTATATATCTGTCCTTCTATTCTATTATCACATATTTTCTTCTGTATTCACCCCCTCTTTTAACTAGTATTCAGGATCGACCACTAGGGGGGGGGGGTGACATGCACTCCCCCGATAGCCTCTTCTCTGTACGAATATATACTGAGTGTTCTCACACACATGACATTGCAGTACATCCTTCAGATACGACGTGCATTTATTTAATTGATCACTTCATAACAGGATCCATTAAAACTGTTTTTATTGGAATTTCGGTGTGCATGTACGCATTAATGACGCGAACAACACATGGCTAGTAATGTACTGTGCCCACCTCTTTGATCGTTTATCTACACGGGCTATATAGTAAGGGTTTACTTTGTGCTACTGGTCGTACTAATTGTTGTGTTTAAAACAGATAATGCATTAGCAAAATGGTGGGTGGTACATGTATATTCACTCGGATGATTTATTTAGCTTTCAATTATAGGGTATATGTTAACACAGGTTATATACTTAAATATAAATACTCCAAATTGCTGGAGAACAGTCTATATGTGGAGCTTTGAATATTCACGAATTCCATATATGGAATTAAACCGCGGAATGGGGGCTGGATGGATCCAATATGGTAGCGACTCATTGATCTCGCTACAGTTGTTATGTTCTCTTGATCACCCTATGTAAATTATAGCCCAAATGCTTGATAATGGTTTCAAAGATGGCCACCAAGATGGCAGCATAATGTTGATGTCTTGAACAAATTCCCACAGTTCATGGAGGCAATGAATCTGAGCCGTAAGAGCTAATTTATGAAACCGCAGAAAGATGATGGAGCAGAGACACTTTCATTTCTAAATATTATGTCTGAGCTGTTAAATGTGGCCATTGTGAGAAGCCAATGTATTGCTGTGGGCTTTTTCATAAACTGTACTCTAGTGTGTTTGTTTATTGGACCACTACATCGATTTTCATGTTGCTAGTGCCAGTGATTTAATAATGTATTGAGAACTGGTGAAAACTCACACGAGTTTACAATGTATTTGCTATCAACCTTCCACAAACTGGATTGGAGTCTTATATTTCTCGAGTTCCTATCAAACACCCGAGTGTCACCCAATTTGATACCCCTTTTATTGTCTAAGGTTGCATACACACTTGTATGTAATTTCTGGATATAAATTACATGTATTACATGTATTTTACACGGTCATACCAATCATTGATAGCATTAATCACCTGCGCGCGATAGTTCATCGTTTGCGATCGAGACAAGTGGGTAGTTGTAAGCGATTGTCAAACTGACTGCTATCAGGAACTTTTAGGCCAGCCATAGAGATGTCTTCTCTCACAGATACCGACCTGAATGAAGTATTTCTGATACCTGGCAGTTTGTTAATGGATTGCATGAACACCAGAAGCGTCATTTGAACAGGATGTAGTGGACTATAACTGAAATTCGAATTACTCATATGCATGGTAAATGGGCATGCATGCGATTTGTATATCATTTCTATAGTTATATATAATGAATGTCATGAACATTCATTAGTCTAATCGACGCCGAGTCAAAGTCAGAATGAGGAAATTTTGTTGCGTGGTCTGACCATGATGATTTAAACAGAACATTCACTATATGGGTTGCCGCGTGAACAATTACTTAGTCCGAGTTAACAGCTCCCTGTCCATTCTGATTTAATTAGAACTTGACCCACCCAGTGCGGTCAAACACATGTGTAATGATTGGTTGTCAGCGGACAGATATTACAGGGCCTGTAACTCCCATGCAAGTCGCCAAATTATTATATCTTTATTTTCCTCCATTTACTGAAGAGTCATAAATAATGATACAAACAATAATACATGTAATATGAACATACAATGATCCAAGGTAAACTAGAAAATAATATAGTAAACATAATTATACAATACGTGAGTATGATGTAAACGCGTGCTCGCACTCGAATGATTATATACATATGACATTGTAGTGAGATTATGATACCAATGATGATTAGTTATTAGTGGCAATGTTGGTGATGATGATGGTAAGGAAGATGACTATGGTGTTTAACAATGGTGATGATTATGATGCCGACGACGATGATGATGATGGTGATGATGATGACGATGACGTCGAAGACGATGATGATGATGATGATGATGGATGACGATGACAATGGTGATAATGAGTGTGATGACGACGACGGCGATAATAATTAAGATGATCATGCAGATGGTGATGATAACATCGAAGACGATGATGAGGATGGTGATGATGACGACGGCGATGAAGATGAAGATGGTAATGCTGTTGGATGTGATGATAATGATGGCAATAGTGATGATGACTTACTGTTAAGTATAGTATAGCTGTCGATGCTAGCTTCAGTCAACTTCATATAATATAGTCAAGATGTATATACTTGTATAATTGTATACCGACACACCGTGTTACCTCATAGTTAATCATAGTAATGTCTGACTGATTTTGATTGTTCAATTGACTAGGGTGTATTTCTTTAGCGCTGTACTACAGCCATAATTTTGCAGTAATTGTTACCATGAAGTTGAGAAAGGCGTCAATATCATCAATTGTTGTACATATATCGCTAGTACCATGAGCTAAATGAAGCAAAATCATTTCGTCCATAGAAAGACTGTCAATAATAACATAGCAGTCTACACCATAGCGATCAATGGTATCGAAACACATATTATTTCGTATTGTTGTCAGGGAACTGCATTCAATGAGAACGTGTTGTACTTTATCAAGATATGCTTTAGGCAGTTAGGGCACTGGATTAGTGACTCGTTTAAGTACGTGGTTTCGTCGATAACAAGAGCTGTAGTTAGATAAGAATGTTTATTGTATGATAATTTTCTACAGAGTCGCCAAAGATCAGACATGCTTAGGTTTGCATGTACACTCCGAAACCGATTGAATGATGTGTCCATGTCTGTTCTAATTTTCCAATCTGACTCGGTTATGTTTCGAATATTGCTTCTCGTTAGCGCCTTCCATAACTCTTTCGATGGGAATAATTCAGACCTGATGTACTCAGATACTGTATTCATCAGGTTGTATTTCTCGAGCAATGAGAACACTTCGCTGATAAAAGTGGTTGTCGGATTCAATGAGTGAATGTAATCAAACAGCCTAGTCTCAAAGATTGTTTTACATGCTTTTCCAAGCTTTAGTCGACAAAGGGACACAAAGAGTGAAATCTTTCTGGCATCAATACTAACTTGAAGTGGGTATATTCCTAGTAGGCCAGTACGACATCGGTTCTGTATCGGACAGGTAGTCCTTGAATACGCTTCAAGCTAAATCTGTGAACTCTTTCAAGCTTGATTAAGTTTGAATTTGATAAGCCACAGAGAAATTCTGAACCGTAAAGTCCACGAGAAAGCACCGTTGAACTCTGAGGTGTTATACATCCTGCGTATAAACCAGCAGTGCTTAACATAAGATATGTTGACCGAAGTTTTGAGCAAACACTTTCTGTAAGAGTATTTGGAAAGTCACTTTTATGCAATGGTATGCCCAGGTGCGTTATTGAATCAGTGTTGTTAACTGCTATGCCATTTAGCATCCATGAGCGATTGATGGAGGCATGTTTAGATTTCTCATTGAATATAATTACCTGACATTTCTGCTGGTTATAAAAATATCGCCATTGTTTACTGTAATGACCACAAATATCACATAATTTGTGTATACCATATGCTGAAAGAGAGAGGAGGGTCAAGTCGTCTGCCTGAGTTGGAGACGAGCAATTGATACCTCGGAGCCTGAAACCAAAGTTCGATTGTTCGAGCTCACTGAGCAAACTGTCTATGTAGATGGCGTAGAAAATCGGAGCGAGGGTACTTCCCTGCCTTGTTCCTTGATTGGTAGCTATTATACGGGATATAAGATTTTCGTGACGAACAGTACAGTTCACACCAGTTAAAAATTCGTTGAATAATCGTAGAACACCACAATTTGCTCCACGTTGAAAAAGCTTGTAGAGAAGGCCATTGATCCAGACCGTATCAAATGCTTTGCGTACATCAAGAAAACACGCGAAGAGACGTGAATCATTTCCTCTACATACGAAATGCTTTCCTGAATTATGTATGATGACATAAGACAGCTTACATTTTTTTGGAACCCGTGTTGTAGAGGGTGCGTTTTTATCATGTTAGGGGCGTTTCTCTCCATGCGGTTCAGAATGATTCTTTCGAGTATTTTGTATATGACTGGAAGTAGGGTGATGGCTCGGTAGCTCTCGAACTTTGATTTCGATTTGCCCCATCCCCTGTACAACGACACAAAAACACCAAGTTTAGCTTTTTTGGGAATATATGAAAAGTGAAGCATATATGAGAACAACTTTGCTAAGTACATCTTTAAACAATGTCCACCATATATGATGTGTTCATAACATAATAAATCAGTGCCTGCAGCTTTGCCTGTTTCAATGTTTTTATGACTGTTGTCAGTTCTTCTATGGACACAGAGTGTGTTATTATGTCATCATATGATCCACGTTCGGGATCCTTTAAGAGATTAGACACAATTTTGTTAATATCGTTAAAGAAAGAGTTGTCAAATTCGTCGGACTCAAGTGGGGAGTATAAAGTTTCATAATAATTTGCCCATGCATCAGTTATTTCCCTGCGAGTTCTTATCGTGATGCCATCAACCTCAAAGATGCTGCTATTTGTTTCTTTTCGTTTAGATTTAACCGTGTTGAATTTTCTAAAAAATAGTTCCTGATCCATTTCGGCAGCTTGGTCTAATTTATTATTCTGGTCAGCCATGAATTTCGAATTGCATTTGCGTAAATCTTTTCGAAATAATCGCTTTGTTTCTTTATACCGCGAGTAACTTGTGTGCGAGTGCCCTCTAGGCCTACCCTCCAATAATCATGTACCACGACAAGAGCGCATATATCTGTGTAGTTGCTTTAGTGTAGTATTCCAGTATGGTTTCAGAAAAGGCTTGAATGATTTTTTTGGGATTTCAAGCTCAGCTGCATTTTGAATTGCTGCCACCGTTTTATCGTAAACAATGTCAAGCATTTCAATATCAGACACATTGCAAACAGGTAAAGCTGCTTCTAGATAAGATTGGTAGCACAGCAACATGTTATTATTAACCAGTCCCATGCCGGGCAACGCGTTTCAGTGTTTGTTTTTAGTCGATCACAGGCAATCTCCATAAGGATTGGCCTATGGTTAGAAGTGTTTTGCTCGTTGTCATCAAGCACCACTATTCGACGGACCCTATGGCCTGTAACTCCCATGCAAGTCGCCAAATGCACGATATTTACATAGATTACATGCATGTGTGTCATGCTATGGCCATGCCTACATAATTATACATATGTACACTGATTCTAACACAATGATTGTCAGGTTATAATCTATGTTTGAGGAAAGTTACTATGTATTTTTCATTTGTGTTGCATTTGTCAATATTAATGGTCCCAGGAGACCAGATGTTACTAGTGCAGAACCCATTTAATTTTCATTAGACTGGTGGACTTCATGTCTATACTCCTAAATAAACATGACTCTGAGTCTTATCAGACCAAGACGGTATTGTGTAGGTTTTACTAGAATTATATTCAGAAAAGACTCAATCATTATTTTCCCACTGCCCTATATATCACAATATATTCATTTGGCAGTATTCATCCCAAGTTTAGTGGTGATGCTAATAAATTTGGTATGATAGTCAGGTAGAGCAAAGCGATCTGAACAAATCGAGGATAAACCACTATGTGTAGAAAACATTAAAAACATGTATATTGTGAAATATTTTAATAATGGGTGCTGGTTTTTACAAACTGGCCATAATTGAGATGACTATTCCTGTTGTTTACCAAACATCAGCGTACACATTAAATATTTTGAAGTTATATGTTCTTGAATGTTTCACACAGACACTGACTTTTTCACAAATTGCTCGGATTAGCCAAACAATGCAAAAATAACCAACTTTAGATAAAATGATGGTACTATTTCTTAACAGAATCGCTTTGACCTACAAACATCATAGCAATCCAGCAGTACCCATCAGCATAATATAAAATTAGCAGGACCACTTAACCTGGGTGGTATTGAAAATGAAAAGATCTTTAAAATGGTAAGTTATGAGGGCTACTAGGTATTATGAAGAATTATGTTAGTGAAATTATAGACCCTCATCTTCTCCAACCTGCAAGTGCTGCAACTAATGTGGGACTGACAAAGACTCATTCTACTATTGATTGAATAGTGATGATACCATCATTTCCTGAAACTTTTTGTGAGATGGGGTGTCCTTTTGGAAGAATTGATTACTTCTGAAATATATACTGGTACCTGATTTTTGGTAAAGCACACCAGTTTCCAAGGCATGTTCAGTCGGGAAGAGCTCGTGTTGTGTGTCGGGGTCAACACATCATCAGCAGCAATTTCCAGCTAATCCCATTTTCATGGTCAATTGTGCTCTTAAGTCGATCAGAGAATGCGGATAGTTAAAAGTGTCATACATATGCTGTGGCCTTGGTGTTATTGTATACTTGTGGTGCGTAACATGCTGAAATCGGTTTTTGGCAATTATCTTTAAAAATATTGACTTTTTGATATGAAAATGTATTACTGACCCCCCATAATGTGGATTTTCAGGGTCAAGAGCTCCTTGAAGGTCAATCCCATCCGATAATGGTACAGAAATTTTACCTATATGTGGCACCGATGGATATAGATCAATAAAATTCTAATTGGGGGCTCAGCTTTGAGATAAAAGTGCTGAACCCCAAAATTTTGGAGTTCAGGCCCTTAAAATGGATTTTTTGTTTGTTTTTGGCAATTATCTTAAAAACTATTGACTTTTGGATATGAAAATGTATTACTGACTCCCCATAAAGCGGCCATTCCGCACATTTTGAGTGGTCACACGACCCCCTTTGTCCAACGGTTCTGGAGATATAGTCACGGCGGGTGGTAGTACTTCGCGAAAAAAGGGCGTGGCCATTTGACCCATTTCGCCCTCAATGGGAAATGTGTCACCAACCAAATATTGTTCGTGTACCTTCAATTAGTGGATTCGTGAAGAGTTTTGCTCTGGACATACAAGTGCATACAAAACCACCATGAGCTACTAGAGTATATTGAGTATCTATGTCTGCCAGACTGTAACAGTTGAAAACGTGATTGAATAATATTTATGCTGTTTTATGTTGTTTTTGGCCCTTTAGCTGATAAAAAAATAGACTGCAAATGGCTGCAAAAAAAAAATATGAAATGAAAAAGTTTTGTTTATTTTCTCGCAGACAGACATGATTTCATATGTTAGACTGAGCGCATACCATAGTGGGGTTCATAGTCTAGATAACAAAATATTTCCTGTCAAACTGTCTATCAACATGCACGAAATTGTGTCGTTTTTATTTGTTTAAAACCACTTTTTTTAATACATGTAATTCGAAGATATCTCTCATATTGTGAGGGTAAACATGTTGAGAATCACTATACCGTTGTCAACATTCCGTACCCAGAGTTGTAATGTTAGACTGAAATATATGCTCAATTCTTCTCCAAATACCACTATTATGTGCATATATATGTGTGGTTGGTGTTGAAATGTAAGGGTACAGGATTGTAAAGTTGTTAATTGTACATGTATTAACCGTATTGGTGTCTAACAAGATACCATATTTAAAGGCTATTTGCATCTATATGTTTGTAGAATTTTGCTCAGACAGGGTCGTGGCTAAAGGCTCTCCGTTGTGATGTCCATGCACATTGCAATTCCAACTTCAAGCAGGATGCAATTCCCCCAGGAATACAATTTGCTCCGTTATGCAGCGCTATGATGCAACTTTCCAACTGACACAGTAAAATTTCCAACTGTTGGAAATTCCGAACCTAACATTCCCCCTTATGGTTTGAACTATCAAAACCATTAGATCGAAAGCCGGAAAATGTTCGACTAATGGTGTGTCATTGTCAGGCATGAAATCACAACTGTTAAACATATTGGGCAAATTTGGAGGGGGACACCCCCGGTGGTAGACCCCAACGCTGTCGATACGTTCCTGTGTTCATGGCATTCCTTTTACCGGAATTAAATTGTGGGTTAAATTGATTTCGTGTAAATGTATGGCTGAATATATATATAACAACAATTAGTTTTGATTTGTAAATATTTAAAATTTCAAAAACTCAACATTACTGCTTCTGACAGTGAATGTAAAACAATAAACATAACGTGGGCAGACATGCCATTCCGTTAATAAATGTATATAATATATGTATAAAAATATTCTTCATTACTGCACCTTACAGCCAATGAAAAATCAAAAAGCAATTTTCCATGACAGTTTTAGGCCGTATTCACACACTGGCAGATTTGCCTGGCATTGTTTTGCATGCAGGCATTTCGATACCGACAGCTATCAGGTCTGTCAATTCCCAATTATAGCTACAATAGCAATATGTAGCTATTGTAGCTACATTTGACTATCGTGAAACAATATTTTACCAATTTGCATTGCATGCATGCATTACCGCGAGCTGTTGCAACTAAGGGTGAGTGAGGGGTATTATGTTGTAACTAAGGGTGAGTGAGGGGTATTATGTTGTTACAACTTATAAAATCACCAACGATGACATTTCGGTTGCACCAGCTTGCGGAATATCAGCTAAGCACGTGCATCTGTTTAGATATTGGTTATGCTATGTGATATGGGACTTAGATCCATCCATATATGATCTATTCTTCTTCTATTTATGTACAGTTGTCAGGAAAAAGTAACAATAATGGAATATTTTGTTAATTATACACGAACATGGCAAACAATGTTAATTTACTAAGAGTATAATAAAATCATGTTCTTGTATATTTAAATGATTGTTTGTCGGATTGGGTTATCTCTCTTCAACCAGATTCATCCATCATCAATAGCCATATGTAGCTACAATAGCTACATATGGCTATTGTATATAGCTATATTTGGGAATTGCCAGACCTGAGTATACCGTGCCAGCATACGAACGAAAAAAATGCATTATAAAATGCATCTGTACCATGCACATATAACTACACATGAGAAGTAAAACGATGTAGTTTCACCTCTAACGATTGCATTATAAGAATATTTTACCCCACATGTCGTTGGCATTGGTACAGATGCATGGTATACACATGTTGCCGTTCATATTCTGGGATTATATATGGTATTCTATGACGAAAAGTTTATACACAAATAACACGAACATTTGCTGGTGTGTGGACGCGGCCTTAGTGGGTTCTAGATGAAGTAGTGGTTCCATCCGCGTGACTAACATATGTTTTCAATAATACAACTATTTATTACATGATCCTACCCTTATTCCATTCATTAAACTCTTTCTATAATAATGATATACAACAACGGCCATTGTATAATAGGAAATAGTGCCAGATGTACCGAAATGTAATATTGTTGCGCAAATGGACTTTCGACTTCCGGTTTGTCTTCTGTTTACATTCCGTGCGCTACGTACGCTAAATCGGTGTTTTTGACTATTGTTGATTTAGTTTGAATAAATATTTCATTAAATTTACGCCATTCAATACGTCAAAGAGTCTTATTTATCTGGGAATATGTATTTACGCGAGCAAACGATTCATAGTTACGTGAAACGTCATCACATAGAAGGCGCTGTTAGTTTCACTTCGAATTTATTGATTTAAGTATGTTTTATGAGGTTTTTGATAAGTAATAAATAGAATCTACAAATCTTCCCCAGTTTATAGCGAAATTTACAGAAATTGTCCAGTCAATTAGGTCTGGACCTCGCCTTTGACCAAATATACACTGGACTCGTTTTTCTAAATTTCTATATAAACTGGGGACTCGTTGTAGATCCTTTATATATGACACCTGCTATCTGGATTCCGGCGAAGAACGTGATCAATTTGAGTCGAGGACCTCACTGTTCCAAGAATAGTGTGCCATTATAATAATGTTGTTGTTGTTGTTGTTGTAAATGGTGGGATGGAACCCTTACTTCATATGCAACTATATATATAAATGTATATAAGAGACTCGATTGCTGCATCTTACAGCCAATTGAGATCATTTGTTTCAAAATTAACAACAATAAAACGCAAATATTCATGGAAGTATCAATCACACAATATAACAACACGAAGTTCATGTCTGATTATCATACATTCTCTAAAAAAAAAGTTAACTCAACCTTAAGCATCAACACGCGACCCCTATTTGGGACAATGATACTATTGGCACAATAATCGCACATAGAAAGCTAGAATGATCCATGAAACATTGTTTTGGTGTCGCCATTGTATTAAACAATTGGTGCTGGAAAGAGCAGATGATGGAAAGTTATGAAAACATTGAACATTTATCTTTTTGACAAGTTGGTGTAAACAACAGAGGTGGAGGTTGGTTGTTTAAAAGAGAAAGAGACCTTGTAGGAAAACAGAACAATTGTCGCCCTTATACTATGGGCCGAGGCTGTTGACAAACGGGCTATTTATATTTCATATCGACTTAAAATGATGTGAAACACCCCGCTGGTGTGTTCAGAGCCGAAAAAACAAAGAATCATGCCAAAATAAGTTATTTTCATAAATTTGATATCAAAATAGGCAGAGAATACCGCCATTGTTATAAATAAATTACATTGAATGACTACTGTAGGTGGAATCATTACCGATGTTTGTATCAACCCATATACCCTGTGCCAATGCATTATCTTATATATGATAGTCGACCATAGGTCGCCTCGAATATATAAGAGAATGCATTGGCCTAACAATTTTTCATCATTTGTTATTATTTTTTACAATTTTTTTACAATTTTAATATTGTTTTCTTATATTCTACTCTCTTTCAGTGCCAGACTTATTTTGTAGGTTTAGTGCCAGGGAATCTGACGTTTTTCATGGGCATAAAAATTATTACTATGAATACTTGGTGATAGTTTTGAGTTATAACATGCCCCTAAGGTTTTAACCAGTTTGTTTTTAAATTTGCTATAGCATGCTTAAGCATACCCAAAAAAAATTCAACCCAAAAAAACAAACAAAAAACGAAAATAAAAAAATAAAATAAAATAAAAAAATATAATTTTTTCGGGCCAATTTTACAGACCGTAAATTAGGGCCGATGAGATCGGCCCCTGGCACTGAAAGGGTTAATTAAACGTTATGTTCTCTGAAATGGTACAGTAGATGTGGTTGAACTTTTCGATAATCTTACTTGATTGCTCCATTTTTCCTTAAGTCAACAGCATCGGTATATCGGTGAACACGTTTGACAAATGTGTTAAAAGACACAAGTGTGGTGGATGTTGAAAACATACAGTATATTATACTATAATATTATATAAGTTTATATATTCGGCGTAAGGGTGCATTTACATTGCTATAGAACTGTACACAGATCTACACACAGACAAGTGTAAACGGGTTGATATAGAAATGCACACAGAAAGAAAACGGTATTAGTTCGTGTGAGCAAAAATCATGTCCGCTATACGTCACGGTCAACGCCGAAGCATTGTGCTAGGCAAATCTGTTTTGATTAATTGTTGCTCGGGCTTGGCGAATGTGTTTTAGCGTTCGTTGTCATTTCAACCCGTGTATTTCGAATATTGAACACGAACAGGGGCGTGGCAACTTTGGTCAAAATTTTCAACAGTTGGAAATTTCATACCTGACACAACATTAGTTGTAATTTCCAAACCAACAATAGGTTGAAAATGATCTTGTAGTTTGATTTTCAAACATTATATTGGGGGGGGGGTATTGTTTTCGGACCAATATTTGCATAATTTCCTACTTTTTATCAAATTTTTGGGCTGGAATGGCCATCAGCTGGAAGTTTTCCAACTTTATGGGGGCGGGTGTCAGGTTGTAAATTTCCAACACTTGGAAAGATAATTTCCTGGTCCCTCCCCGTGGCCAGTCAAAAACTGCTAGTTAATTAAAAAAATATATATTGTCCTACATTGGGTCAACATTGCCATTGGAATTGTCATCAGTTGGAATTTTTACTACATTTGGTCAAATAAAGGGTGTTGTAGGGTGGATACCCATTCCACACAGATCCAAAATTGCAACCGCCCAGATGGTGTCAAACAGGAGACATATATATATATAGATGATCACCTGAAATCCTAAATATTGGTGGAATCGCCATCTAAAGCTATATGGGTGCTCTCCAGCCTCTTTATTTGTGCACACGGTTGTTTGTTGTGCATTCCTATGCGATTTTCATTCTTTCTTCGAACCATTATCAAGTGGTATAAGGATACACTTTAAATGCATGCGGCACATACCAAATCGCTGTTGTCTGTTGATAGTTGATACATTTTTATGTCTGGCCTAAACTGAAACGACTCGTAGTGAATTGTCAATTACCAGAGTACTGTTCAGCGCGGGTTCACTATTAGTACTCATATTGTGATCACAGTAATGCGCGACGCGTGACTTTATACATATCTGTATACAGTTCTATATCAGTGTAAATGCACCCTAAACGACGACGATGTATGAAACTATTGATCTTCTCCCGTTACTGTCCTGTCCTGTTGGTTGAGGTAATCATTTTGATGAATTTGCAAGTTTTCCTCATATAGCACACGATCTAGATGTGCTGAGAATTTTTTTTATTTATGAATACAGTAATTGCGTCAACTGTAAACAGGAAATAAATCACATAGTTCTGATCAAAATACAAAATATCAAGATACAAAAAAATGCCACAGAACATTGATCATTTTCTGAATATATATATGAGTATTATTTTGAATTCACAGAAACTCTGGAAAATTCAGACTTTTTAAGACTAACAATATACACACAAGGCACTTTTGGTAAATAGATACTAATCGAACAAGTTGCCAATGAAGCAATACCAACAAGAGTCATCTGCCAGATTCAAGTAAAAACAATCTATATATATATCTATATAAAGAGTAGGATCTGTCTTTACATCCGTCTGTCTGTTCACGATTTACTCCGAGACCCCAGGACAGATTTCAACCATATTTGCTGTGGTGTTATAACGGCGTTAGTTTTTCAAAAATTGTATTAAAAAAAAAAAAAAAAAAATTTCAATTTAAAAAAAATAGATATATGTGTTTGTTATATTGAGCAAGAAAGAACTTCAATTATTGATATAAAAAAATCTTAAAATGTTTTTGTTTTCAAATAAAAATGTGGAAATGTTTAAGAGAACAAATGTGCGTGAAGGGCACAACTGGTCCTGTTTCAGATAGTTAGATATAAGTCACTCACAGCTCGTCCAATTAAAATTCTAGTTCAAATAAGTGTTAAATTTTTATAATTCTGTGTTACTTCATACAACTGTGAGTGGTGAAAATATGAGAACTTGAGTGACCTGGCTCCTCTATCTGCATCATGTACCAAATTTGGAATTTAAATTAATTTAAATGTCACGTGCATGTATTTGATTAAAGGTACGGTTGGCCTTGGCGGTGGGTATCCTGTGAAAATATTTCCACCCGTCAAATACCGCCACAAACAGAAAGAACATCAAAATTTAGACAGACTTTGTCCGTATACAAATAAGAAATATCACATAAACAGTATGTTATTATCATATGTTTGACCATTGTTATGTAAACAAAAGCATAAAAAGTTACTTTTCTTGTGTTTGTTTATATTATGATGGTAAACATAAAGAGCGTTCTTGTTGGTGAATTCCTGATATGGGACTAATAAAGAGCGTTTATGCCATTTGTGTGTGATCAGTCAGTAGCATTGTGCTGTGTTCTGTAACACAATCAGGCTCTTGCTTAGGTAAAATATAGTAGAATATAGTAGGTCTTTATGATAGCATGCTATGTACGCGATGGTCATGGTATATATGAACGAAATTGTATGCGTTTTAATGTTTTTCTGTTTACGGTGTTTGGAAAAATATGAATATTTTTGACAATTAAGGCCAACCGTGCCTTTAAATGTCTAGATTTACGGCTCATACGGATCGCGTCAATTTCGTTAAATTGAAATATACTTGGGATTTATGTGGGATTTACGGACACGTATTCTACATTATTGTGTAAATTACGTGTCCGTATATCCCACATACATGTCATATTTGTGGAAATGCACGTGATCCGTACATGCCATAAATCTAGACGTTTGAATGAAATTCAAGTTCAAATATATGTGCAATTTAAGCACCATATATTCGAAAAAACATATTTATGGATACTTTAAATTTCAAATATACGTCCAATTTACGCCTAATTTTTATTCGAAATAAAACGTTTGCAGATACAATTATATCCATATATGTGCCCTTTACGAGATATTTAATATATTCCAATGCTATGCATCTTTAAAATCAATCAGATATATCTATACAATAGACAAAATTATCCATGTCACCCAATTTAGTGGTTAATTAATGTAAGATATTGATATGAAAATAGAGGGAAATATGTGTGAAGTTGGTATGATAAAATCATAAATGGAAATTAGAAATCGAACATATAAATTACACACATACAAATTGCATAAATTTCTACATTTGTTTACCCTCACTTCAAATTAAGAATTATGATTGGCAGTGTATATAGTACACCCTTGATCAACGTGGTAGTTGGGCTTAGGGTGGATACACACATGCATGTAATCTCTGTAATTATCGTGTATCTGGCGTATTACATGGCAATGTAATATGTGTCCACTGACAACACAATCATTGCCGACGTGTTGACGGCACTGAGGTCTAGTTCCAATTAAATCGGAATGTTGAGAAGCCGCTATCATGGACCGAGTCGCCAGGCCACTTAAAATAATTGTTCATGGGATAAAATTATGGTGGACGTTCTATTTAAATAATTGCCAGTCATCTCTTGATATTTATAGTAGTGGTGGATCAGGATTTCCCCGACGCAGGGGCTATATATGATCCCCGACTTGGGGCTATAATTATATGATCCCGAAAGCTACCAGGCGGGTTGGCTAACTCTGATCTAGTTAAGTAAAACGTATTATGTTGTACCTTCTTGCCCAGATTATTCCGACCGATACATTCAACTAAGTCCCTTAGCGATTTGAAGCTTTCGAGACCCAATGCCAAACAAGCATCATGGTCGAAAATGTTCTATATCAAGCCTGCATGTATATGCCAGACGTGTCGCTTCTGGTGTTCGTGCATTAATAAAATGCCAGATATCACACAGACTTGACTAATTTCCGCATCCGTTAGAGAAGACATGTTTTGGATTGGCCTTAAATGTCCTGATAGCAGACAGTTTGACTTCGCTTATCACTACTCACTTGTCTGGCCTGTTAACAATGAACCGCTCGCGCGCATGTGATTAATGTTGTCAATTATTGGTGTGGCCATGTAAAATACATATATTTTACATACAGAAATTACATGCATGTGTGTATCCACCATTAAAGGCACGGGCGGCGTTCTTTGCAGAAATATTCAAATTTGTTCAAATCGCCATCAACAGAAGGAATATTAAAATATATATAGTTTTGTTCATATTTCAAACATAACCAGCGCGTAAATAGTATATTGTCACCAAGACGTACGATGGTGTACGTAAACAAGAGCATGTTCGTGTTACAGAAGTTTTGCTTCTGTTTACATAACACATCGCAATTCTATTGGTTAATCACACACAAATGATATAAACGCTCTTTATTATTTCCATATCAGGAAAACCGTAACAAATAACGCTCTTTATGTTTACCCTATCCGGATCTAAACAAAAGCCAGGTTCTGTAACGTTTTTTGCTTTTGTTTACATAACAAAGGAAACACATTTGACAATGACATACTGTTTATGCCATATTTATGATTGGTATAAGAACAAGGTCTGTCTATATTTTACTATAATTTCTGTTTATGGCATTTTTTGACGAGGTAAATATTTTAACAGCATACCCACCACCAACGCCGCCTGTATCTTTAAGTGTGTGTGTGAATTAAATCATGTGCTGCCTAGAATTCGAAGTCTCACACAGAAGGACCATTTTAATCTCTCTAAATCTGTGTGGCGCCTTTGATATTCACCTATATCTGATACTGACCGCTTATAAAGAATCTTAAGTTTATTCAATTAATCTAAGCGCGAACGACATCTAGCTGAGTTATGTAACACATGTTGTGGTCAGTTGATAGCCTCATACATTCTATCAGATTGTTACGAATTGCTTTGCTATCTGGATGCCAGATGTAGACGTTTATATGACCTTTAAGTGATATCAAAGATCAAATTTGAGGAGTTTACATATTTTAAAATAAACGTGCACTTCACTTTTCGTCCAGTGTATATACCATAATTTCCAAGTATGTATTCAGGCAAATAAAGGTATATGCAATAGATAACCATTTGGGACAGATTTCTTGTAAGAATATAAGGCACATTTTCCGGTAGGTGAATGTAGCTCAAAATATGTAAGAAATGGCAATTTGTTCACACACATATGAAACATTTGACACACCACACTAGTGCCTCCATCCATGCTGATACATGTATATGAATGATGTGGAATAAAACGATATATCACATGAATTCCCTATTATATCCTTTAAAAGGCCATTACATATTTCCTTATATCACGTAGGGTATATATCACCAGTGACTAATAAGTGCGTGCTTCCTTAAAATTACTTTACATTGATTAGGCGGATTAATACTATTTTTGAAAAGCCGCGCATGACAACAGAACCAAACAATACAAAATGATTGATTTGTTCATCAAAGTAACATTCTTGTTCAACTTCGTTGCACTAACGAAAATAGACACAAAAACAAAGAGGCAAATACTGTTGTGAAGCGTTTCAGCCAACAATGTAAATGTTTGCATTATAAAGCTTCTTTTAAGGATTTTGTTTTGTTAAAAAGGCATAAAGCTTTAGTTTTGTTCAAGTGATATACAAGATCGTCAACTCGTTATGTTTGGATATAAGATTTTATGAAACTCGTTTGATAAATTTGATTTACAACTCGTCTACGACGACATAAAATCTTACATCCCAACTTAACTCATTGGAGATCCTCTATATATCACATACATGTAAATCCGTTATCAATTAGTTCGCGATCGTTTCTCAGCTCCTCAATGGTACATATACTGTGCTAGTAAATGAACCGTTGATTGCTTATGAAATGTGTGTGCCCTAACGGTTTACTGCATGACAAGTAACATCTCTGTAGACCCACAGCTGATTATACAACATGCATGTGCTATGGAAGTTATCATTTTCATATAAATGAATTGGTGATTCTCACAGGTTAATCTGTGATAAAATTACCCAGGTTCCCGAAATTGTGATAAATTTTCCAGATTGGGGAGAATTGTAATAACGTTACTCAGGTCAAGCAAAGTTCACCAAATGAACAGGATTTATAAGTGACTGAGAGAAATGGTATCCGGTTTTGGCAATTAAGAAATGTTAGTACTGGGGGTGGTGTTTTTGTCGTAAAAAATGAATATTTGGTTGCTATATATGAAGTATAATCAACTTTATCACAATTATCCCAAAGCTGGGTAAATTTATCACAATTCATAGAACCTGGGTAACTTTATCACAAATGTGAGTGACAGCTTCAGCTTTAATATTTGGCAGGAATCAACCATGCAATTAATCATGACCATTGGGGGCCATAAATGCAGATAAAACCACGTAAAGAGTGCAGATTTTTCCACACAAACATGTACAATTGATAACCATTTGCAGCAAATTGCTTGAAAATGTGTAGGACAAATTTGTCAGTATGTTAATGTAATCCAGAATATATCAATATGACCGATGTGGCATAAAATATTGATAACAGAAGAGATATATCATAACTATACCACATTTAAAGATGGCATATCTGTTCAGAGCATCAATTTCAACAAATAACATAATTTTTATAAGACCCAATTTGAAGACAACAAATACCTTTGTCTTTGAGTAAAACTCACCCAGACAAAATTGAAGATTGCGTATTTGTTTATGGCGGCATACTGAAGTGGTTTGTTCCTGTAAAATATCTAAATCGAAATGGCATTGTGCCTTGATGGAGAGTGCTAACAAGACAGAGTTCTCCATTCTGTTGCGCTCCGACTGCGTCTACAGTTTCTGATCTAAATTAGCCCGTAAAACTGTCCCGAAAAGTTGTATGTATTATACCAAAATAAATCGAAATACAATCAATATTAATGTATAGAAGAGTTTCCGGACATGTGGGTATATCTTCGATTCATATTTACTATGTCATATCCAGGAAACTATATAACAATTGTTAGGAAGTGATAGACCATCTTTAAATTATAGTATGCAAAATTGACTTCACTTGGCTATTTTGGAGCTGCAACATCTGCATTAGAAAAACTCACACTCAATTTTGCTGACATTTCATCCACCACAAGCCTCACCGTAAGAGGGCGCACCGAGAAAGTTTTCTGTATCGAGGACGTAAGTCATGAACCCTTTCACTGCGCAGAACCGCCCTGATTCGGAGCACATCGGAAGTTTATTTGTGACGTCATTGTGGTTATACAGGAGACTGAAGTACTTAGCATCGTCTCCATCCTTGCTGTAAATTTCTAAGAACAAACTTTCTGGTCGGAAACCAATATCTGGGAAGATTCCTAAAGCGACGAGTATATTCTCCATGAAAAACCTTGTGTTGGAAAACACGAACATTTTGATATGATTGTCGCTCAAGTGAAAGAGTTGCTCGGATAGATGTGCTAGGAACGGGAAGACATATAGACGACTGAAAGAGCGAACAAATGAAGAACGAACTAGTTCCGTTCTATGCTTTCGCGCCTGTTCCATGAGAATTTGCACAATTTCAACATTAACACATACCTGAGATGAATCACAATATAGTTCCTTGTCATTACATGTATTATAAAAAATATCAGATAGTAGTTCTTTAGAGGACACACCATCCGCTGATTTTCCCATTAAGTTTTTCACTTTCGCATCAACGGGGTCTGAACTATCCTTGAAAAGATATCTTCCTTTATGAAGAGCGTTTCGTATACTCTCCTCCATGTGTTCAATTTTCCTACATCTGCAGTTGAACTTTTTTGAAGTTATCTGGGAACAGAAACGCTGATCACTTTTGAATGGATGTAAATTAATAAATTGTTTATCAGACAGCATACCATGTAGAGTTGCGGACCCTGTTTGATATGACGGTTTATCGAAGAAGCTCACAAATTTAATTTTTTCACTGTCCGATTTCGCCATCAGATTCAGCTCCTGGGTATAAAACATGCAATCTTCTCCAAGTAGAATATTATTAATTATACTGGACGGTGGCAGATCTCCCGGAGAACATGATTTACCACGTGGAATTATTTCAATATTTTTGAATGGACCCTTGTGACTGTTCATTTTATGTTGATCGTAAGCGACATCCCGATAGCTTTGCACTTTTCGAGATGAATGCCAATCAGTTGCTTCGCCGTAGTTACAGGACACCGATTGGACAGGTGTGTGGTTATCCTGGGTAGTTTCTCCAGGCGAGAGGATTACGTATACTTGTTCTATGTGATAAACGCTTTCTGTCGTGTAGAAATCTGAAAAAAGACATTGCGCATATTTTTTTAACTTGAAAAATCCAATTTGACTTTATTGTGAATCACAGGGGAAACATATATACCGACTACTCATCACCCCCGTCTACGTGGTATCGCCAAACCCGAGGATATCACCAAATCCGAGAATTGCGGTTTTGATAAATGAACATATCTTCCCTCAGATGCAGCTATATATCTCCCAGTTAAATGGTGATATCCACTATTCAAAACATAATTTCGCAAAGCATGCAGAATGTTCCCTCAATGGGATAGCTGCATAGCTTGCTCTCACCCCGATAAATTTAATAGAAATTCCGACTCATTTCCGATTTTATTATAAACAGTAGACACTTTTTGACGTTGGGTAGTTCGTTTGAAACATAATTATCAGTCATTGATGGCGGATAATGCGTGTATCAATAGAAACATATATGTTTAATTAACCATAGAATTGTATAGCCTGCAGAGCGGTTCGCAAAAATTCTATATGCATCCAAGTGTGGGTACCCACCATTATTTCGGGTATCAACGCTGTAGATCGAGATGTCGCCAAACGCAGATCTGGGATGTCAAAGATGCGAATGATATACTTCACATTTGGACCGTTTCTGCTTGGAAATATCCCAATTATCATTCGGACAGGCCGGCACTTGGATCATCTTTAGGGTGTGTATGTTTGTTTGTGTTTTATGTTCTAATGTCATATTAATAGTATAGGCTATTCTGTGTTATTCGACATTATAGGCCCAGAACTGTACAACGAATGGAAAAATTAAGTCAGTGTAAATCATGAGTTAGCAGGGCCGTGGATATAGGGTCCCTGTTGGGGGTGTTTACCTATATTTTCTAAATGCACACCCTTCCAGTAAATTTTATTTGCAGTTAATAACTGCACCCCCATATGCATGTCAGGTTCGAGTTTTCATCGAGTTTACAACGCGTTCTTCCAACTTTTGGATATGACAACCCCTAAGTTAGATTTTTTCATCTGGTGACCATTTCAGTTCACAAATATGGCCGAAGTTATTTAAATTATCTAAATGTACGGGTTTTTGTCTGAAAACAATTTACACACTAAATACTTTAAAAATGTGAACCAAGTTTTGGAATGAAATTTCCAACTGAGGTTATGTCGGGCAAGACTTTTCCAAATGTTGAAAGTGTTGACCGACGTGCCGACACTGCCACATCCCTATAAGCGAATGAGTGGATGAATTACCCGACTAAGAGAACAGGACATGTGAACATCGGATGTAGCCCAGTATATTCGTGGATATAGCTAGAGCACGCATAACTATTTATCTTTTCTTGCGATGTTTTGTATCAGAATTATCATTGCAAATTGCTCGCTTGATTTGCACCACGTGCTATTGTATACATTTTTCTCTGTTGAATGGTTTGACCGATGTTGAGAGATACCCCCAACAAAACTATTCCTGTCCATGAAGACAAATGCATTTACGATGAATGACGCGTTATACTCATCATCAGGTCTCATGTTCGTTTTGCACGAGACTGAGCGAAAATCACAATTATCTCTGTGAACAAAGCAAAAACAGCCACTCCGCATAAAAATCACCGGGCGCGGAAGGCTAAATTATATTATAATTAATCCCTTAATCAGTGCCTTCAACCGGTCCCTAACCCTTTTAGTATTTAATGTGTAAATTGTTTTCAGAAAAAAAAACCCGCATTTTTAGATAATATAAATAATTACGGCCAAATTTATGAACTGAAATGGTCACATATTAAAAAAAATCTAAACTTAGGGGTTGTAATATCCAACAGTTGGAAGAACCAGTTGTAAACTCGATGAAAACTCGAACCTAACATGGGGGTGCAAACCGAAGTTACTGGAAGGGGGTGCATTAAGAAACTATAGTCGAACACCCCCAACAGGGACCCTCTAGCCACGTCCCTGCTAACTCATGATTTACACTGATTTAATGTTTCCATTCGTTGTACAGTTCCGGGCCTATAATATCGAATAACACAAAATAGCCTTGTACTATTAATATGACATTAGAACATAAAACAAACAAAAATACACGTTTTCACCTGTGCACATGCACCACCACCCTAAAGATGATCCATGTGCCGGCCTTTCCGAATGATAATTGGGATATTTCCAAGCAGAAACGGTCAAAATGTTAAGTATATCATTCGCATCTTTGACATCCCAGATCTGCGTTTGGCGACATCTCGATATGCAGCGTTGATACCCGAAATTATGGTGGGTACCCACACTTGACGCATATAGAATTTTTGCGAACCGCTCTGCAGGCTAGACAATTTTATGGTTAATTAAACATATATTTTTATATTGCTACACGCATTATCCGCCATCTATGACTGATAATTATGTTTCAAACGAACTACCTAACGTCAAAAAGTGTCTACTGTTTATGATAAAATCGGAAATGAGTCGGAATTTCTATTAAATTTATCGGGGTGAGAGCAATTTAAGCTATGGTCGCTATCCCATTGAGGGAACATTCTGCTTTGCGAAATTATGTTTTGAATAGTGGATATCACCATTTAACTGGGAGATATATAGCTTCATCTGAGGGAAGATATGTTCATTTATCAAAACCGCAATTATCGGGTTTGGTGATACCCTCGGGTTTGGCGATACCACGTACACGGGGTGCTCGTGTGGTTTTCAAACGTTGTCTACATTGCGGACTCGTGCAGCTCAGCTAACAAGGGCAGATGGACGCCTATGATTGCAATGTGACCATATGTTGTTTTCTTGGAATGGTGTTGAAATATCGCTGCAGTTTAACGATGTTTTTATGATTGTCAGTTCCCGTGTTGTTGTATTTAAAACAACAGTCAATTTTCAATGCCTTGATCCTGCTATAAATACATCACACTCTTAGAACAAATGTGTATAAATACTACACAATATGTGTTACATTTGATCTTAAACAAAATTGCGTATAAATGACACATGACATAAATGTGTCGGTGGAATTTTCTCAACATTGAATATGAGTGAATATGTGAGACATTATATTTAATAGATGAGATATGTTCTATTTGAGACATAAACCTCGTAAAAGCTGCCATAATAAAAATTGGCAGCTGCTTTAAAACTTTGAGCTACACAATTATGTGTTGTTCAGTTTTTACACAAACATAGTGTATAACAAAGTTTAAAGCTGCTGCCAATTGTTTGTTCTGTGGTAGCCTTTACAAGTTTTGTGTCTCCAATAGAACACATTTCATCTAATAACTAAGATACACTCACATATTCAATCATATTCAACATTGATGATATTCCACCGACACATTTAATAATTATATGTCATGTGTCATTTCTACACAATTTTGTTTAAGATCAAATTTAACACATTTTGTGTAGTATTTATACACATTTGTTCTAAGAGTGCAGCCCCATGCAGTGGGAACTTTTTCTATGCGTCTGGGTCAGGGTCGTGGTGAAATATAGGCGATGGTGTGTCTCTCCCACAAGTTGCCACAGCATCAGTAAAATTAGAAATTTCAGACAAAAAATAGGTTTAAATTGTTCTGAAATTTTGATATCCCAACCAATACTTAGTGTGAATTTTTTTTAAAGATAAACACCCCCATTATTTTCGTAATTTCAGTCAAATCATTGGAATGGAATTGCCATCAGTTGGCATTTTCAATATATAGCTGATGTTAGCATGGACATTTCCAAGAGTTTAAAAGTCTGAGCTACCAGTTGAGAGAATTAAAACGAAGGACGAAAGGGGGGGGGGGGTGCTGCAAATGGAATTCCCCAGACTTGGACATTTCGGTTTGTTTCGAGGGGAGGGGTGCCATCCCCTTGAAATAAAATCAAAGAGAGGGCTGCAAATTGAATATCTCATACTTTAATATTTCCGTTTGGTTCGAGGGGTGGGGTGCTTTTTGGAAAGTTGGACACGGTCCCAAACCCTCATGCACACACAACGGTCTCTCTAGTCACGCCCATATGGTCTGATTATCCATTTACGTAATGGTACCTTCGAATGATTTCCGCTGGGGCGAGCAGTATTTCTTTTTCAGAGCAGTCTTGTCGTATGCATCCGTATACGTAACAGTGTTTCGTGGTGACGACTTCAGGCAAGGTTTATCCGGTTCTCGATCGGCGACATCCTCACGTTCTCTGTGAAATTGGCTCGTCGCCAACTCCACCAAGGACACGACTGCAAGAGAACCATGGTATGCTTCAATATAGTGAGTGATTTATATGTCATGGTTAAATACATATTTGTGATTCATGGCATGAGTCTCTACCCCGGCGCAGAGATGATATTCTGCCCGTTCAGCACCTGTGACATTTTGATTTAAAGGTACTCAATCCCATCAGACGCTCCTAAATTAATATTTCTTTGGCTTCGGGGGAAAAAATATTTGATTCCAGTCGAGGAACCTACCCATCAAAGCTCAGATTGATCATATATCGATTTTTTAAGTTTGTTATTTCAATTGTTTCTGGGCCAGAAACACGAGGTCAAATGGACGGTCTTGCAGATAAAGACGGATAACTCTAAACTCAAGTGGTAATAATAACCACTTGATTTTAGAGTTATCCACCTTTTGTCTGCAAGACCGTCCGTTTGAACATGTGTTTCCACCCAGAAACAATTGAAATAACAAACTGTGTAGGCCGTTCCTCGACTCGAATCAAATATGTTTTACCCCCGAAGCCAAAAAATAGTAATTTAGGAGCGTCTGATCAGATTGAGTACCTTTAAACATTATTTATTTTCCCCAATTAATATTACATTTTGATGATGAAACATGAGTAGAATAGAATAGGGGAAGAGGATCCTGCGATTTTTGATGTTCTGACAGTGAACTTTATAACATTGAACAAACAACGCAAGCAATAATTAAATTTCTTTGTTAATATGTGTTCCTTAACAATCAATTTCACCGTAGGGAATTGTTCAATCTCGAGGTTTCATGATTTTGTGACTTTTGTGAGCCGATATAACAAACATTGAATTAATAATCCGGGTTTATTAGCAACGCGAAGTATAACCGGTTACGTAGCGTTTTTCCGAAGACCCATAACTCCGAAGGTCCGATTCTCCGAAGGTCAGATTCTCCGACGCCCCGATTCTCCGAAAGCCCATAACTCCGAAGTCCCGATTCTCAGAAATCCCATAACTCCGAAGACCCATAACTCCGAAAGCCCATAACTCCGAAGGCCTATAACTCCGAACGCCCATAACTCCGAAGGTCTATAACTCCGAAGGGCCGATTCTCCGAAGGTCCGATTCTCCGAAGGTCCGATTCTCCGAAGGTCCGATTCTCCGAAGATCATGTTTTATCGCTTATTAAATAGTGTACAGTCCAGTGGCGGGGTCAATGGGGCCCTAGGGAAGACCGCCCCCAAAAAACATGTCAAATGTCATGTAAACGTCAGGAAATCCCTCCTAGGCATTCAAATATTCAGAGTGTTCCTGCCCAGGGGAGCCCCCGGACCAACGATTGGGGGCGACCCCTCCCATGTATGCGCTCCCCAAATCAGGCCTTCGTGATATGCTTTCGGCATATCATATGCATGATATATCCCCCACATATCCCCCACATATGCTAATTAATGTGCACCCCTAAATGGGAACCCTGGCTCCGCCACTGGTGTGCACCGGGTATATTATAACGAAACGCTGCAAGAATGTCAGAGTAGCCTAACATGCACAGGGGCGACAAGTTCTTCCCCGTTCACCCCTGTACATTTTACTCTGGCATCTCATGGGCCAACGTAACGTTATAGTATCTGGTGTATAGTCAGTGGCGGGCCAGGATTCCCATTTAGGTGGGGGCAGTAGGAAAAGTTTGAATATTTTGATGCCCCATGAACGATTTCCGGGCGTTTACATGACATTGGACATGTTTTGGTAGGGGCCCATATTGTCTGAAATAGCAAGTAGAGGTTTAATGGGGGCAGTGGGAATTTTGGGACCCCTTGGCTTCGCCACTGGACTGTACACTATTTAGTAAACGATAATACCCCGATAAAACAAAATCTTCGGAGAATCGGACCTTCGGAGTTATGGGCCGTCGGAGAATCGGGCCTTCGGATTTATAGGTCTTCGGAGAATCGGCCCTTCGGAGTTATAGGTCTTCGGAGAATCGGCCCTTCGGAGTTATGGGCTTTCGGAGAATCGGATCTTCGGAGTTATGGGCCGTCGGAGAATCGGGTCTTCGGAGTTATGGGCCGTCGGAGAATCGGGTCTTCGGAGTTGTGGGCTGTCGGAGAAGCGGGTCTTCGGAGTTGTGGGCCTTCGTAGTAATAGGTCTTCGGAAAACCGGTCTGACACCGTATAACCGGCTAGCCAATGTCACCGAAATCATACAATCTCAAACTGGGAACATCACCTATACTGTGAAATACATGCATCATTACGGAACGGGTATTAGATACGAAATGTATTACCTGCATTGTATTTTCAATGCTATATATTTCCTTGTCGGAATATTAAAAAAATCGTTTTGAACTGGTGGAGTATGATATCTACTGGCGTAACTTACATTTGCTGAGAAATTACACGGGCGATTTTTTCTTAGTAAGAACAATCATGACTGTTGACAGAAATGGGTTATTCATTAAGTTATCAAGTGCACTTGTGCATGTGTTAGCATGTAGAATATAACACTGCGTGTTGAGTAAAGATCGACAGCGACAAGACATTCAGGTATAGATACATCTTTGAGAAATCGACCGTCGCTGGTAGAGCTTGGTAAACTCATTGTGCGAATTTTCAGCGGGCGACATGGCATGCTATGGCATATTAATTATGATGACCAATTGTCACCAAACTCCACCATAATACATTGTCACACCTACTATGCCATCGCTACTGTGGTACCTGTGTCCACAGCCACACTCGGATATCCGTCTATAGAGCGTAAAGGGCTCCAGTTTGGTTTGACTCTTCACACAAAGCTTGGTCATAAGCCTATTTATTGAAATAGTTTATTGTTATGTCCACGACTTTCATTAAAATTATCATTGTTGAAACCAGATAATCTGATCACAAATATCAATATCGTTTAGCTGCAATGTCGGGTCGTTTCAAATCTTAACCGGGCAGTATGAATAAACCATTGTTATCAATAAACGATTAAAGGCAAGGATGGCCTTCGCGGTAGATATGCTGTTAAAATGGTCACACCCGCTAAAACTGCCATAAACAGAAAGAATATTAAAATATAGATAGTTTTAATTATATTCTTATACCAATAATAAATATCGCGTAAATAGTATGGTATTGTTAAGTTCGTATGCTGTGTTATGTAAACAAAACCCAGGTTCTGTAACATTTTTGGTTTTTGTTTACATACGAACTTGACAATAACATACTATTTATGCGATATGTATGATTGGTATAAGAACGAAGTCTGTATATATATTTAATATTCTTTCTGTTTATGGCGGTTTCAACGGACGTGACTATTTAAACAGCAATACCCATCCGTGCCTTTAATGCGCCATTTCGATAAGAACTGAGAATTTGTTCACGCTCACTGAGTTAAGCAAATATGAAACAATGAACACTCATATGGAGTCCGTGCCTCCATAACTCTGACATATATAAATAAATAAAAGAGTATCATCTGTCTGTCCGTCCGTCTGTATGTCCGCATTTTTCTCCTATAGACTGCTGTTCCGATTTCAAACAAATTTGGTGTAGTGAGTCTGGGTACCACCAAGACGGAGGTCATAACGGCGTTAGTTTAACATTTTTGCTGATAGCAATGTTGTGTGGAATTGTTTGGTCACCTTGTGATCAAATATATCTTTGCTGAGTTTCCGATTACAGTCATTGGTGCGACATTATTATATTTTACTGTTGCGCTGCTGCAGGGATAAATGTAGTTCACCCCGCACCTGTCAAATTCTGCCACATGCATCAGCATGCATACACTATTTATACCAGGTAAGTGCATAATGTAATGTATATATGTTGCATATAATTATGTACATGGATCATGCAGTGGACGGGAATATAAATGTACCGACTGATACTTGTATATTAAGATTAAATCGACCAACAAGCTACAGTTCACGAACAAACCCAAAATGGAAAGCAAAGTGTGTCGCATTGAACGCGCGCGTCAATCATTATTATGGCCTATTTTCGAGCATTATGAGTGATTGATCTTCAGAAAGAACAAAACAAAACAAAAACAATTGATGTGTTTTCTAGCTCACCGCCTGTCGGTGGAAATAAAATATGACTGGTACTGTGGCACCAGTACCGCGGTTCCGATACTGTTCTTACGGTGGCCCGTAAGTGCCACGGCAAAACAAACTTTTCATCCATGCACACGGCAAAACAAACTTTTCACTCACGGCAGAATAAACTTTTCATTCACGGCAAAACAATCTTTTCACTCACGGCAAAACATACTTTTCACTCACGGCAAAACAAACTTTTCACTCACGGCAGAATAAACTTTTCACTCACGGCAAAACAATCTTTTCACTCACGGCAAAACATACTTTTCACTCACGGCAAAATAAACTTTTCACTAACGGTAAAATTGCTAGACCTCTCTCTCTCTCTCTCTCTCGCGCGCGATAAAAATATTTTCAAGGCTGTGATATCGTGGGAGGTATGCGAGCAATAGTATATCAGGTCGTAAATCTATATCTCATGTGGTGATGTTCCGACTTTTTAGCCGCACTGTATTTTGATACTGTCAGGTTATATGTGACTCAATCTAAATGTTTGTGTATAATTCGAACAAGACATTACGCATTATGCCTGCGTCATGGAAGAACACATTGTATACAATTGGGATTGACACCGTGGAGGTACTGTCCGAAATTTTAATAAAATGTGAACCTTGCGGAAGTGGCATTTTTACTTGTGTGTTGCGTAAGTTGCGTAAAACACAACTGAGTCAGAAGTCAAAGAGACTCCCACCAGAGATAGCTCTGCTCCCACGCAAACCCAGGGGATATCATATTCAAAACACAGAGATAAATAATGTCCTTGGCATTGCAGGTGGTCTTGTCAAAAACAGATGATCTGACAAGCACGGTTATAGCACATATGTATGTGGCCTAGCGCCTGCGAAAATTGGTGTAAACAATATTTATTCCCAATACAAAAAAAAGGATTAATATATTAACAAAATGCTAATGGATGATTATGGGTGATTGGAATGGGATGAGACAACAAGCCTATTGTGGCTTTTTGCAAGTACTGTCAGTCGTATTGCATAATGTCTAAGATTGTAACCGGATTTATTTTCAGAGTGACAAATATAGTTTAGTAGGTACACGAAGCTGCGAGTTAAAAGTATGTTTTGACTTGGATGAAAAGTTTATTTTGCCGTGAGTGAAAAGTATGTTTTGCCGTGTGTGAAAAGTTTATTTTGCCGTGAGTGAAAAGTTTGTTTTGCCGTGAGTGAAAAGTTTATTTTGCCCTGAGTGAAAAGTTTGTTTTGCCGTGAGTGAAAAGTTTATTTTGCCGTGAGTGAAAAGTTTGTTTTGCCGTGGATGAAAAGTATGTTTTGCCGTGAGTGAAAAGATTGTTTTGCCGTGGATGAAAAGTATGTTTTGCCGTGAGTGAAAAGTTTATTTTGCCGTGGATGAAAAGTATGTTTTGCCGTGAGTGAAAAGTATGTTTTGCCGTGAGTGAAAAGTTTATTTTGCCGTGGATGAAAAGTATGTTTTGCCGTGAGTGAAAAGTATGTTTTGCCGTGAGTGAAAAGATTGTTTTGCCGTGGATGAAAAGTTTGTTTTGCCGTGAGTGAAAAGTTTGTTTTGCCGTGTGCATGGATGAAAAGTTTGTTTTGCCGTGGCACTTACGGGCCACCGTATGTTCTCAATGCAGAACCGTATCGAATGTCCTGGTGCCGACGTTACTTTGCGAACCCTGACACCGATACTTAATATGTCCATGTCTAAATCTGACACTCGGAATTCACAGTATGACACTTGTACCCCCATTTGATTTAATGTTTTGAACACTAAATTATTAATTGAGATCATCACATATCCGAATATATATTCTATTCATGCATATATAGACGGACTATGCACTATTGCCGTATTCGTTTGACAGTTATTATGCGAATGCCAAAAGTGTCCCATTGCATGCATGTTGTATATTAAGTATCACGTGTCAGAAATCAGCTTGGGATATATGTTTCTCTTTAGTTAAAACAAATATCAAATGGACATGGTTTTCGCCGTTTTGTTGTTGTTGTTAGTAACCGGAACACATTCCGTGCACGTGATGTTAATGTGCACACCATGTGAGGGTTTCGGTCACTGTTCAATTCACATAACTGGTGTAAAGATGCTCAAGTCGTATGTGCACACTATTTTAGCACCCGATATGTTAGTTACATGCATCTGAGCCGAGTAACACATAGTAACTAAGCTGTTACGATCTGAATCAATCAACATGTTAACATAATTATGGAAATCCATGGACTAAATGCTTTATAATTATTTATGGGTCTTGATAAAATATAAAAAACGTGTATAGTTGACTCTGAATTTTCAAATTATTATACATCGGTTCTAAATGCAAGCTTGTCCCCGGTTGGTTTATGGACTATCTTAATATATATGACATATATGCCAATGCAACCATTTAAATAACATCGTGGGTGCCTAAATGTTGTGCCCAAACAAGTTGCATCTTTAAGATATCAAGCTAACAATAAATTCAATAATGTTTTCTTTTGTGTGTTTGACGATGTTGGAATTATATTTATATTCTTGTTTCTCAATCTGCCATTCAACTGGGATCAATTATTGCATAAAATTTCATAAAGAGCTAAGCTGTTACATTTTTTTTTTAATCAAACTGTTTAAAGGGGTACTGTACCCCAATTTCAATAAATTCCCGGTGACAATAGCGATCTAATATCAATATTATATTTTAAAATAACTAATTTGAGTCGACGATGTTTACTGAAAACGTTCTAACAGGCTATCATAAAAGTAAAATTTAATTATTTAATATAAATTAATTTATGGCTGGAGTCATAAAATGGAGAATTATGCCATTACGAGTTACCGTTCTTGAAATCTTATCCGTTGCGTGTCTTTTATCGACGGCCGTTCGCGAACATTATTGAGTTGCAAACAAAACATGTTACCTGCAAAATGAAGGCCCGCTATAACCGATTCGGAAAAAAAGGAGAAAGAAACAAGTCATAAAGCATAAAGTATTTTATAGGGAGTGAGATTGTTCGATGGAAGAGATTGAAGGCATTGAAGCTGTGAACAATGAACTTCCGGTTCTTCCTGCGACCTGCGTCTTCTCCGGTGAAGGTAAAAAACATGGCGCGTAGTTTGAAATCGTAATAATTTTGTTTCCAAGATCAATATTTTCTTCGCTAAATTAGGTCTATACGAAACTCATATAACACGAACACTATCTAACTTGAAAGTTATTTCAATGGGAGTAAATACAAAAATTCGCCTATCTCTGTGTACAGTACCCCTTTAAATGACCAACATGTGTGCAATGAGCCACCTCTGTCTAAGATCAAAATGTGCGCGAAGAGCACACAGGGGCCACAGGCTCCCAACGTACAAAGGGCCGCAGCCCCCTCCAACGCTGAATAAAGGCTCCCGAAGGGAGCCTTTTTCAGATAGTAAAAGAGTCTGTCGCGATTTTACTCCCAGACACCATTTCAGCCAAACTTGGTGTTGTGACTCGGGGAACCCCGGCGGATGTTATGAAGGCGTTAGTTTTTTATTTTATTTTGAATTTATAAAAATATAATTGTTTGATTTAATGTTTTTCTTTTGTTAAATTGATTTAATATTTTTGGAAAATAAATTATATATTATTTTATTTTATTAAACAAAACTGTTCAGAAGATCAAAATGTGCGCGAAGTGGCACATATTCGCGCACAAATGGGCCGCAGGCCCCTTCGCCGCTGAAGAATGGCTCACAATGGGAGCCTGTCTCAGCTAGTGGCATGTATACCTATAAAAGTGCATGTGTATGGTCCATCCGAACTTGTTTCTTGCTTACGTGCTATTTCACTCGATAATACCCAGCGGTAGTCACATGTACCTATAAAAGTACATGTGTAGTCCATCCGAACTTGTTTCTTGCTTACGTGCTATTCCACCCGATAATACCAGGCATTCGCTCAATAGTTCGATTGCTTGGTTCAGCACGACAGTCAGTTTGCCAGTATGCCCCCGATTAACATCACACGAGCAAAATGGAAGTTTCAGTAGAAATATTGATTAGGTTGGATGTCGACATCGGGGGCATATATTCTTATTTAGATTTATCGACAGAACAGAAGTCACTCAGTTATATGAGCAGGCAGTGGTTATGACAAGAAGGGAAGTCCAAATAGCTTATGGTTACATGTAGCTTATAGTTGCAGCGTGTGTATGTTTGTTTATATTGATTGTAACTCAAACGTGCAAAAGCATGAACCATGCACACGCACTTGGCATATGGGCTGATATAGGCTCAAGTTTACTACATTTTGAGATTTTCGCAGTTTTTGGACCGGGGATTCTGCTCAAAACGATAAATTGCTTTAGCACCAATAACAAACAGAAGAGTCACAACAATTAATGGCAGACGACAACGTATATATACCAATATTCATTAAAAACATAATACATCTACACGTTATGCGCTGAAAGTCTATTATTCAATTGAACTATTATTTTCAATGAAGTACAAATTAAGACAAATGTTGCCGAATAAGTGAAACCACTTGCTCGCTGTAAATCTTCCATTTTCCACCCGGAGGTTAAAGTTGAGAAGAAGCATCTACTTTTAGTATATATGGGGGATCCCCAAAATAAAAATGCATGTATATGAGAACTTTACAAAACTAATTATATAAAGTCACTCTGAATACATACGATAAGTAGGTTTAACGAAGTATATATACGGATTGTAGCTATAATTTTAATTTCGTTTGCATTCCAGAAACGTACTTGCACTAAAAATAACTAAAATGCTCTTATAATGTTATAATGTTGACCAAAATCTGCTCGCACTGTTAACTGGTTACAAGCGGATATATATACGCCAGAACTTTGAACTTTGAGTTAACCCTTTACCCAACAAACCGGCCAAAAACGGCCAAATAAAGCTGCAACAGCCTAAATTATCTTGGGTCTGTCTCAATAAAACCATACAAATATGGATATCATTGGAACCGGCTCATTGACCACATTGTGATGGTTATAGTTATGCCCTGTGCCAATGCATTCTCTTATATATGCGAGTCGACCATAGGTCTCCTCGCATATATAAGAGAATGCATTGGCCTAAAAAATATATTTTTTTTAACACTTTTTACCATTTTTTCTTACATTCTTTAACAATTTTATAATTTTTAATGTGTTAAGCCAATGCATTCTCTTATATATGCGAGGCGACCTATGGTCGACTCGCATATATAAGAGAATGCATTGGCACAGGGCCCTTCTGTTGGGTAAAGGGTTAATGAGATAATTTATGAATCGGACACCGTAGGACTGAGATTGCCCGGAATCTTCCACCCTGTATAGTCGCCACCAAATGAATTCACTTATTTCGCGCATCCAGATTGTTCCTTGTCCAACTGAACAAGCCTTCTGATAGGCACCAACTTGAACATATATATCAGTAACGCTTAGTAAATAAATCATATATATATAGTAGTTTTAATTTACATGCATTGGGCTTTCACACTAAATACGGATTGGAAGTCCCAACTGGTGTTCTATCAGGTATGAAATTTTCAAACTGTTAAAACAATTGGCCAAAATTGAAGTTAAGTCAGGCATTCCCTCACTCTGTATCATACTCACATAAGACGGTAATTCTGTGGATCACCATGGTTAGATATTTCCTGTATTCATTATGTATCCACCACTCGCTGAGTTCCGATAACAGCTTCTCATCATCGCATGTGTGTCATCGTAGTATACCCATATATACCCATGTATCCGCACCACGACCTCAGTTAATTAGTCGAGTCAATCACCATAAACTACAGCTGTGGAATATAACCGAGAAATACCATGGAGGGGAGGATGTACAGGATCTATTGTAGCTATTGTGTTGTTCGAACGGGATGACAGCAGCTGGTAATATAACAAGTTACAAGGAACTAATTATTTCCCATATACTCATATATATAGGCCGTATAGTGTTAACAATCAGCACAATCCGTGCAGGATTCGATTAAAGTGACGTGAAACACTCAAGTAGGGTGATCTGACACATAGAAATGGATAATATTCTTGCTAAAAGTAGTTATATTATACAAATATTTGATCTAAATTGACATTACACACCATAATTCTTATATATGAATTAATATGTAGCGACTCTCGATGGTGAAATCGTTTTCGTTAGTTTATCGCCGGTAGTTGCGCCCCGAATTGAGAGGTAAATATTTACAATTGAGTGTAGTTCAGACGATATTTTCTATGGAGTGTTACGGTAGATTTTCTTGAGATTTTCGGTGATGTTAGTAGAATGCTACAGTCCACCAGTTGGCATAGCGACCGAATACTAATTGTAAATATCTGCCTCTCGATTCGGGACGCAACTACCGCGATAAACTAACGAAAACGATTTCACCATCGAGAGTCGCTACATTTAATTAATATATAAGAACTAGAAGGTGACCCGACATCGTCCGGGCTTTGACCTTGAATTGTCCATTTTGAAGGTCAAGGTCAGGTGGGGTCACGATTTGACCCGTCCAAAACACTGCCCGGACAGAAGTACCCGACAACAGTACCCGTCGAAATCCATCCGGTTTTACCCGATTTGACCTCGAATTGATCATTTTTACCGTCAAGGTGAGGTCGGGGTCACGATTTGACCCGTCCAAAACACTCAGTGGACAAAAGTAAGCCCATGTATCAAATTTCGTCTAAATCCCATCAAAATTGGCGATTTGACCTTGAATTGACCCGATTTCAAGGTCACGTCGCACGGGCAAATGAATATGCTTATGAGACTCCCCATACGAAAGTACCCCCCACATACCAAGTTTCATCGAAATCCCGTGAATTTCTGGCGTTTAACCTTGAAATGACCAGATTTCAAGGTCAAGGTCACGTCGCACGGGTAAATTAATAGGTGTATACCACTCCCCGGCCGAAGGTAACCCCACATACCAAGTTTCATCGAAATCCCGTGATATTCGGGCGTTTGACCTTGAAATTACCCGATTTCAAGGTCAATGTCACGTCACACGGGCAAATTAATAGGCCCATGTCACTCCCCGGCCGAAAATACCCCCACATGCCAAGTTTCATCGAAATCGGCTCGGCCGTTTTCGAGTCCACCGATTACAGACAGACAGACACACAGACACGCAGATCTTCCAGAATATATAATAGACTAGCTGATGTGCCCGACGTTGTCCGGGCTATTCAAAATATATATAAGAAATATTTGTACCCGGTAGCTCCACCCGTTTCAATAAGAAAAATTTATACCCGGTAGCTCCACCCGTTTCCGAGATCTGGTCTGCGCATGCGCGAAGCTGCATGGCATCGCACGGGCTCGGCGACCCGATAACATTTGTACCCGGCGCAAGATACATTCACATAGCAAATTTCAACTCGATAGCTCCACCCGTTTCCGAGATCTCGTCTGCGCATGCGCTGCACGGGCTCGCCAATACGACAACGACCACAGCCTGGTCAAACTACACACACGTACCAAGTTTCGTCCCGATCGGTGGAGAATCGTAGATTTGTATAAAGGACAGACAGACAGACAAACAGACAGACAGATTGTATCAAAATATATAAGAGACTAGCCGATGAGCCCAACGTTACCCGGGCTATTCAAAAACCAAATTTCAAGTCGATAGCTCCACCCGTTTCCGAGATCTGGTCTGCGCATGCGCGAAGCTGGCGTAGCACGGGCTCGGCGACCCGATAAAATTCGTATCCGGGGCAATATACATTCACATACCAAATTTCAAGTCGATATCTCCACCCGTTTCCGAGATCTCGTCTGCGCATGCGCGAAGCTGGCGTCGCACGGACTCGGCGATCCGATACAATTCGTATCCGGGGCAAGATACATTCACACACCAAATTTCAAGTCGATATCTCCACCCGTTTCCGAGATCTCGTCTGCGCGAAGCTGTCGTCGCACGGGCTCGGCGACCCGATAAAACTCGTATCCGGGGCAAGATACATTCACATAGTAAATTTCAAGTCGATAGCTCCACCCGTTTCCGAGATCTCGTCTGCGCATGCGCTGCACGGGCGTCGCACGGGCTCGCCAATACGACAACGACGACCGCCTGGTCAAACTACACACACGTACCAAGTTTCGTCCCGATCGGTCGAGAATCGTAGATTTGTATTAATGACAGACAGACAAACAAACAAACAGACAGACAGACAGAGGTCTTCAAAATATATATGAGACTAGCCGATGAGCCCGACGTTGTCCGGGCTATTCAAAAACCAAATTTCAAGTCGATAGCTCCACCCGTTTCCGAGATCTGGTCTGCGCATGCGCGAAGCTGGCGTCGCACGGGCTCGGCGACCAGATAAAATTCGTATCCGGGGCAAGATACATTCACATAGCAAATTTCAAGTCGATAGCTCCACCCGTTTCCGAGATATCGTCTGCGCATGCGCTGCACGGGCGTCGCACGGGCTCGCCAATACGACAACGACGACCGCCTGGTCAAACTACACACACGTACCAAGTTTCGTCCCGATCAGTCGAGCACAACACGCATTTTTTGTTTTTCATGGTACCCGTCCCTCAAAGACTGACCCGATGAAAAATTCCCCTGTTCCTAGGACATATATGACACAACAACCTATTCTGCCTTTTTAATCGAGATAATTGCATTCCGCGTTTCGTTTTGCATCCGTATTTTACGCATGGGTAGCCGTTTAGCAACTTCGATTGTGATAAAGAGCGTTAATCCTTAACACCTCCGAATATGGTCAATATAAAGATCGTTAATGCCTTAACCCCCGAAGGTGATTTTGATGATTGGGATTGGAGAAGCGGTGCTCTGGGCTTCTCCAAAATGCGACGTCGACGATTCCCGTGGGATTTTACCTTCCCGTGGGATTTTACCTTTGGATAGGAAGTTTGGTCTCGATCGGTCAACCCGTTTTCGATTCTATAAATGACATACAGACAGACAGAGGTCTTCAAAATATATATGAGACTAGCCGGTTAGCCCGCCACTGGCGGCGTTGGTCCGAAACATGACATTTTGTTCGCTTTTCAATGAGTTAATCGTGCCTTTTTAAGAGAAAGTATTGTACCCTCCATAAAAGAGGTATGATTTAAGGTACATCGGGCGGAAAAAAACTGACCCGATGATGTCGTTGTTGTTGGCATTCAGGGCTTCGGGTCGTTGTTGTTGGCATCACGGCTCGGGGCTAGCCGAAAAATCTCACATTGCCGAAAACGTGTATTTAGTAATTTTAACTAATTATTTTCTCGCCAACAATATCGTTGTTGTTGATATTTACGGCTTGGGGGGCTATTTTCTCGCCAACAATGTCGTTGGCGTTCACGGTTTGGGGCACTGGAAGTCCCGTCAGATTCAGTCACATTGCCGAAAAAACTGACCCGATGATGTCGTTGTTGTTGGCATTCAGGGCTTCGGGTCGTTGTTGTTGGCATCACGGCTCCCCGAAAAATCTCACATTGCCGAAAACGTGTATTTAGTAATTTTAACTAATTATTTTCTCGCCAACAATATCGTTGTTGTTAATATTTACGGCTTGGGGGCTATTTTCTGGCCAACAATGTCGTTGCCGTTCACGGTTTGGGGCACTGGAAGTCCCGTCAGATTCGGGACGTATATAGCTGCGTCAGTTAGCAGGAATTGTGGTGTGTAAGTTTAGACTTTAGAATCTGAATGTTTCGGAAATAGACTAAGATTTTCAGCCGTAACAAAAAATGTATACATCAGAAAATGTAAATTCTATATTTTGCGAGGTATTAGCAAGTTTTGGCTCAACGGGTTTAGCAGTTTGAAGTGAATATGGATATAAAAATATACATATACACTTATACAAAAATGTAGAGTTACTCCTCTTGGATCGCGAGCGAATATCAATTAACCCCGAAGTGCCGATTGCCGTGATTTGGATTGGAGAAACGGTGCTCTGAGCTTCTCCAAAACGCGATCACGGCCGTGTCGGTGTGATTTTACACTTATATACGAAGTTTGAGCTCATTCTGAACACGCTATTTGGATTCCATGAAGTACACATATACACATATACACACATATATACGGAAGTCTCAAAATATATATATAGATAGATGATGGTGTGTTATGTCAATTGGAATAACATATTTGTATAATAATGTGATCATACGTAAACGTAATTTGCGCCAGTTTGTTACTGTTCATGGGATTATCGGATAAATTTTTATCTTTAGAAGGATTTGACGATAAACCGTAACGGGACACAAGACAATTATATATATGTAAATAATCACATATAACGTAAATGTTTGGCAGATGTGTCGTTTATCCTGACCGTGTAACACGTGGCTCATCTGTCTGGCGATCGACGCAGTCCTGTCACTGGAGTTTTGCGCGTCGATGTAGGTTGTGACGTCATGATGCACGTCTTGATGTCATGACGCCTTTACTGGTTTTCCAAAAAGTTATCTTAAAATGACTATGCGATCTTTCAATCGGAACTTGTAGTTTCACTTTGTCGGCCTTGAACTTCGAGAATAATTCATCAATCTTTTAGGCGAAATTACCGTTAGAAAATGGAAGATAATATCTAAACGACCAGTAAGGCCCCTATATTCCTCTATCAGGGCAAATATTTTTAATAATTTTATAAAATATGTAAACAAAACTTTGTTCATGCAATGTCACTGTTATGTTAACCAGAGCTGTGGTTTAGTTTTAAATATCGTTGGCTTTAGGAGCAAATTGTTCCTACATTTTTGTCCTGGAGCATTTTGCACATTTCGAGGTGGTATTAATCAATACAAAATGGCGGCCGTCGCCAACAATAATTTTGAACTCGCCTGACCCTTGAGTTGTGAATAAATTATCTATTTTAGGTAATTTCAATCTATTTTAAGATTGGGCTGAAAAAGTCGATTGGTATATCTCATATCCGCATACCTATACCCTAGGTCGCTTCGCTTCCGCGGCTTCGCCGCGGGAGAGCGGGCGCTATAACTACTTTTAGCAAGAATATTCTCCATTTCTATATATGTGATCTAGCGGTACGAAAGCTATGAAAAACCTGTCAATAGTTATCAAAAAGGTTCAGCGTGAGATAAGCCACTCCTGAGGCTTAACAACGTGTTATACTCTGACGAAATAAAAAAAATCATTATAGTATATACTATTGTCTACACGCATGGCTGCCAATGTACCCCTACCTTGATTATGAATACACAAATATCCAGTTTATTCCCAATATATTCATATATTCATACATATCATTGTGATTAGCACTAACACCTTTCTTCTCAATACGTACTGTCATACGATGAAATTATAAATCTAATAAATTGAATTGAATTGTGTCTCACCAACTTTAGTTTAAAAATTTCAACAAATTTCATGCCTGAATCAACCCTGTGTAGTGTGTATAATGTAGTTGTAACTTTTAGAGTGAAAACAGGTTTATATTGTTCCAATAGCTATATATAGTTTCTAACAAATATCTAGTGTATATAAATGTATACTTTGTGACAACTTTTTAAGTCAAATCTTTAGACCAACCTGTTACGGGTGTTAGATTGGAAATATCTAACTATATACATGTACTGAACTTTATTTGGAAAGTTTGCGTTCCAACTCAAGATGGCAGCAAATTATATATGTTAGAATTGGACATTTTGGGCCTACAACGGGGATTCGGTTGAAATTTCTAAGTGTAACACCGCGGGGTCCCCCATATAACGGAGACCCTCTATAGCCACGTCGCTGAATACTATATACCGGTATATATTTATCTCAAAACCAAATGACTAAAGTTATTACCGCGTGACCTCGAACCAAAAATGGAAAAAATTATAGTTCAGGAAAAATTGGTTTATATTCAGGATGTTCAGCTGGGACGTTTGATGCCTATATATAGTTGCGAAGCTCTACCACAATAGCTGGACATTTATCTGTTTACTGTAATGATCAGCGATGAAACTGATATAAAGTATATCGGACCGTGTGCGTGCATATAAAATTATAAATCATCTTTGCTATCATTTATGCAGAAGATTATGCGACCGGTATAGGGTTCGGCTTACATGAGTTATTTAATGGCGCGTTTATAACAAATGTGAAAGTCCGTAAGTAGAAGATAAAATTATCTAAAGTGTGCAAGTACAATTATGAATATGGCATGCAGTAAATTGCGCATGTATATATGCATGTGAACAGTTTACTTATTCTACTTGCATTCAGAAATTACAAAGCATACAGGGAGCCTCTTTAAAATTAATTATAACATGCACGAGGTTAAATCATTCAAATGTTTATTTTCTTTGAGAGTGCATTTCTGTATTGTCAGCTCACCAAGCTACGAGCATAAACAGTGGCTCACGGTTACAAAACGAGTGCCTTCTTGTCAGACTGTTCCATGCATAATACTTGATACCAAGTTAATCAAATTTTCATAAGCAAAGTTAAACAATTTTGGAAGTTCCATTCAAAGTACATTGTAATCCGAAACAACAATATTCTTGAATATGGATTATGGATAGCTGTTGTGTATAGTAAAAGCAATAAACAGTGAATTTATTTTTCTTTTCTTTTTTATTGTTATTAATTTAAGTTTTGAGAGACATACAGATCTATACTCTTTTTAACTTTATGCAGACGTCACGAAATATAAACCTTGTGAAATTGCATGCGCATTTAGAAAGTCGATGCACGTAAATCTGATAGCGTAACTGGTCCATGAACAGATTCCTATTATAGCTTCGACCTAATTAACTCGCCGTGAAGGAGTCAACTTTGCCCCAGGAATTTACAACTTTTGTCACGTTCAGGTGATCAATATAGCCCTAAATAGAGTAAATACTAACACAGGCTCTGAAATGAACTATACATATTTATTATAAATTAATTAGTTGAGTATATTGCGCCGCCTCCATGGTTGGTTTTATTTGGTTTCGTTTCAACCGCTATATATACATGTATAGGCCATATCACGACGCCCGTTTACATGTATGCTGTCAGGGGGCATGGAAGACAGCGAAGCGGGTTAGTTTCACTAGAAAGTCACTCAACTGCACGTAGAAACCGCCGACCCTTGGGAAGAAAATTTGTCCATATAATATATATACCTTACTCGTATTTAAATTCGAGCAGTACTATTTTTCGCTCAGTTTCGAATTCGCGCACCTATCTGCTAACCACACACGTTGTTAATGTGCACTCTGATAAGTGTACCTGATGACACTTTCAGTTCTGAGTCGCTTTTGAAGATACATGTGTCAACCATAACAGCATCATCATTTTGTTGCTATGCTGGATGTTAATATGATCAAAATAATTATTCTGATATTGAAATAGTTATGGACAGGACATCAGTGACATGAACTCGAAAACAGAAAACCACAACGGCGAAGGCAACTGACTTCAGAAAAATCGACACTTTGCTGCGGGTTGTGGTGACATAACTAACCCAGACTGTATAGTCACGGTGCCACTCGAAGGTGGCGAATAAGGGGGCGTGCGCTTGGCATTGAGTAGGTTTTTAATTTTTGATAATGGTTGACCGAATTAAAAAAAAAATATATAGGCCTACATGTACCAATTCAGTGTCCAACGTTTCGTAATGTATGTAACTCATCAACAGAACCTCTTGTTTTTCCTGTTATGTGGTCTATTTTAAATTCAGTCGTACTATTTTTCGCTCAGTTTTAAATTCGCGCACCGACGTCGACGGGTGTGCGAAAAATAGTACTGCGCAAATTTAAATACGAGTAAGGTAGTTCAGGAAATATATCAGGATACATGAACGAATCAGGTTATCATCACAGATTCGTGGATCACAAATCCGCTCTTATATGCTTGGATTCGAACCAGCTTCGACATAGCTGACGGCTAGTCACGACTTACACTGTATGTTGGCCTAATGCACGCGTGCACCTTAACCTACTGAGCCACAAGTCCCCTTGTTTATATTTTTATGATTCTGGTGTGCTAATTGGAATACATAAGCATTCTTGATTTGTCTTCGGTTTATCTATCCGTTGGTGAGGGTAATTAAAGCCTGCTCCCCTCGCCCCTGGAAATCTGCTGGCTAATAGTTCGGGAGCCCGCATATGTTCTATTTACACTTTTGCGTACAAAAGGTTTGACCCCCTAAAGTTGGTACCAATAATGGAACATTCTGAAAAACCGATTTCTTAAGTTGCGCATTCCTGGGGTTTAGGGGCTTCTGAACCCCAAAAAGTGCCAAAAATCACTTCTATTTACACTTCCGCGTACATCGATGAATTTTGGTTTGTTGATACTCCTAAGTGTACTGATTAAGAAAACACAACTTAAGAAAGGAATTTTCAGATAAGAAAGGGGGTCCCATGCTGAACCCCAAAACGTGATTTTTCACTTTTTATTTACACTTTCGCGTACATCCATAATTTTTGGTCTCAAAGTACTTTGATATATACTAATTATAAAAACACAACTTAAGAAGCAACTTTTCCTGGGGTTTTAAGATAAGAAGGGGATCATCGGGTCACCCCTCAAAACGTAAAAAATCACTTTTATTTACATGATTGCATTCGACCAACGTGTGTGTATGTGCGTACACCCCTGGAACGTTGCACTATTACAACCAATACATCCCTAAATCGATACGATCAACTTAAGAAATATATATTCATGTTGTTTTCTGATGAGAACGAGACTTGTTACCCCCCCCCCCCCCCCCCCCCCCACAACCCGATCCATTTTCTAGAACTATAAGTGAGCCAGTTTTATGAAAATAATAGCTGGAAAATATAGTAAAATGTATACAAATGTATATATTTTTGTGAAGCTAAGACATAATGACACTTTTTTGGGCCAAAATTGAAATTCACCATCCAAGATGGCCGCCAAAATGGCCGCCGGAAGTTGAAAATATGACATTTTTTCACAAATATCTTCTAGATCAATTCATGCTGTTTGGAACTGGTTGAGTAATGTAACTTTATTTTGTGTTTTGTATATTAACTGATCATTGGAGCAATTAAATATGCAATTATTGGGGTCCTAACCCCTTCCGATCCCTCAAAAATTTTATTGTACAGAATGCGGTATAAAATTTTACCCAAAAACATCACAATTAGGATTCTAGTCATATTTCAACAAGAAATGAACAGAACTTTGTAATGTGAGTGAGGCATATCATTACCTATGCATATTCCAAACACTGGAACTAAAATTCTTACTTTGGGCTCAAAATGACTGCCAATATGGCCGCCAAAATGTGGAAAATGGTAAATATTACCAGAGTGTCCTGCAATCTCTTACAACTTGTGTTGATGGAGATTATTGGCCATTCTGCATTCGTTGCATTGAATACTAACATGTCTGATGCACCATGGTTAATTGTTACTATTTTCACCACTGACATCGTCACAAATATTGGACTTTTCTCTAAAAAACTTGACATAAATATTGGCAAAAATTCAGTTTTCAGGTTTGGACCATTTTTTCAGGTAAAATATAACTATCTTTGGATTGAAAGGTGTTTATTGTTTTGGTCTATCTTAAATGTGTCACACTACGGTTTGTATAGACCAAATCGCTCAAGATGGCTTCCAAAATGGCAACCAAATTTGTAAAATGCTAATTTTTTACATATATCCCAAACATTCTCTGCATTATACGAAAAGGTAGCAAATTGTGACTCACTTGGTTATTATACGTGTTAGTTAATTAACTGACAACTACATGTTCTATTCCCAGTTGTCCCAGTTCCGTATGGGGCATGACAAATTCATTTTAAAGTATGTAATTTTGCCGAGAACCTATTTTGGTGATTTTGGCCATATATATTGAAAGGAAATGGGCAGAACTTTGAGACAGAACTGAGATGGACCATAATCTTTGGCTATTCTGGTCCATTATGATAACAAAAATGTCTACATGATACAGTGTGGATGCCAAGATCGTAGCCAGGGAGTTACTCTGTGATCATATGTGAGGTGAATAGGTATACAGGGAGTTATTGTATGTCATGACTGACGTGAGTAGGTATACAATGAGTGACTATATGGTTATAAGTGGGTTGTCCACGGTAAGATGCATCTAGGTATACAGGGAGAGGTCATGGTCGGGTGTGAGGTGAATCTGTATGCATGGAGTGACTGTATGGTGTATGATTGTGTATATCCAGTACGGGTGCATCCGGTGTGCCTGTATGGTCATTGGTGTGGTGTATGGATATAGCTACATGGTCATCTATGTGTTGATTATGTATATATGGAGTGACTATAAGGTCATGGGTGGGATGTACATGTGTTGTCTGTATGATCATGGATGGGGTGTGTGGATAAGTAGGTAGGGAGTTTATGGTTACGGGTCATGTGTATAGGTATACTAGTACATGGAATGACTGTACGGTCATGATTGAATATGAATACCTGGAGTTAGCTGGGTGGACATTATCGAGCGTGTGTGTACACAGGGGGTGTCCTTGTGGTAACGGGTGGGATGTATATTTATATATATCGTATTATCATTGGTGGGTGTATAGGGCGTGTATGATTATACAGTGAATTGCTGAATTGTCATGTGTGAGGTGTATATGCCAGTATGGATTGTTTGAGTGGTCGTATGTGCGGGTTTTTTTGTATATATGGAAGGGCTGAATGGCCATTAGTGAGGGTTACATGTATACCTGGAGTGAATCTATGGTCTAGGGTGGCCTGCATATGTATATCGAGTGGTTATATGACTATGTGTGTCGAATAGGTATACAGGTAGTGACTGTGTTGTTAATGGTGAGATGAGTACATGTAGGTATACAAGTAGTGACTGTATGATCATAAATGTAATGGACATATATACAGGGGGTGACAGGCGTATGAGTATACATGTACCTGGTGTTCCTGTTTGGTGACACGAGTCGCTATAGTCATGTGTAGGTTATACCAGTACACACACGTGTTGCTTTATTGTCATGGGCGAGGGATATGTGTATATAGCGAGTGGCTATATGACCATGGATGAGGTGCATATGCATACATGGAGTGACTATACTGACATGGGTGGGGTGTATTAGTATATATTGAGTGGCTATTCGGCTATGGTGTGACAAATAGGGATACGGGGATTGACATGGCCACTGTTGGTGTGGATATGAATACAAGGATTGACCATGATCGTGTATCAATGTTTTGAATAGGTACACACGGGGTGACTATATGGCAATAGGTCAGGTGAAGGAGTATACCAGGTAACATGGGCGAGGGTATGTGTATGAAGCGAGTGGCTATATGGCCATTGGTGATGTACATATGTATACTGGAATGACTTTATAGTCATTGTTGTGGTGTGGATGTATATATTGATTTTCCATTTGACCATGCGTTTGGATAATAGGTATACAGGGGATGACCTTATGGCCAATGGTGAGATGAGTCGGTATACATGGAGTGACTATATGGTTATGGGTCATGTTTAGGAGTATACCCGGTGTGCCTGCATTGTGACGCGTGGATGTATGGTCATCCGTGGTCATGGGTCAGGTGTACACGTGGGTAACTATATTGTTATGTCTGTGGTGTTTATGTATATATGTAATGACTGTGTGGTAATGGGTGGCTATCGGCTTCCACGATATGACATAACCTCTCTATTGATTAACATATCCTTGAGTTATTGTGGAAAGCGATTGCCACCCAAGGGACACATGCACAACCCACCCATTACCCCAGTCACTCCATATGTACATAAACACCACACAAATGACAACATAGTCACCACCTTTATACACGTACATGTACTAGTACACCTGATCATACAGCCATACTTGGTTATACCCGTACATACCACAAATGAGATACAGCCACGAGTCACCATGCATGAACACCAGGTATACACCTACACCCGACCATATAGTCACTCTTTGTATACATATTCACTACATTCACGATCATACAGTCACTCATTGTATACATATTCACCTCACCATGGACCATAGTCACTCATTTTATACATATTCACCTCACCATGGACCATACAGCCACTACATGTATACATATTCGACATACCCATGACCATGGAGTCAATCCAGGTATACATATGCACATCACCAATGGTGAGCCCTTCCAGATATACCAATATCCCACATACGACCATTCATAAGTTCCATACTTGCCATACTCATACACGCCATCCATGATAATAAATCTACTCCCCATACACCACCAATGATAACACATCCACAACATATATAAATATACGTCCCACCGTTACCAACATGGCACTCCCTATATACTCACACATCATTCATGACCATACAATAACTCCCTGTATACCTATTATCCTCATCTATGAGCATAACTCCCTGGCTACCATCGTGGCTTATCCAGTTGATAATATTTTATCATTATGGGCCAGAATACCCACATATAATGGTTCATCTCAGTTTAGTCTCAAAGTTCTGCCCATTTCCTTTCAATAATATGGTTCTCCGCAAAATTCCATACTGCAACTTTAAAATGAATTTGTCATGCCCCATACGGAACTGGGACAAACATAATAGAACGTAGTTGTCAGTTAATTACATTGTAACTAACACGTACAATAACCAAGTGAGTAACAATTTGCCACTTTTTTTCGGATAACGCAGAGAATAATGTTCGGGATATCTTAACTTTTAGCTTTTTAAAAATTTGGTTGCCATTTTGGAAGCCATCTTGAGCAATTTAGTCTATAAACACCGTAGTGTGACACATTTAAGATAGACCAAAACAATAAACACCTTTCAATACTAAGATAGTTACATTTTACTTGAACGAATGGTCGAACCCTGAAAAGTGAATTCTTATGTCCAATATTTCTGGTAAATGTCAGTGGTGACAATAGTAAAAATGATCCATGGTGCATCAGACATGTTAGTATACAATGTATAGAAAACAGATTAGCCAATTGTGTACATCAACGGTATAATCAACCACAACTTGTAAGCGATTGCAGGACACCCTGGGGCAATATTTACCATTTTCCATATTTTAGCGGCCATTTTCGCAGCCATTTCGAGCCAAGGTTAGATTTATGGTTCCAGAGATTTGGAATATTCATAGGTAATGATATGCCTCACTTACATTACAATTTTCTTTTCATTTCTTGTTGAAATATGACTAGAATCCCAATTGTGATTTTTTGTAAAATTTTGTACTGCGTTCTGTAAAATCGAATTTTTGAGGGATCGGAAGGGGTTAGGACCCCAATAATTGCATATTTAATTGCTCCAATGATCAGTTAATATAAAAAAACACAAAATAAAGTTGCACTACTCAACCAGTTCCAAACAGCATGAATTGATCTAGAAGTTATTTGTGAAAAAATGTCATATTTTCAACTTCCGGCAGCCATTTTGGCGGCCATCTTGGATGGTGAGTTTCAATTTTGGCCCATTTATGTCTTAGCTTCACGAAAATATATACATTTGTATACATTTGACTAGATTTTCTCGCTATAATTTTCATAAAACTGGCTCACTTATAGTTCTAGAAAATGGATCGTGTTGTGGGGGGGGGGGGGGGGGTAACAAGTCTCGTTCTTATCAGAAAACGACATGAATATATATTTCTTAAGTTGATCGTATCGATTTAGGGATGTATTGGTTGTAATAGTGCAACGTTCCAGGGGTGTACGCACATACACACACGTTGGACGAATGCAATCATGTAAATAAAAGTGATTTTTTACGTTTTGAGGGGTGACCCGATGCCCCCCTTCTTATCTTAAAACCCCAGGAAAAGTTGCTTCTTAAGTTGTGTTTTTATAATTAGTATATATCAAAGTACTTTGAGACCAAACATTATGGATGTACGCGAAAGTGTAAATAAAAAGTGAAAAATCACGTTTTGGGGTTCAGCATGGGAACCCCAGGAAAACCCCAGGAAAATCCCTTTCTTAAGTTGTGTTTTCTTAATCAGTACACTTAGGAGTATCAACAAACCAAAATTCATCGATGTACGCGGAAGTGTAAATAGAAGTGATTTTTGGCACTTTTTGGGGTTCAGCAGCCCCAGGAATGCGCAACTTAAGAAATCGGTTTTTCAGAATGTTCTATTATCGGTACCAACTTTAGGGGGTCAAACCTTTTGTACGCAAAAGTGTAAATAGAACATATGCGGGCTCCCGAACTATAATATTGTTTAATGATTGCCGGCTACTTGTATAATGGTGACAGTTTTACAGGAATCAATAAGTTAAATCAGAAGTATGTATATACCTGTAACTGTTAGATTGACCCGTGACTCGTGACAAAAATAACCCAATATATGTTGTGAGTGTATAGTTATGACAGGGGCTTGTAATGGGCTTGTAGTGGGCTTCGTTTTTCCCCTCTTTCCACCCACACTAGCATTATGTGCCGCCCTTGCATACGCCGCATTGCGCGACTACATGGTATATGGCTTGGACACATGACACTGTGTGGTTCAGGGGAGCGCGTTACAACCCCTGTGTTGTTGTGGATGCAGTTGCGAGCCCAATAACCATAATAACCATAATAACATAGTGTACGTACCTGTCTGCAAATCGATAATCTTCCCAGCTTCACCGGTTGAATTCCAGCCGATGCAGCGGATTTAAATATACATATGTACTAAAGCATACGCCAAATAAAACACAACAATGCTCTTGGCACAAAACGGAATGATGCGCGAGCAGACATCCATCGCTGCCTACATGTGAACGCACGTGTTTCGCTTATGTGTACGTGACCTTGTAAATGAAATCGAATCAATACCGCTAACGATATTCGCCCGACCCTAGCTTTAAAGGTCACGGAAGACTTTCTTTGTGGCTACACTCAGATCTCGGATGTGATTTCCATAATAATGCATTTCATTGCTTCAGTATTGTGGTGTGAATTGTGATTACTACATGTAGGTAAAACGGAAGCAGATAACGACGTTGCACCGAATACGTGCCAGTTCTCGCATAGTAAACAAAAAATGCCGGTCGATTAACTGGCGTCCGGATAGAGTTATCTTTCATGGATCGTTGTCAATTCTTCATTCTGGACTCCTCAACCTATGACCTCTGGGGTACGGAATCTGACGAGGTTTGCCGAATGGATCCGAATGGTCAATTTTTGTTTCTGTCCGGTTTATTAGCCAGTTCGAATCACGTAATTGGGAAGAGAATCTCTTCACATCAGCATTTATATACATTGTTCTTGTCGACAATAACAATGTATAAAATGCTCATGTATGAACAACAATAAACAAATAAAATAATCAAAGTGTATAGTTTGTAAAAAGCCAGTGTCAAATATTGTATGTAAAGTGGAAAATGTGAATTTCATATTGATCAGTATACAATTCGTCTCTAACATTCAATTTTCAATTACATGTAATATAGGGAGTGCTATTGGCCTTTCTTAAGTTTCCACGCGGACGCTCTGTATTTTTATACCACATAAAAAAAAACAGAAACGCTATCCTAGAGTGTTGTTAGATACAAATGGAATCCCCTCGCACAACAAATACTTTGACTCCCGTTCAATATGCCAAGGAACGCAGTAATTCTATAAGTATGGCAACAAGAGTGCCCAACCCCATTTGTAATTTTTGCAAAAACATTTGGCAATGCAATGTATTTAAATTAAACACATTGTTTTTTAACTTCAAAGTTGGCTGCTGGCAGGGCAGTTGAAAAAATGATAATCGGATAACCCGAACCACGACATCTATTAATAAACGAATAGGAATATGAAAAAGTCCAGACATTGTTGGTTATGTATCACGCATGCATGAGTATACTGTTCACTCGTGTTTAATCAACACGACATTTGGCAGTTGTTGATAAAATGCGGTAAATAATCAGTGTGTGCTGTAAGTCGGTTATATCATGGTGAGAATCGTTTACTGGAAGCAGCCACTCGTCAAAGACTCGTGGATATTTCTCGAATAAAACATATACTTAATACAATCTATGCATATCATATGTCAAATTATAATGGGGTTAAAAACATATTTACATGTATCTCCAAATTGTGTATATACGTAATTCTGAAGAAAGGATATAATAGGTCGATCAAAATATGCAGGAAATATCTATAGTCTCAATATATTCCAAAAACACTTGCCAAAGTCATAATTTTTTCCCAACTTACATCTTATGAAGTTACTATACAATGTTGTGTACAGTATACAGTCTAACGTACACTGCCATATACTTGCCTCAGATCTGTGGAGAAACACAGTGCAAGGCCATTAAAATTATTCCTTCCACAACACAGTTATATGTATATGTGTGTTGTTCTTGTGCGAGTCCAGGTTGTGGTGAACATTCATATTGGACGAGACGCCTAGCGTTCAGTCCAATATGACTTTTCACCACAACCTGGACTCGCATATATAAGATAATGCATTGACACAGGGTCTGTAATGTTGCGCCAGCGCAGCTCCCGTCATGAAAGGGTTTAAACACTGAGCCGTATGACACTGAATTAGTTAAGACCACATGAACTCCCAACTGTAGCTAGGATGAAAGAAATGTATGATATATTGACAAACTTTATTACAATCCATAGCATCAATAAACAGTTGATCAAGCTGTCGCGTTTGCTTGACCAAAGACTATCAAAACAACCAAATCCCCTCATTCCCGTGCAGTTATCATTACTTCTAAAAAGTATACGGGGTTGCAAAGATTTTTATGACATTCTCATATCGGATAAAATGGCAAAACATTCCTCAATACAGAAATGGGCATTAGAACTTGGACATAACAATTATCAAGTACCATGGACATATACATTCGCACTGCCGTTTAAATCACTCTCTGACACCAGGTTGCGATGGTTCCAGTTCCGCATAAATACTAGAATTCTGGCGACCAAACAATTACTACAAAAGATGAAAATTACTAGCGATAGTAACTGTAACCGATGTCATATGATAGAAACAATTTCCCACATATTTTTTGACTGTCCTATACTATCATGTTTCTTAAGAACAGTACAACGCTGGATAAACACCAACATACTAGATATCCAACTTACAAAATGTAACATATTATTTGGGGTCTCGCCGGAACAGGGTGCCAATATAAGAAACATTATTTTAATTATTTTAAAATACTATATCTATAAAACGAAATTCGATCCCATTGAATTATATTTAAAAGCTTTTTTTAATGAATTAGTTAACCGAACTCATATGGAAAAGATCAGTGCTTTGAGAGACGACAGACTGTTGAATTTTCAGGAGGAATGGGGTGCTTTGACAAAAGCGTTAAACAATAGCTCATAACAATGCAATAAAAAAGCTATTTTTGACAAATAACCAGATACAATCAATACAAAGACTGACACCAGGTACCAATCCAACTTATAGTTTGTTTTATTGATATAGGTGTACACGAAAACACAAATAAATACCAACATATATCGTGTTTTTGAAGGTATTATTGTTTGTTTTTTGTTTTGTCTATCATATATAAACACTTATTGATATGCATGTACTGTATGGTGTGCAAGGAGAGTACATGGTTAGTGTGCAAGGACCTCACCCGCCCCACATGTGATGTCATTTTAATTATTAACATGCCTGTTTTTGTAATACTTACATATATATATTTGTATGACATCACTGTATATAATGTACATAAATCATATGAATAAAAAATATACAAAAAAAAAAAGAAGACCACATGGAAGCGGATATTAAAGTACCGTATATGAGAAAGAAGCAAAATGTACTATTCAAATGAACTGTTTGACGATGGGGGAAATAAGATCACACGGGAGAGACACTGAAATCAACAATACATTCGACCACGCACGAAGAACGAATTAAGAAAAGAGTAAAAATTTTAAAAAAGTTTGCTGACCAAAATTTCCCCTGACGAAGATGGCAGGTTTGAAGAATTAATGGGTTTCAGATCCATATACTATACGAACTGTAGGAGGAATTAATTACACCAATATGATACAAATTGTATTTGCACTAAATATGTTGAACATCTTCAATGTATTGAGAAAGGGTCAATAACTCTAAAATAAAAAAAGCATAAAACATATGTCGAAAAATATCAATAACTCCGCCAAAATGCAGGTATACCAACGGACTCATTTACCTTATATATAGTAGTTCATAGACTATTAAATTTTAATATAATTATATTCGAAATAGCCACCATTCTTTGGTCCAGGTCACCGTGGTCGCGTGCGTATATATGGACGCGATTTGAATACCCTGGGTAGTCACGGCGCATCCATCTACTCAAGAAAGATATTTTTATGAGTCTTCTTCTTGTATCAAACCCAATCTTTACTATATACATTGTACTCATCGATGATTAGGATATCACGCTACCGGATCGATTTCCGTTGCTTTCCGTTAGCGATGTTCCGGGATTTGAGTTTACACAACTCAAGATGGAAGACGACAGCCCTCAGAAAGTGGTAAGTTCAAACAATTTGAAAACACGAAAACAGATAAAACTCAGACGAGAATGTCGTTGGCAAATATATATAATGGGCCCAATCAACTGCACCCGATCGTTGTTTATATAAATTGATTAAATATGACGATTTACATTGGAAAAGAGCAAACTTACAATTATTTAGCAATTTTCTGCGAGAAGTTAAAGTTTAAGATTTCCACGAATCAATAGGAATATAAAGGAACATATTGGCCATTAATTAGTTACGATTCCTACTTATGTTTCTGTCAGTAAATTTCCAAAAACTCGAAGCTTTCAAATGTGGGTTCAGTTGCCATACACCGGTTCAATTGTGTATACAATTATTTGTGGTTGGCGGGTCGATTTGTACACAACACACCGGTTTAGTGTAAACAATATTTTATTCTCAATAGCAAGTGTGTACATATATACATATACAATTTTAATTACAACACATATATTTATTACAAAAAGTTAACACGTGTGACCCAGCATATAAGAGATGAGAAAAGGATCTGACTGTAAGCTTTGTAAGCTTATATTTGTCATTTCCCCATTGGATATTCACAAGGGTGATAACTGGTTTATCATTAATATCTAAATGAGTTATGTTGACTGCCAATTAATAATGGATATATATAGCTTCCTGCCTGCCCACCCCTCAGCGCCCATATGGCCCCCATCAACCCGTTCAATGAGACAAGGGTTTCCGCATTGTTGCCGCATTGTTTGTTTTCTCTCAGTTAGTCGCGAATCTTTTTGTAAGTAGAATATATTTCTGTACTCTTGCGAAGATATCGATGTTTTGATCTATTGTTAATGACCGAGATCCTTTAATAAGATCATTTAAACATGGTCTGTTGTGAAGACATTGGAAGCATATCGTTCGTTCGTTCGTGAACTTTCGACAGTATAAGAAGAAGTGTTCAGTAGTCTCTGTCAGGCCACAATAAGTACAATCGGAATTATCTTGTAAGTGATTTTGGTGCAAGTGATCGTTCAGATTACTGCATTCGAGACGTATTCGGCAGTGGATTATTTGACTTTGCCGTGTATATGCATACTCGTAGAATTGTGGAGGTTCTATACAATCTTTATTCACACCGGTTTGCTGATGTAGACAGTTTTGTGGACTGTTAAATGTCGCTGATTTTTAAGTCGAGGCTTCTATTAATATGAATGGGGGGAGTTAACCCACCCCTTGGTGGGAGTTAACCCACCCCTTGAGTACTGAATATCGGTTAATTTGAGGGTGAAACGTACCTGAATGAGGTGGCCAACAGATGAACCACTTATTATGCCTACTGCGGTGTCGACTGCTGACACGAACGTACCTGGGCCTATTTCGGAACATTTTTTGGGCGACGACATGGTGCGATATGGTATTACTGACGACTCATCTAAAATTCACAGAAAATTAACCCATATGCTCATTCTAACAGCTAATTAATGAGACTGCGAACTGAACATTACACACAAATTAAATTTGCGCTATCAAAGCTGTGTACCAGTTAATTTATCGGAACCTGAATAACTATTAAACGGGGTATGAATCCTGATTACCGCTTTGAACAACACTACCCGTACCCCGCGTACCGAAAGAGGGGGTGGCGGGATGACCCCTCATGAAGTACACAGCCAAATGATTTGCGACGGCAAATTTGAGATGACAGCAGGGGGGGGGGGGTCGGAAAAAAAATTCAGGCACGTATGGCATTTTTTCCCTGTCGATCATTTTTTGTACCCACCCACCCCCACCGCCAAATTTTTTTCCGTTTTCGGCAGTTTTTTCCGACCATTTTTTGACACCCACCCACCCTTTTAACACTCAAACAGAGATTTGCGGGGGGAAATTCACTGTAAACAGCTGTATATGAATTTCTGTGCATACTATTTATCATGGATGTTAACATGGACATGTAAATAGGAATGAGTCATTTTGAGGTCATTCGAAAAAAAAAAAATGGCTGCCAGCGGCCATCTTGGATTTCAAAATTTGCAACAAAATACAACACGATAACTGCCTGCAGTCAGTTTACAGTTAGAATTACATTATTTCTCTCATTCAAAGTGGGTTTGAAGCCCAACTCATTGCCAAAACACTAAAAAACAAGCAGGAATTTTTTTTTTTAGTTGCGGAAAAAATTGCTTGTTGGTGGCTTTGACCACCCACCCACCCCGGCATACGTGCCGGAAGAAAAAAAATTCACCCCCCTGATGACAGCGGCAATAAATTATCGGCGATTTCCCTTCAAATAAACTAGCATCCTACTACTTCAGATCGCCGGTGCATGAAATATCTGGCCAACATTTATAAATCCACCAACTTATTTTATATACGTCATACAGTATTTACGTCATACAGTATACATATTCTACCATTTACCAAGGCTTGCATATGAGCTCGTTTTAAATGCAGAAAACTAATTGCCAAAAAAGAAAAACGCCGTCGATATTGAGATTCGGTGCTCCCACCCAATATGTATCTAACATGCTACATACTTTTGACATACAATATATTCTCGTTCCAGGGAGAAGAAAAAACACCTTTGGAGCGTTCATTCCATGAATTGTTCGATTTCGTCGGCGAGCCGGTGGGCACACAAGAACACAATGAAGAATCGCCACCCACAACCACAATGGACTCGGGTACCGCAGTATTTACAGATCTAATTCGATCAGAAATTCCAAGTCTTCGTGAGAGCACAGCCGTTACTGATGACCAGAGCCGAGATTAGCCAGATGACCCAGCTGACAGAGCCAGTGTGGCAGCCGCCGTGTCACCAGATGTCGAAAAGCCAAGATAAAAACAGAAACCAAAGACATTAAATGTGATTCGTGCGAGTTCAGCACAACCCACCGTACTAGTTTGTGGCGTCACAAGAAAGTTGTGCATGCAAAAGAGATTAGACGTGTCCAAAAGCAGGATGTCATGTGCGACAAATGTGGGGAAAAGTATAGTTCACCATCCAGTCTTCACGCACACAAGAGGCACATGCATGACAACCAGCCAAGCCACCAGTGTGGTTTTTGTGAGAAAACATTCGCATGCAAAACGTCCTTAATCGGGCACTTGAATGGCCATACTGGTAACTTTCTTAAATGTTCTAAGTGCCATACAAAATTCCAGCACAAATATTCTCTACGCAGGCACGAGATGCAGTGCAAGGAACATGTGGAGATCCGCTGCACCATTTGCGCGTCGACGTTTATGTGTAAGGACACTTTAAATGACCACGTAAAGGCCAAGCACGAGAAGTTATACAGGTATCCTTGTCCAAATTGCAACAAACTATACAGATACCGTGCAGACACCGAGAGTCCTGCCGACCAACGACAACGAAAACATCTACCAGCACCAACGCATAAACTGATCAACATGCATGACGTTCTTTTAAAACTTGCATACCTTGATGAGCGTGACAAACGCTGAGGTTATATCGTCGACACTATTAGAACTCATCGGAACAAACTGGTACTCAACTGGTTCTTTAGCCACTCGGAACCAAATGAAGAAATTAGTTGTTCACGAAGAACCAGTTGGTTCTACATTGGACCACCCGGGGAATAAAATCTTACTCCCAGGGTAGTAACTATTCCTCTTACGCATAAGTTAGTTAATTTTAATCCCCGTGGAGTAGAATTTAACTCATCCCGGCCGTAAGTAATTTTTACTCGTTGGGAGTAAAAATCTACTCACGGGGGTTAAAATTCCCTAACTTGTCCGTAAGAGGAATAGTTACTACCCTGGGAGTAATATTTTACTCCCTGGTATATAGTAATATTTTACTCGCTGGTATATAGTAAGATTTTACTCCCCGGATTTTAGTGTGTGTGTTCTCACCGTGTCTGTAGAGTCAAATGCATCTCCCGGAGAATCAGATGGTTCTTCATTTTTGTTATTCTCCGTGTTTTGAGAATCATATTGATATCCCGAAGAATCAGTTGGTTCTTCATTTGGTTCCAAATGGGGGACAAAATTGCGAACCCTGGGTTCTTCAGACACTTAAAGTGGTGTTATAATCAGTTGGTGCTACATCATACATAGTCGAAGAACCCAGGGTTCGCAATTTTCTCCCCCATTTGCAAGAAAATTGAGAACCAATGATTCTTCATTTGGTTCCGAATGGCTGAAGAATCAGTTAAGAACCAGTTGGTTCTGATAAGTTCAGTTATAGCCTAGATGGCCGTTTTAGTTTTGTTTTACACAATGTGATCTTCTAATTTCTGAATCCATTATCTTCATACCATGGGGAAATTAAAGAGGCACCCTGCATGCGTAACGAATTTTCGTCACCAGAGTTTCTTATTTAAATGGTTTCAACAAACAAACAATGTTATGATAGAAGAAAGGGAAACTATACGTATTTCGATTCGGATATGTTCTGTTAAACAGTAGTATCGGTATCCTAATATACAGCCGGAAATTGTGAGTTTTACATTGACCAGTATGTTTCCTCGTGTGGGTTAGGGAGTAAGTATGGTGGGTGATGTAATGGCTCAGAAATGAGCCTAGGTTTATCACGCTCGCACAATGATAACATTTATATGCCCCGGTTTGGTCGTGATCCATTTTGATGTTAGCTCTATTAGAATGAGTCTGAAAGTACACAAAATGGATTTGAAAATAGATACACTTCATTGTAGACAGTATGAAACCGGAACAACATATTCTCAGTAGACCACATGAAACCGGAACAGTATACATCATTAAACCGGAAAGTAGATTAAAACGCGACAACTTTTGAAGTCATAAATTCACATGAAAAAGAGTTGGAATCGGTATGAAATTTCGGGAGATATCACACGAGATATCAAATTGAACAGTTCAGCATATTTCACATCAATATTTAGAGGTATATTGCTATAGTGTGGATATTCTTGTGATATATCGAGTATATGTCAAATTTGGGCCTCAAACGTAAGAAAATAGAGATTAATCCAAGCATATAAACATCCGATGACAAAGAGAAAAATGTATCCGAACGAAAACACAACAAAACACTCTTAAACATGTTATAATAATAACGAAAAACAACTTCGATAATCGAGCATGTTTTTTGTGTAGACTCTAAACCGGTACATGTAGATATCGCTAACGAGCGCAACGGAAATCGATACGGTAGCGTGGATATGTTCAGATAATAAATTCAACAAACAGCCAAAGGTCGTTTGTTGGGCTTGTTATATCTGAACACTATTCCCTCAAATAAATAGGAATTATTCTGCAACCGTTCGTATTAACCGTTTCTCTATCTGCTGTCTGCTCATATCTCATGAACATCCCCCAATGAATAATAGACCATTCCAGTGTACAATTGTATAACTGATGGGAGAAAAAGTAAAGAATGGGCTATAGTTGAAGCTCCAGATACCCAGATAAATGCCATGATGAATATATTCACCAATTCGTCAAGGTTATCGCCAATATGATGGGGGCATAGCTTTCGTTGTATATATAATTTATAAATTGCCATCGGAAAAGGCACACAGGAGCACTTGTAGTATTGTTCAAAAGTTCAAAAGGAAGAGACCAACTCCGTCTCATCGGGGCCATTTCTCGACGAATCACTTTGAGGGTTTCGGTCCAGATTTATCACAGATGTCGATTAAATCTGTTTGATGGAAGCCTTATATGTGATGTCTGTAATACCATCACGAATGTTTCGAGTTTAATATATATGTACTAGCTGAATGACTCCCTTCTGAGCCTTTATTCAGCGTCGGAGATGCCTATACTACCTATGTGTGCGATTTGCGCCTATTTTGATCTTAGACAGAGCATTTATTCAGCGGCGGCCCCTTAGATTGAACTCCTTGTTTAATTATTTTTTTATAAATAAAAATTATGAAAAGATAACGCCATTATAACATCTACCACGAGTCACCAAACCAAATGTGACTGACATCGGTCCATCGGAGAAAATCCGGACAGACAAACATACAGCCAGACAGACATATCCTGCTCTTTTATATTTATAGAGTACTACCAGGTTTACCCGGCAAAACCCACGTAAAAAGTAGCCAATTTTTAATGTTTTGTTTTATCAGTTAACAGATAAAATACTAATTTGGCTGAATGGTTGTGCATTCAGTATCCATGCCAAATATTAGCCCGTATTCCTAACATCTAAGGTTCCTCGATCCCACCCCTGAATCGGATGACGTCACTCGGGGATATTTAAACCAAACTATTATATGAATGAGCCGCATCATGGAGATAAGTTTTTTGAAGTCGGTGACACTGTTTAAATACTACCCGACCTCCGTTCCTTACTTGGACAACACCATTTTTGGGAACTATAAACCACACCATTTGATTCATCATATCACGGAAACACCTTTATACGTTTGTAGGACTATCGGCGAAAACAATTAAATGTTTGATTAAAGATACGGGCGGTGTTGGCGGTAGGTATGCTTTTAAAATATTCACCTCCGTCAAAAACCGCCATAAACAGAAAGAATAGTAATATATAGACAGCCTTTGTTCTTATACTAATCAGAAATATGGCATAAACAGTATGTTATTGTCAATGTTTTTCCCTTTGTTATGTATACAAAAGCAAAAAACGTTACGTTTCCTGGCTTTTGTTTAGATCCGGATATGGTAAACATAAAGAGCGTTATTTGTTACTGTTTTCCTGATATGGAAATAATAAAGAGCGTTTATATCATTTGTGTGTGATTAACCAATAGAATTGCGCTGTGTTATGTAAACAGAAGCACAACTTCTGTAACACGAGCAGGCTCTTGTTTGCGTACACCATCGTACGTCTTGACGACAATATACTATTTACGCACTGATTATGTTTGGCATATGAACAAAACTGTATATATTTTAATATTCCTTCTGTTGATGGCGATTTGAACAAATATGAATATTTCTGCAACGAACGCCACCCGTGCCTTTAATGTGTGCACCCCATTCCTGACCCGAAATGTGGAACTTCGAAAATATAAACTGTCCTATAATGTTTTTTTTTCATATCACGGATATGTCTATACGACTCTATATGAGCTTGGAGGAAATCAGAGATAAAATGTTTTGTCAATTTGATGTTGCTCCTCCCCAACCCAGTCCCTGATAATTAAGCCACGCCATTATATATTCCTTATGTTATGGATATGACAATACAAGTTTAATGGAAGTCGACGACAAAGGCTTTATCGATTATTGTGCCCATTCCCAACCCCATACCTGACCGTCTGCGACCACCACTGCTCTCTGTAAGAGTGACCGACACCGATTAAGGTTATGAAAAAGTGACAACCAATTGTTTTACAGTATTTCGTGAATTGACAGCTTATGAATTATAGCCATGCAAACCTTTAACATTTTCTATATGTGTCGAATGGACACTCCCACTCAGTTGTAAAACTATATATTGTAATGGTCTGTTATTCATCTGGAGAGGGTGTTCGGGAAAATTAAGCAGGCGACATATAAGTGCAGAAGAAGTCCTATTTGTTTGAGGAAATAGTTATGCAATTGTAATCACGTTGAGAGGATTGTCTCTGGACAATAAATGTCATTTACCAGGAACATTCACAGTGGGAATGGAATTGGGTTGGGTCTTTCATCCACCAATCCAGGTAAATTTGTCAATAATTGGTATTCACGACGTCTTAAACCGATTGATTGGTGACTAAACATCAGTTAGAATTTTCTGACTGAGAAAATAGGTTATTATATAGCTCTAATATACATTTATGCTAGGTAAATTTCCAAAACAATGATCGATCTAACGTGTATTGTTTTGTAGATCCATCATCGGAAAATGTCATACTTTCAGTCAAATACAAGTCCGAATTGGCCCCTTAGTTTTGGGAATATTTTGTCAAATTACGGATGCATAGTCCGAATTAACGCTCCCAAATTATTATTTCTTTGGCTTCGGGGGGTAAAACAAATATTTGATTCGAGTCGAGGAACCCATCCGTCAAAGCTCAGAGTGATCAGATATTGATTTTTGAAATTTGTTATTTCTTGAGATATGATCTTATGTGTGGCCTGGAAAAAAATCGTCAAGGCGGCGGTCTCGGAAAAATTGCGGAAGATGGATAACTCTAAACTCAAGTGGTAATACGTCCAAATTTAGTGATAATCAAGTGATAATACGGCCATATTTCGTTGAACAACATGTTGATAAATAACATGTGTTTTGGGAAATGTTATACTATAGTTGACAGTGGTTAGCATTATTGTGATGTTGTTGTTGTAAATTGATGAGACCGTCTATCGGATTGAGTACCTGTATATACTTTTGGATTAGAATCTTTTAACAGTTCAAAAATTTGGGCATAAGACAGCTGGATAAGATGGGGAAAATAGAACAAGAATCGGATCTGGATCTAAGCCCGGTGAAGGGGGCGAGGTCTGTTGGAAATTTAAACTTGGAAACAATAAAGAGCGTTCGTCGTTAGTCTATTGCGTATGTGGTATAAATAAAGAGCGTTTATTTCGCTTATGCGCATAACATCTGAACATATATAAGGTCTATATGTTGTTATTTTGTGCAATTGTCAACCTATATTGATCCCACTGCCAAATCGCTTACAAGTCATTCTTGAGGGCAAAATGTGCCATGTCCTTCCAATGGAAAAACTTATATTAGAAATGAACAATCAGTCATCATCCACACAAGGTAAAAACCCTCGAGTAACTAAATGGTTATCTCCAAAAGGGTAATACAATTCCACGATACAATCGGATGCCCATGTACAATGGTGGGGCCTATAGAAACTGCGTTTAGCAATATCCACACCAATTCTGGACTCCTCGACCTTTGACCTTTTTGGCAAAGCTCTTATGGTACAATTAGAACTCATTTTGCGGATTCTATGACGTAGTACCCTATTCTTAATCATTATCTGTCATTTTTAATTCGGCGTTAATTGTGAATGTTTTCGTGCCCACGAGTCGACGGAATTAAATATGACTAAATTTAAACGTACTCAACCCGTAAAGAGGGTCCCCATCTCAACAGATTCCAACAACAACAATCCGATCAGAGGGTCCTATATTACTATTTCTTTGGCTTTGGGGGTAAAAAATATTTGATTCGAGTCGAGGAACCCATCAAACAAAGCTCTGAGTTATTAGATATTGATTTTTCAAATTTGTTATGTTCTCGAGATGAGTACTAATGACTGCCGTAATCTGCTCTGGATGTGTACTCCAAATCTATTCAAACAGACAAGGATGAATAACTCGAAAATCAAGTGGTAATTTTAACGCAATTTTGACTGAGTTCTGGGCCAGATAGTATTCCCGATAATGAAAAATAATAGATTTCTAAAATCGATATCTAACAAATCTGAGCTTTGATGGGTGACTTCCTCGACTCGAATCAAATATTTTTGACCCCCGAAGCCATTGAAATAGTAATTGAGAGGAGTTTTATCGGGTTGAGTACCTTTAAAAGGCGCACCGATCCTTGACCCAGTTAAGAATAACGCGATATAGTTCGAACCAAGGGGATATATTCGAATACACCGAATTCAACTGAATGGAATTAAATTTGGTATGTGGGTTTACTGGGACAAACTACAGGTCCAGTTCAAAATAGGGTTAGGCCCGCCACTCTCCACACAAGCTGAGGTCATCATTCTTGCTGGAATTTACACTTAATTTTCGTTACTGGATAACTATAGTAAGTCTGAACTGAATAGAATAGAATTTGGTATGTGAGTTTTTACTAGCCCAAAATACAGGTCAAGTTCGAATCGAATTTAGGTTCTGCCCGCCAATTATAACCGAAGTTATGGCCCTTTGTTGGAATTACAACGGGCAAGTTTTGTCACGCGCTAGCGATGCTCTTTTTGTTCAGATGCTGAGCAGCCTAATTTGTATTGGAGAGACATCAATCAACAGATGATCCTCGTTTTGGAGATCCTGTGTAAATCGACTTGCGGCAATGACCATTTAAACCCATAACCAATCAACAAGTATGGCCAATTAACAGTCGGCCAAACTGAAATTTCCGTTTATCAATCACAAAAAACTCATAAATAGTATAAACAAGTTTATTATATGTGATAATATACAGGCATATTTGAATTAATGTTTATATTTACAATATATGTTTCGAAAACCCAAGTTTAATAAGTATTTATACATATACTGCTTGACGAGAGCAGTGGCTATATAGATTCTTCATGGGTAGTATAACTGTTTCAGAGTGATCGTTTTCTGACAAGAGTCTGTCTAGCAAATAATCTCCAATTCAGGTAGTTTGGCAATAGATGGCGCATTATGGGTATGGTAACACCTGGAAATAACACAATCTGGTATAACCATGCAATTTAACCTTAACCATTCCATGCATGGCTGGAGCTGATTGAAATGTTGCGAAAACCCTGTGACAATGCATTCTCTTATATATGCGAGTACGTGCATGTATACGGGAATACATATACAATATTTACCTTGACCGTGTACGCCAGTGCATTTTCTTATATATGCGAGCCTCCCTATATATATGAGACTCGCTTATATAAGAGAATGCACTGGCACAGGGTCCTTAATGCTACACAAGCGCAGCTCCCGTCATGAAAGGGTTAACTGGCCATTTAATTACGGATAGAACGGAGCTTGGATCACAATACCAGAAATCAGCAAATTTGGCTTATTTTTGTGATCGTATACAAGCACTGAAATAGCATTGGAGGGTATACATGTATAGGGCGACGGAGCAGGTCTATAATAATTTCACACCGAAACGGACTGACCAAGCTGTAGGTGGCAACTCATTGTAATCCGAGTCATGTTAGCTCACTTAACCGAACTTAAAGGGGGACTGTACCCTATAATAAATCCAACCATTTATGGGACCGTCTCCTGTCATACTCAACAGAATATATGCAACAAATGAATGAATTTGAGTCATATATGAGTGCAAAATACACTCATATGCTCTATCAACGATGAAAAACAACATGGTAATTATAATACAAATGAATGTATTACTGAAGTCATCAATTCATTTTCATTATAATTACTGGAGTCATCAATTCATTTTCATTATAATTTCCGATCATAGAGCACATTGTATTTTGCACTCAACCATGACTCAAATTCTTTCATTTGTTGCATATATTCTGTTGAATATAAAAGGAGATGGTCCCATAATTGGTCGGATTTAGTGTACAGTACCACTTTCAGATGACACAGAGTTGACTTAATTTCAATTGATGGCACGGCAAATTTGTTTTTAATAAAATCTTCCAGAATTGAAGCTACATGTATGTGTGTTCTATACCTTGGAACAAACGTCGCACAACCGACGAATCGAATTCAAATTGAATTCGAGTCGTCGGTAGTGCGACGTTTGTTCCGATGGTAACGTATGGATGGGGTCATGTATCGAAAAGCTGGATCGTTTATCTGGTGCAAGTATCTGTTCATTTTGCGGGACTGCGCTTTTTATCTATTTAGCTACTGTTCCTTGACAAACTGAAAGGCTATACACTGGTGCGACCATAGAAACTAAGACTTTTGTCGATTACAATTCATTCTGCATTAATTTGTGAAACTGAACTATTCTCATTCAATTGGATATTGGCCGGATAAGATTAATTAGTCATAACATAAATAAAGATCTATCTATCTAACATGTCGGATATGGCAGCACAAAATATTCGCCATATATGTGCGACAACTCCTACTCTGATCCGCCTGAAGTAAATATACCATCCGCCAAATCCCCTTTTAACAACTTCAACTTGGTGTAGTTATTTTGAATAAGATTGACAATCTCTACCAGAGAGCACCAGTCTTCATCATTTCTGACTCTGTCGCCGGCTGGGTACTGACTATAGGAACAGCTAGGGAGCTAAATGTGTTCCAGAGTCGGGGAGCGAGTTCACCGTGGAATGCTAAAGGTGAAGGTAACTTAAGAATGACCTTCACCTGATACATGTTATTAAAGGATAACATCGTGTTTAATTGATTTGTACATGATATCTAAATAATTTAAACTGGTGAATTAATGGGGGAATTAATTTATGTGAGTGGGAAATTGATTTAACTAGCTGCTGTAGTTCTGGGTTTTTCCAGACCAAATTTGGCTGTGGGATAGCCATGACGTACACTTGGGAACTTATTTTTAAAAGTAAACACATGACCTATGATTTTTCTTGCATTTTCGTGATCAACTGGTGTCAATCTAGCTGGTTAAACACCACTCGAATAGCCTGTAGGCTTCAATTCAGTGAATTCGGTCGAAACGTTAACACTGTCGCCTATGGGAAACCATTTAGTTTAGTGATTCCTATAGTCTGTGCAATTAGCGCAGAGTTAAAAATGGCGAAACCGATCGCACACAAGTCAAATTTCCTATGTGCTTTGGGAACAATTCCCGCACTAAACATTTATTGACAGAATGGAGAATTACATGATAGTGGCAGTCATGTTGACGATTTTCGCAAGCTACGCAGTAAAATGGCAGCAGATTAGAACTATTTTTATTACTTGACTGATGTTTGCCATGCGTGTTGTCGTCCATATTCGACATAATCGGAGAACCAATCATGTGAACCGTTTCGAGATAGAGTTCTTTGGTTCTTGTGTGACTTTCCAAATTTAACCATTTCAGTGCCAAGTCCGATTTTTGTATCAACCCATATTTCCTTGATAATTTTTCAAATTTATTGATTATAATAATGTGATACATTGATGGTCAATGTATCACATTATTATAATCAATAAATTTGAAAAATTATCAAGGAAATATGGGTTGATACAAAAATCGGACTTGGCACTGAAAAGGTTAATGTGCGAAATTACACAATTTTTTTCTCTCCATATTTTGTGTGCTTGATAAGGGCAAAATGATTGTGGCTCTATTCGTTAGTATATACATTAATATCTCGGAAGTCCACCAAATGTGGGGAAACTGTCGCCGGTAGCCGTGTGTTTTATTGAGTCACCAAAGGAGACAAAACCTGCATGGAGTTTGTAAGATTGAATCAACCAGATTTTCCTATTTCAGCAAATATTCACTAGCACGTACGTTGTGGCAGTGGTCATACCAGCGTAGTGATGGGAGTACAGAACCCTGCCTTGCACTCTGCATGCTTTGATTCCCACAACGCGACAAGAGTGTATTATTGCTTAATTTATGCTAGACTATTATGCATCGTTTTATTCTAAACAAAAATATATACGAACGCAGGGTTTTTCTATAAATTTACTGTCCATATGTATCTGAGGAGATAACCTACGTCTCTTTTACAAACATGTACATAGATGCCATGTGATGAATACATAATATATGTACACAACTAGACGTGAAGCGTTCTGAAAGAACAGGAAAACTCATTTCACTGCAAATATTTACAAGCACAACATATATACAACTAATCACTCATGAAAATATATTTGGTATGAAAATGATTGCATTGCACATACATTCATTTATGTAGATAAAATAAGAAAACAATTTCGCAATTTGAAATTTATCATGTTAACTGTTAACTACCACACGCGGTTAACCCTTTGTTTACAAAATACTCATTGGTGAGTGGTTCCATTGTGGAATGTTCAGATAATAAGGTAAACAAACTGTCATAGGAATCATTCTGCAACTACCAGATGAATAATAGACCATTCTAATGTAAGTTTGTATAACTAAATGGGAGAGTCCTTTTGGTAAAGAAAGGGTTGACCGCAAACAAGTTAAACTGTGAAATTGCCCGGCTTTTACTCTGGATAGGGACATTACCCATGCAGTTTACGAACTGGACAAATCACTTGCCTTCCCTTGAACAGTTCGTGAACTGACCACTTCTGTGTGAAAATGTTAAGTAATGAGACTTACTCAATATTTAGTGTAAAAGTGTTGACTTTTACTTCTACATTAATATTGTCCTACTTTTGGGTCAAATTATAGACTGACATACACGCGATTGAAGATTTTATGCCATATAGATGAGAGTTTCGTGAAATTTTCCAATAGTCAACTTCTGATTGCTGGAAGTGCCAGACGAAAACTTTTAGTCCATGGCTGCCACAGAACATTTCCCTGAGTTAGAAGTTTGTCTTGGTCGAAAAAGACGAGCAATTTGAAATTCGAATTACAAATTACAAATAAATTTCTATATTTATGCTGAAAAATCTCACGTACATACTTATAATGTGTTAAAGCTTAGTAAGGCAACAGCAACTTAATAGTCTGGTTTACGAACCCCTCCTACACATTTGAATAGCATTGGAAAATAGTTGATAGCACAGTCTTTTCTTTTGCATGCATCAGTCAAAAGGTACTCCCGTCACTGGGAAATACATTCTCTCTCCAATTATTTGCTATGAATTCGGACAGAAAATGTGGCTATTTTTAGAAGAATACAACCTTTTTTTAATGCAAATCTATTTTATTTTTTTACTTTTTGAGTGAAATATATGCTAGACCAGATATTTCTTCTGTAATAATAATTGAAACGTGCCTTGGAAATAATATTTCATAAAAATATTGTTGTTGTTGTTGTTGTTGTTGTTGTGAGTGCTGCCACTTAGATAGAGCATCTAAAAGTAAACTGGTATGCAGGATTCACTCCTGGTCTATGTAGGGGTGACACCCTCCTCTGTGGCAACATTAATATATACTGCGCCTTATAATAAAACGATCTCAATATCATATGAGACCATTTTCACATGCAACGAAATGTCACCCATGCTGCCAATTGTGTGCCAAAATGTTTCAGAGTATGGAGTGATTATCTCCCGTGGCACAGCATGTGGAACTCTGGTGATGAGAATGCTACTTTCATCGTGTCCACGACAGATTTTCACCACACCACACGCATCTACATCGCGTTCATCACCACACTGAACACTTCAGTTCAGGGTTCATATATGTTCCTTTGACACATTGGAAAGCCTCTGCAAATTGTTCAGAATTCTGCAACGAACCTATAACTCTGAAGAAGAAAAAATTGCAGTCTATATTATGCAGTATGGACTGGTTTAAACAACATTTAATTCTACCCTCAATTAGTACATGAAAAAAGACATTGAACATTATGATTTATATGACAGATTAGAATATAAGAGGGTGAAGATGATCTAACAACAAGCGGGTCACCGCTTTTCTGAAGTTATCTCCTCAGAAAAGAAAAGCATGCAGAATAGTATGTAGAAGGAGCGTATGACAAGAGGCCGAGTTAAAGAGAACGGGTTGCGGGGAAATGAAAATGACAAGAAAGCAAAACATTAAGAATAGTATAATTATTATGAACCAGTTGAGGCAGAGGAGAAGGAAAGAGTGGGACAGAGAGTGAGTTACCACTGCTGTTTGTTTTCAAGCATTCTCAAATATATCTATCTTTATAAAGTTGTTTTTCAAAATAATGGAATGATTGACATTTAACGCACTGAATTAACTGAATCGGACAACTCTCTTTTCCATCGAGCTTTTAAAAGTTCAAAATACTATATTTATAGTTGATACCATTCAGTGGACACACATATGTTTGCATTTATATCAAAATGCAGTTATTGAAAACAGTGGTATGACAACAACATCTTGCTAAAGGGGAATTTTTTTTATCTCTGTCTTATATAGTAAGTTTTCTTGCCTATAACTTCTGACAACTTACTCAACATATAGGTTCACCAAAGATAACGGTTCATATAAGTTGAAATTGTTAATAGGGAGTTAGAAACTTGTTTTATTTGGCCAATCAGCATAGGAGTTGTCCCACGGACTTTTTTGTGCAACCATATCCGACATTTTCCGATTAAATTTATCTGATCTGGCCAATTTCCAATTGAGTAAATATGAACATTTTAGTTTCTCAGAATACTCAGTGCATATGAATTGTAACCGAGAAAAGTCTTTAGCAAAAAAAATGGAACGAATCCTTAAATTATGTACGTGATGGCAGTGGCCAGCATATCGATGGGAAAGAAATAACTCTGGCTTTCAGTGTGCTGCGTTTTACCATGTGAACATCCATTTGTTTCATGTGTATAATGGATCTTACCTATATCTCATCGGACTGTGAACACCAGTTAGTATAGCTTTCACCACTCTCTCTGGTCTAGAGTTTGAACACCACACCTAAAATGATTGGAATTAACCCTTTATTTACTGAATGTGTTATCCCAATAAGTTATGAAAGTATACATGCGAATGGTCTATTAATCATTTAGAGGGAAGTTCAGGTAATAGAAGCAGACGACAGAAAATGAAAAGATAATATACGAATGCAGGATTGCAATTTGCTATCAATGTGTGGGAAATGTTCAGATAATAAGTTCAACAAACATGGCCATTTTGTTGAATTTATTATCCGAACATTTCCAAAGAGAACTACTCGTCAATGCGTATTTAGTAAAGAAAGGTTCTAAACATAATATTTCTATTATTTATTCGTTATCGATGTGGCATCAGTTATTGTTCAGTTTGTGCAATTTGTCACGTAATCCCAATGGAATTTACAGCTTTAGTATATATACACTTATTTATGTGGATTTAGCAGATGTTTCACTTCCGCATTGAGTTTTTTTTTCACTTCCGTGTTTACTTTTCAAATCATGCCTTCTGATGATCAAATACAGGTTTTTATAGATATATCAAGTGCCGACAAATACCAAAAATAACCACAAAAGTTGTATTCCCAAAATTTGGATAAGCATACAGATGGATAATACAAATGTTATTATACAATGTTGTGTTCAGTGTGTGTTTTCTTGTACTCGTCCAGGTTGTGGTGAAAAGTCATATTGGACTAGACACTGCATGTCTCGTCCAATATGACTTTTCACCACAACCTGAACTCGTACAAGAAAAACACATACTGTACAGAACATTGTATAATAACTTTATAATAACGTACCTGTGCAAAATTGATGAAGAATAATTGATTGCTGGTGAAATTAAGTCCAGGCAGGACTGCCTCCTCAGATCCCCTGTTCCTTATCCAATTCCGGTACGCCTGCAAATACCAATCGTTTTATCACAGCTCTGTATAATACACCCCAAGTTATTATATTATTTCTGTATACGTCACCAAATATATCAGCTACTTTACTCGTATTTAAATTCGCGCAATACTATTTTTCGAGCACCCGTCGGTGCGCGAATTTAAAACTGAGCAAAAAGTAGTACGAGTCTGAATTTAAAATATACCATTATTATAGTTTTGTCAGTTTTCAATTCGCGCAGATGTGTGTGCAAATTTAAAGTGCGCGAATTCAAAACTGAGCGAAAAATAGTTCTGCGCGAATTTAAATACGAGTAAGGTATTCAGTCATATTGTTATTGATTGAAATAGAGTTAGGTCCCCTATTGTCATGAGAAAATTGTCCCACAAAACCGCACCGCCAGAGTTTTCGCTTCAGTTATTGTATCTGGCGTTAACCGTACTTACACGATTAAACATCATCATACAAAAGTAGAATTGAGCATTTATATGTGCTTCGAGATCACTACCGTTGCCAATATTGTTGTAATAGTTTACTGACATAAATGCTCAATTCTTATTCACATTGGGTCTTATTTTAGTGTACCCGTCTGTCGCTTTACCACTTTCATGTGTTTGGTGTTGAATAGCGTGCATAATAATAATAATAATAATAATAATAATAATAATAATAATAATAATCAGTTTTAAATAGCGATTAACCAATTACTTGCTTGGTACAATATTACTCCAATAATTTGTACAAGCCAACCAATGAACCGGCTGCAGCCATTGCAGGCGCTGTCTCAGTTTGATCAGAACATGTTCTGATACTCATCGGAATGACAAGCTGACTGGTACTCGTTTAACGCATGAGTGATACGAAGCCGACACAGTACGAACAACCTTGCTCAAGGGTCACAACTTGGCGCGGGTTTTGAAACAGCGAGCAATGCGACAATTGCACGTCGCTCAAAGCGGCCAAGCCACTGCTGTGTGAAGACTCAATGACCGGCGACGGGCTGCGAACCCATATCGATGTGTTTACAGCGACTACAAGTCCGACACGCTATCCACCGACCACGCAGCTCCACAAGCATGGGCAGGATGAAACCGTGCAACAATAAAAGCAGAGAAAAATCGGGCGGAGACGGCAATAAATGAAACTAATGACATTTCTTCCTATTTACATTTCGTAGAAGTGCGGTTTTGTGCGATACTTAATATTATCATAACAATAGGTTATCAATAACAATATGACTAAATATATGATCCAATTGGAGAAGAAAATAAAAAATTGATTTGATATCCCTCCATTTTGTTTGTAACGGTCGATCGTGAACGCAAAATGAAAGTATCCCCTTCTGTGAGATAACTATAGTTATCTAGCTAACTGCAACCTTTTATGTAAACCATTGGTGAAAGTAATAATAAAAATATATATATACTGACCCGAAAAGACTGTTTTATTCCACCAAGATCAGCTATATTTTCTCCCTGTGTGTTGATACCATTAACCTGTTGATGAAAACACGGTAAATCATACGTGCCTGGGTTTTAGTTTTAGTTTAGTGTACCCGTCTGTCGCTTTACCACATTCGAAAAGCCCATTCAGCAATATGTCACTGAGTCGCGGCCAGATTGGATCCATTCACCCCAATCCGTTTTTGGTGCTACAGGTCCAGTTCTGGATTAGCATTCCAAATACTCCCTGTGGAGCTTTTGAATATTTATGAATTCCATATATGGAATGCTACTCCAGAACTTTGAGCTCCAATTATATATTCATTTTCATTATAATTACCATGATTTTTGCATCGTTCATAGAGCACATGAGTGTATTTTTGCACTAATCCATGGCTCAAATTCATTCATTTGCTGCATACATGTTTATTATGTTGGTCGGATTTAGTGTACAGTACCCCTCAACCAGGGGCGATTACATAAGAAATGAACGGCGGTTTCAATGTGGTCATGGGATTTTGACCGCGAAGGTGTTCATGCGGAGTTTGCTAAAAACCCATGACCACGTTGAATCCGCCATTTATTATTTATATTTATATACTTAAATTCATTATCAACTAGGATTTATTATTATATTCATACACTTAAATTCATTATCAACTAGGATTTGCCACAACTTATTCAACTTTAAATGAACGCATGGAGTTCAGTTCGGACAGTTCGAATCCTCGCTTTTTAGAGAACCAAACATTGTGAGAATCCGTTGACAGAGAGCGGAAAAACGCAATTTCACATTAAAGTATACACATATGACGAAATATCTGTTCAGCTTGTAATGAATGTACATGTAGACGTGTTGATTTCAAGAATGATAATATCTTAAACTAACAGTTTTCGCTTGTGGATGATAAAAATTGACAACACGTCGTTCTACCATAATGATATATTTGTGAGGTCGTGTGTTGTGTAATCAGAGGAGCTAGATGAGTTTTAGGTGCAGGGTAACAACACTGATTATAGACCAAAAAAATTGTTTGCCAAATCCAGACGTGCTGAATACTCAAGCAGTCGTTCATGTCCGACAATCCCCGGTGATTTCCGGGATCAATGTGTTCATAAACCTATGAACGACATTGAAAGTGACGTCACGTTACGTTCATAGGTTTATGAACACATTGACTCAGGGGGCGTAACACTATGGGGAAATCGGAAGCCATATTAGGTGTATGTAAATATATTGCATTGTTAATTGTATGTGGCTGCTCTATATACACTGTTAGAATTACCATATAATAAAATAAAGAACAACTAGAGGTAAAATCCACACGTAATGTATGACTCATGCTTTGCAGAGCTATTGCGAAATCTAACAATCAGTTCTATATTTTTCTTTTCAAAAAGAAAATACAGTTCAGTTTATGTCGCTGGTGTGTGAACTTGTTAGCAAGAATAAATGTATACATTGAGTGTGGTACTTAAGCTCATATGTGTGGGGTGTTGCAATTTTATACTGAAATGTGTGTCTCCACTATAGCTTATGGCGTATTGTGTTTGTTTGTTTGTTAGTTAGTTTATTATATAACAATTAACAATAAAGTAACACGAAGACGCCTGCGCACGATTGTACACCGACTTACATTCATTTTGACTTCGTCCATTCTATAATTCCCATATTTGTCAACCACGCACTGCGCTCGTTCTTCAAACTTTTTGATTATGTCATCATTCCACCACTGAAGAAGATTTCCATCTTTGTCATATTGTCGACCTGTGGATGAAATTGAAGGGAAGCGATAAGGCCGAGTTCTAGTGATGTTGCCACCTCCTATGTAGTAATGTGCCCACAATGTCCATCGCGGAGCTGGCGTCTGGTATTGGAACGCGTAATTAGAGATGAGAACTGTTTTGTGCAATACAATGGTGCCTATATATGTGAGTGGTAGATGTCGCTTACCGTGTTGTCAAACGCGATCGGCGAGTACAGCAACTCATGTCTCAAAAACTACATTTATAACGAACCAAAGGCGGACGCTTTGGGTCGTATATAGACTATATCTGATTTTGTGACGTCACTAATTATTATCTAATACGACACTTGTGTTTTGAATTTTAGCGACCACTTTTGTCGCAGAGTAGATCGGTGGGTTTAAATCATTAATGTCGTAATCAGAAATAAACTTGGGTGTCTTTCAATTGCCGGCGTTCCAAAATGAGTGGAGTTCAGTTGCTATCGGAATTATGCACAGTGAAGTTCATTCGTAGCGGCCGTTTACATATTATTGAGAACATAATTATGACATATTAAGGACTATCCAATATTTGCATTGGAGTGGCCTAAAATATAAATAAATCACTCTGGCAAGGCGGGAGACAATACTGGAATCGAAATCGAAATTCGTGAATACAATTATTGTTACGTCACCTCGGTCATCGAATCCATGTGTTATTTCGTGTCCAATGACCATCCCAATACCACCGAAGTTGAGAGACCTGGGAAAGAAAAAGATACCATTTAATGTATATTGATTTGGTGTGGTACAATTATGTGGAAGTTATACAGATATAGCCATACTGGAATAAGCTACATGTAGTCAACGAAGATCTCCCAGGCTCACTACGTTGACATAGGCTACTTATTCCCATTTCATCATTCCTTATTCGGAAACATTCGATTTCGACCAAATAAACGGCGTGGTGGGGTGGCCCATCCTAAGTTATTCTGAAAAAGCCGAACACAAGACCTCTCTAGTCCGTGCCGCCACAAAAGTGTCACTTTAGCCTCTTCTTGCGTCGGTGGCACTAACGGCTTTTGGCTTATCAAGAATAAGTAATGGCGGGCCAGCCCACCGCATCTTTAATTTGGGCGAAAGCGGCCCAAAACCACCAAAGCCCTAATGGTGCAACTTTTGTTATTCTTATCAGTATAGTTGTTTATTATGTGAATGGTGTCCACTATATATGAGCTAAGGCAACAACTGCCAATGTGTTGATTTATCGCAACTACCCACATTACATGGTATATTCCATTACTATACATTATATACATTTCTAAAATGGCACCGTAAGCCATTTCTCTCGGGATCTGCATGGCATGCATGGCCGCCCTATTATGCGCTGCGTATTGGCGTCTTTCGGACATTTCAATTTCGCGCATTGCATGTATAAGACGTCGATTTCAATAAGTTGACGTGTAAAATGAAATTAAGAGGGGCAACCCACGTGGAGCGTCTGGGTGGATTTCGAGCAATACTCACATCGGCTGTTCTCTGTGAAAGAATGGTGGTTGTAAAATTCCCGCCGGAAACACTGCGAAAGGAAACAAAAACAATAAATTCCAGTGACTGAGCGTCAAACCTTTTGTCTTTGAATCAGTAATTATTGTCGGTATAAAAATTCGGAATGTCTGCGACTGAAATTTAAACCCGATGGCGTCCTCGTATTCGTCTATGTCTCAAAATACTATGGCTTCCAATATTTTACCAACAAACTCTAATGACTGAAGAGTTTGAAAAGTTATTTCATTAAATATACGCCATTAAATACGTGAAAGGGTCTTTATTTATCTGGGACTATTTCTTTATACGGGCAAACAACGCATACATGTAGTTACGTGAAACGAATCGCATGCCTTATAGAAGCCGATGTTATAGTTTCACGGGCGATATGTTAATTTAAATATGTTTTATCGAGGTTTTGGATCATATATTAAATAGAATTTACAACTCGCCCCCAGTTTATAGCGGAATTTACAAAACTAGTCCAGTAAATTAGGTATGGACCGAACCTTCGGTCCAGACCTAATTTACTGGACGATTTTTGTAAATTCCGCTATAAACCGAGGACGAGTTGTAGATCCTCTATATATAGGTCGAGGCAAATATCGGCCACCAAACCTTAAGCTTATGTATTAGAAATAAACTCACTTATTGCGTTCCTTGTTGGGTTGTAAAAAGCATTTACAGTAGAAGGCGCTGCATGCCACCTGAAGAGAAAAGGAAAAACAAATATGGGAGCTGAAAACACCTTGACTGGCCACATGCATCCCCCGCAACGTTCATTTTAAAGTGGAGAACTGAATTCAACATAACTTGGAATGTTTTACAGCGTAAGCATAAGATATGAGTGGTCTTTTCGCCATACTGAATAAATATTAACAGAACAAACTATTATTTTCTGAAATCAATAATATTCACGTGGCTTTATTACTGAAAATGGAATCGAGGCCCGGTATAAATAAATGTGCACTTATTACACTGTGCAAATGTATAGAAATTTAATAGGCTATGTTAAACGTGCATGGCTCATTTGAAACTCAAAATTATATCTTATTAGTTAGTTGTATAACGAGGGGTAAAATGTGGTCGATACGTTAACGAAATGCTGATCTTCGTGATTTATAACAGACGGGCGTGCGTATACTTGTGACGTCACACATAAATTACACTATACCATGTCGATGAATTTTTTGGCGACTACACTTTTTATAGAAAAAATCACGTGATTTCCGGCAGTGGTTGCGCGAAAGAGCGGAATCACAATGGACCAAAGCGATGAAAAGAAAGTTTGCTACTTAACAACTTCCGATATGTGATAACGAATTGAAATATTTATTTATTTGCAAACAGGTATTATAAATAATTAGTTTCAGATATCACATCAATTGCTTAATGAAAACAAGCTTCATGTTTCATGACGTCAAAAAGCCATTTGTCTTCGCGGACCGGAATCCAAACAAGACTACATGTCTATCGGACTACGTTACTGATTTCGCCTCACAAGACTATAGACATTATAGGTCTGAATGAGGCAAGCTTATAGTTATAGGTTTAATTGCAACGACATGTATTCATTGTATGACACTCAATATAATAGCATACATTATCATATGCAGTTCATGTATTATCAAAGGCCCATGCTTAAACCAATATGGCATATCTAAGTCTATACTCGCATCCAAAGCGATCTACAAGATTTCGCTTCGTTACCATGCGTTATATATACCTAAATATGTATATAGGTTAATGACTATTTACACGATCCTCCGCGATTATTCCCGTTACTGTAACATCATACCGTGGTCGTCCTATATGCATTGCATATGTGATCATATTATATTCAGCAAAATGTTCACAAGTCATATAAATGTTTCAGGTGTTAAGTTTTATCATAAACTACATGTAACTATTTATTTTTATCTGTAACTGCGAAAAACACTCTTTACTGAAATCGGATCCCGCGATGTTTTCTTGACTTGACTATGTATTTCTGTGGCATATAAAGTCCATATAAGTGTATTTAATGTATTAATCGACACATTTTGACTCCCCGGAACCAGATCGGGATGTAACAACAGCCGAAGGAAGCGGCAGCAAATCACTATTTCTTTGTATGTCCCTTGTTTACAGATCAACGATGTCTGTTATTTTACGACTTGATACCTACATTTATAGCTTGAGAAACTTCTCCTCGGAGATATTGCTCTAAATGATACACAAAACATGAACCTGTTTAGGGCTGTTCAATCATAAAACAACTTCGATGTCGCGCTTCGAACATTACCTATACATCTCCGATGAAACATGAAAGTAATTCATGCTGTATTTTCACTACATTCAATCACATTGTGACCATAAAAAACGATAATGCACCTGAACCACCAACCCACTGAGATTAACCATACCCCCCTCAATAAATTGATATAACGATCCTGATGGCCATCATTCAAACATTTACTCCGGAATAATTTAGTCCTTAAGCTGTCAATCCACGGAATACTATAAAACAATTGGTTGTCACATACTTAGCCATGAACGTTATTTCTCGATAACCTGAATTTCTTTCTTACTTTCCGCTACAGTAATGAGTGTTACGACCACGCCTATATACCGCGTGCCTAAAAATATACAAGAAAGCTGTTCGACACTTCCTACGATTTAAACGCGAATTTCGATGTTGCATCATATTTTCTTCCAGTAGGACTGCATTGTCAATAGCCATACTGCTAAACTCACGTGCACAAGTGCCTAAATAAATCAACAAGACTCGTTCTAACAATTGCAAAGAAATTAAACTGAAATAAACAACTGTTCAGTCGTAATATATCAGGAACACGAGCAGCGCACTTGCAATTGCGTGACCACTTGCCACTAGCCAATCGAAACCATGAATTGGTGACAACACTTGCTCAATCAATAATAGGTCTGCGTATATACATGACAGCGTGATCGGTTCAACTTTACTTGTAGTTTTCTCGCGTGGAGTTTTTCGTTCGTTTTACTTCTCTAGTCTATTAACGGTGTTACTCCTGTGAAATTACTGATTATGTTATAAGAAATAACTCTTGTTTCGATTAAAGGTACGTGAGGCCTTAGTTGTCGAAAATATTCATATTTGTTATAATCACCGTAAACAGAAAAACATTAAAACGCATACAGTTTCATGCAGCACGTAAACAGCATGTTAACTCATAAAGACCTACTATATTTTACCTAAGCAAGAGCCTGATTGTGTTACAGAAGACAACACAATGCTACTGGCTAATCACACACAAATGGCATAAACGCTCTTTATTTGTTCCATATCAGGAATTCACCAACAAAGAACGCTCTTTCTGTTTACCATCATAATATAAACAAACACCAGAAAAGTAACTTTGTATGCTTTTGTTTACATAACAATGGTCAAACATTTGACAATAACATACTGTTTATGCGATATTTCTTATTTGTATACGGTCAAAGTCTGTCTACATTTTGATGTTCTTTCTGTTTGGGACGGTTTTTGACGGGTGGAAATATTTTCACAGGATACCCACCGACAAGGCCAACCGTACCTTTAAGGTTTTGAATTATAACTGAAAGTTTAAAGGCAAATTTACTGTATACGAGCGTTATAGAATTTGTCTTCAAACTGTTCGGTTGTAACTGCATAACCTTGATCGAAACAAGAGTCATTTATTAATAATCCAAATATAATTGTAATGAAGTTATTCATATGAATTATCGTGTTTGTGCCTGTATGCTTTGTGTGAAAAATGTATATGGGGAGAGAAACCATTAACATTTTGTAAGTTGTAAAACTTGTTATCTCAATCCCTTTGCTTTGTGTGCATGTGCAATAAAATATGTTTATACACACAAAATCAAAAACAACAGCCAGCATAACTCCAGGCTTCAAAACATCACTGATCTTTGACGTGTTACTCACTCTGTTTTGTCGACTTTCTCTCGGAGCACCTTCGAGTGTTCTCTGGTTGACCATTTAAGATTTTCGAGAACATTCTCGAAATATAAACTCTCATTGTATGTTAGCTGAAAAAAAAACACTTAGAATTAGAGGACGACTGTTGAATGTTTAATCGATTTGCTCTGATCGATTTTTGTGATAAAGTTACAAAATGAAGTTGCCGAAAACATTTTATAAATCAGTTATCCAGGTTGGAAACAAGTTATGAGAAAGCTACCCAGGATCATTAAATCTCGTCCTGTATGTGCACGACTGTATAACCACATGTGTTTTTTATAGCCTGGTGACTTTATCATAAATTTCCCCCACCTTGCACCACAAAAAGAACAAATGAGAGTGCATGCCCAAGTCAGCAATAGTTGCAGCTCACATATAATAATTGAAGTGATGGCCATCGACTTGATGTACTGTAACACACAATAAGTGAAACACATTTATACGTATTTAGTGGAAAGTGTAAAGTTTTTGTATCAGGAAACTAATACGCCAGAGACAATGCAGACCCTTAAAGATCCCCGGCCCGATATGACACAAATTAGTCAAAATTCACTAAGTTAATTTACAGCTTACAATGGAAAAGAAATAAAAAATAATAATTGCAATCACCATCATTCATATCACACAGGCATCGCGAAAATAAAAATAAATAATTCGAGGAATACATAATAAATGCTCGCAAAAGTTGATAATTGATAACGCGATTGATCGTCTACAGCTTTTGGGCGACGGAAGCATGTTCATCCTAAAATTTTGTAACCGATTTGTAAAATATAGCTTTTACTCGATCGATTGGCGTTGTAATTTTAGGAATCGGTTCAGGCGTTGGTGAATTATGGCCGTTAGATGTGAGGAGGTATTCGAAATAGTGAACTCCATTGCGGCGTATAACGTATTATATTTGGTATAGACTCACGTTTTTGTATAACTCGTTCAGCGCTGTGTGGTTCAATATGTCGGGATTCTGTGGAAACCCTATATTGTTTTGCATTGAGTTCGCCTGAAATGAGAAAATAAGATTCTAGACGACGACTTTATATAAGAAATGAAAGGCGGTCTCAATGTTGCCATGGCCTTTTGGCCGCAAACAACTTTAGCAAACAGCGTGGACCACGAAGGATTTCCTGCTGAACTTGTATTGCAGTCAACTGAAAACTATGACCACGTTGAATATTCAGTTTATTACTTAATACATTGACATAGTTAAATAAATTACGAATTCAGATTGTTATACCACATATTCCATCATTTATGTTCTATAATGGCATATATGGAGCTACATGTATCTTATCTCTTAATTCGTCCACTGGAGCAACCTGTTCTCGTGAAAATAAGCAATAAATGTATGGGCTTATTTATTGAGCGAAATAAGCTGGGCTATAGATGAGGTCTGTGTTCTATGTGAGCCGAAAGGCGAAAGTCGGGATTGATTTCCCAGCTTCATCTGAGTTGATTTACATGTCGAAGGCCAATCTGACCGTAACGAGGCCATTTCAATAAGAGACGGCTATTTTATGGGATTTCCCGATACATTCCGGTTTAAATTATATAACGGTTTTTAATAGTTCATACGAAATTATACTGACCTTAACGGAGATGGCCTGCCACAAAACAGATGGAAATTTCAACCAAAAATAGGTTGAAATTGTTCAGATAGTTTGACTTCCCTCTGAAATTGCCGTCAGTTGGGAAATTTCCAACTATATGTGGCGTCATAAAATGTCCAACAGATGGTAAGCTTGATATACCAGGGGAAAACTCCAACATAAGGGGCAACAATAAAATTTCCCAGACTTTGGAATTTCAGGGTGGTTCAATGGGGTGCGGTTGGACACTGGTTGAAATTCTAAGTTGGACTCCCCCCCCCCCAGGAGACTCTTAGCCACATTGCTGTAGCTGACGGCAAAGTTTAATGCGGACTTATACATTGAAACCAATAAAGCAAACCCACCTTTTCTATTGCGGTTGGTTTCGTCTTCTCGTCCATCCATTCTAATTGTTCGACGAGTTCGATCATCGCTTGCCGAAGATCAGCAATCATATTCAATACCTGTGCAATGAGAACATGTCCTTTCGTCAAACAGCGTATGAATAAAATAAAACATCATCTTCAAGCCTAAAATAATCCCCATACAAGTGTAGTCAGCTTAAATACAAGTCACAATCCGTTGATATATACATATATATATATACATAGAGGATCTCCAACAAGTTATGTTGGAATATAAGATTTTATGAAACGAGTTTGATAAATTTGTCAACGAGTCGTAGACGAGTTGTGAATCATATTATAATCAAACGATTTTCATAAAATCTTATATTCCAACATAACGAGTTGAAGATCTTGTATATCACATGAACACAACTAGGGCTTTGTCCCTTTTTAACAAATCAAAAGAAAAGAAATCTTAAAAGAAGCTGCAAAATGCTTTACATTTACAGCGTTGTCTGAGACGCTTCATAACCGTATATATACGACAGTATTGCCCGCTCTGAGCTGGCGACGGAAAATATAGTCCCCGAATTTGCTTCTTTGTTTTTGTGTCTGTTTTCGTTAGTGCAACGAAGTTGTAAAAGAAATTAACTTAAATGAACAAAGCAATAATTTTGCATGGTCTGGTGTTGGTATCATGCGCGGCTTTTCGAAAGAGTATTAATCCGCCTGAATCATGTAAAGATCGACGCGCGCTCATTTTTGTTTTTTGTTTTGTTTTGTTTTTTGTCGCGATGCCAAGACGCTTATTCGCCACTGGTGAAAGGAAATATTCAATGGATTTTTAATGATATAATAGGGGTTTCACATGATATATAACAATATGTTGACAATTGTCACAATCATTAGATGCAGACTCTATATTTTCCGAAGTAAAGTGTCAGTTCTTTCCAAAGTTCCACAATAACGCTCTTTATTTTTAGAATATAAGGGAATTACTGATAACGAAAGCTCTGTAGTGTTGCTCGTGTATTCCCTCTCTGATGCGATAACGTTTATCTCTTCAACATTCGTTCCCCGGAAACATAATTCAGTAGGTATTTGATGTATTTGCATGTATCGGCTCATTTTTAACACCGGAACGAGATCAAATTAAGCGACTTATTTCTTCTTCTTGTTCAGGCTTTAAAATAAATTCCGATCTAATGACAGTTGAATTGAGCTTACCTAAACATGTGAATACTTACAAAGGAAATTAATTGAGACACGCAATTACGATAACAGTATTCATTTTACAATAGATAGTCCAGCCCAAAGGGACTTCATGGCAATCCAACAAATAACAACGTAAACCTCTTGTTGGAAATTTTCGGCCACATGGCCTTCTTCAGCCAAAACAGGTTATACAGGTACAATCAATATTAATGTGGCCGAAATTTTCCAATAAGAGTGTTACGTTGTTATTTGTTTTATTGATTTTAGTTTCTTATTTTGAAGGGAGTATTCTCATTAGAAATATGATCACGGGAACACATAAAGACGTTGGTATTGCAAAACATTGGGGGATTATAAATGTTGGCGATAGCTTGATTCCTATGCCAATGTTTTAGACTGTATCTCGGCGTACAGTGCCCGTACCTCAATGTTATTCTCATCATATAATGTGTTCTAGGTCTTTTACCCTTCTTTCTCCAGGCCCGGGAAACTACGCCATAATTTGCTCGAAAATGGCGTCAAGTTCAACATTCGTTTTTTCTTTATTTTCCAAAGATATCTAGAACCAATTAGACTAATGAACCCAACAAATCATCTCTGATAAGAGTAAAACCAGGATATCGATTAGATTTGTTTTAAAGAAGATTTTGGCGTTCCAACTTCACAACCTCCAAAAATTGTGACCGCGAAGTCACCTGAATACATCTTGTCAACATTAATATTTATATGGTGACAGGATACATAGTGAACAAATTGATACATAGCTCATTCGCTATCTTCATGGTTGAATTATTCGTATATGTGAAGAAAATGACTGGCTTAACAATATTTACCTTGATCTTCTAAGCCAGTGTATTCTCTCATATATATGCGAGGTTCCATGTGGGAGACTCGCATATATAAGAAGATGCACTGGCACCTGGTTTTGAACTCTGCATGAAAGGGTTCAAACTCGTTTCGTGTTACTCACCGACGATCTTGAGTTCTCATCGAAGTGTTTCTCTATAAACAGCCGACCGACCGCTTGCTTCAGTCGTGCGGTTGTATAACTGACACAAGAGTTCCATCGAGCCTTGGCCGCCTTAGTTCCGGATAACACCTATAGTACATAAGAAAACACCATGTTCTGAAGAACTACATGGGATGTATACTGCTGGCATGAGACCACCCCATAGACAAGTTATCTTTTGTGGTTACCAGCTGGTGATGCCAGCATGTGACAAACCAACAAATTACTCAGTTTAATTTAAGACAAGGGCGTCTTGTGAGATTTGAAGGATTTATGGGATTCAGATCTCTATACTACAAACTGTAGGAGGAATTGATTACACCAATATGATACACAGTACATATTCACGAAATATGTTGCACATCTTCTGTGTGTAGAGAAAGGGTCAATTTCTCTCAAATAAAAAACCTAAGACATTTCTATGTCGAAAAATGACCGCCAAAATGACTCTGACTGAACTCAAAATCGCAGATGCGCAGGTTCCTACGCTGGTTGATATCTGTGCCAAGTGACAGGAGAGTGACGGAATACAGTCTCGGACAAAAGATGTTTCCCAGTCCGACCGAACTCGCAGGTTCCCATGCTGGTTGATATATGTGCCAAGTTTTAAAAACATTACCAGACAATGACAGAATACAGGCTCGGACAAATATCTGGACGGACGGATGCAGGTACGCATGGACGGACTGACGGAGGGACGAGGGTCGTTATGGGCGGAATAGGGGGGGGGGGGGGCAAATATAGCTTTAAATGATATTTATAGTTAGATTTTCCAACAATGCAGTATATAGTATGAAATTTGTTGTTTTTAGACCAGATTAAAGTTTTGGACTAAACTTCCATATTTTCGGAAACCCAACCTGAGGGGGTGTCAGATTTGGAAATTTCTATCAGTTGTAAAGGTTGCACCATCATGCAGTTGGGAAATTGTAACTCAGGGGGGGGGGGGCACATTGGAATTTCCTGGACTTGTAAATTTGTTCTGGTTCAGGGGGGTGCAGTAGAAATTCCAAGGTGGACCCCGCCCCTCCCCAATTGATACCAGCTATACCCATATCCCTGATAACTGACCTTTCTATATTGTAGACCGAGCTCTCGTACCCTCAGCGTGAGGCTGTGAGCCAGTGATTTGACGAGCCGCCAAACAACATAATTCTGAATAGTTCTGAAAGAAAGATAAACGGGATATACAATATCTATATTTGCGAATGTATGTATGTCTGTGTTCTATAGAAATTCACAGGGGACCATCTAGATGGCACCAAAGGGATCTACTAGGGGTAACTTTTTACGAGAAAGATAATGGTGCGGGTTAGGATTTTCTAAAGTGACGCCGTTGTTGTCAGGGGCAGAAACGGGGGAGGGCAGAAAACAATTGTCGCCGATTGCCACGAAACTTATATATAATCATCCCCATGATATAAGGAATCGGGTGGTGTGGTTTAAATATGTCAAAAATGGCGCATTTCGAGTCAGGGATGCACAGAACGGGAGAGGGGCACCAAAATTGATCAACTAATTTTAGCGCCGAGGGACCATATAGATGGCACCAAAGGGGTCTACTATAGGGGTAAATTTTACGAGAAAGATAATGGTGCGGGTTAGAATTTTCTAAAGTGACGCTGTTGTCAGGGGCAGAAAAGGGGAGGGGCAGAAAAAATGTTTGCCGCCGATTGCCACGAAACTTATATATAATCATCCCCATGAAATAAGGAATCTGGTCCTGCGGTTTAAATATGTCAAAAGTGGCGCCTTTCGAGTCAGGGATGCGCGTAGGGGGAGAGGGGCGCCAAAATTGATAAACTAATTTTAGCGCAGAGGGAACATCTAGATGGCACAAATGGGGTCTACAAGGGATAACTTTTTACGAGAAAGATAATGGTGCGGGTTAGAATTTTCTAAAGTGACGCTGTTGTCCGGGGCAGATAAGGGGAGGGGCAGAAAAAATGTTTGCCGCCGATTGCCACGAAACTTTTATATAATCATTCCCATATTGTTTAAATATGTCAAACGTGGCGCCATTCACGTCAGGGTTGCACGGAAGGTGAGAGGGGCACCAAAATTGATAAAACTACTTTTAGCGCCGATTTCCACCAAATTGATACACATTTTTCTCCATGATACAAGGAATCTAATTGTGTGATTTAAAGACGCCAAATTGGGGTGGGGGTGTGGGGTGGGCAGTAAATTTGATAAAAAATATTGTTTAGTCGCCGATTAGCACCGAGCTTATAAATTGTTATCTCCATGATATCAGGAGTCTAATTGTGTGGTTTAAAGATGTCAAAAGTGGTGCCATTCGAGACAGGGGACCACAGAGGATGAGAGAAACACAAACATCGATAAACAATATGTTTAGCGCCGATTTTCACCAGACTTATACATATTCTTCTCCTTGATTCGAGGAATCTAATCGTGTGGTTTAAATACGCCAAATGTGTGCCGTTTAGGTGAGAGATATGGGGGCCCTGAATTTGATACGAATTTGTATACTCGCCAATTTTCAACAATTTTATATATATTATTCTCCATAATAAGTCTAAGTTTGTGGTTTAATGATGTCAAATGTGGCTGGCTTGAGTCCAAAATAGGGACGGGCGAGTCACCAACACTGATAGAAATATGTTTAGTGCCAATTAAAATCAAATTCATACAGGTTCTTCTCAAATGATACGAGGAATCAAATCGTGTGTGTTAGAAACGTTACATTTGGTGCCCAGATATATTTGCAAATATATGTCTGTCTGTGTGTGTTCTACATATAACTTCACAGGGTACAATCGAGATGCCACCAAGGCGTTCTAACAGTGGCAACTTTTTACGAGGAAGATAATGGTGCATGTTAAAATATTAGAATAGCTCATGTTAATATAACACAATTGAGTCTGCCCCATTCAATATAGTTTCCACAAAAAATTTACAAGAGATATGGAAATGTATAGAAGGCCTGTTCAACAATAGTGGTCACTGTGTGCCGTCAAATATAATTTATTCTCAGATAAAAGAAAACGGAGTCAGTGGCACATGACTTTTCAGGATCCTCCGATACTGACATCTGACAAGGTTATATCTGCCCAATATACAGAGGATATATTTCATGTTTTAGAACAGACTCATCGCCTAACATAAACAACTCAAAATCTTGCTCTGTTGCATAGCAACATTTCTTTTAAACTGAGAATAATTAGCCAGTATATAGCACCATGAACAGAGGAGCACCTGGACATTTCTTGGAAACACCTGTATCTTCATGGAGATATGATAACCAGGTGTCCTAAAAATCTTAGTCAAACCCACCAGATTGATTGATACATCTCTATGTAAAATCCAATTGTCGTTCTTTATGTTTGCGAACTAATGTGTTCATGGTGTTCATCTTATAATGTCTGAAGTATACGCAGTTGTAAATAAATAAATAGTTCTTTATTGGTGAGACGGATTAATCGCGATAAACAAAATGACAATCGAGGTGAGCTACTACTTATATTCCGGGTGTAAGAATCATATTTAGTGATGCTATTTAGATATATAATTTAAGAGAATATGTGTAGCGCTTTGAACAAGAGTATATATCCCCTATTCCCACCATATATCCACAATATGCAGAGGATTTCACACCACTTTAACCTGGGCAACGCCGGGTAACCCTGATATACAATATACTATATATAGCAAGATGCAATCCTGAGTTTAGTGTGACTGTCATTTGCGGAATGAGGTCCCCCCAGAGGGTGAATTTAGTGACGCTATCCCGTATAACGGACTAGCGTCACTAAATTCACCCTCTGGGGACCTCTTTCTCCTCAAGCTTCATCTTCTCAGGAAAGTTTTTTTTATTATCAAATTTCTATAGACACTTCACATAGATTCTATTTCTTTTTTAGTTTAGATTCTCTATATCCCTAAATTGGCAGACGACACATTGCACAATCGAGGTTCTCAATGGGTGTACATTACAATATTCTCCATTTGGGAACTTCAATCTGAGTCTATGTCTCCCATTGTAGAGGCCATGCAGAGTGGACCTATGTGGGATAGCGTCACTAAATTCACACTCTAGGAACCTCATTCTGCAAATGACAGGCACACTAAACTCAGGCTTGGTAGGATGAACAAAACAACACTATACACGCGAAACTGGGGAAATAATCCGCATACATGAACGCAAGAAGAATCAAAGAAATGAAGAAAAACATAATCGGGCACATTGTCACTTAGGGTATGTAAATCGGCTGATAAAGATCAATGTCATCCTATATATGGTCAACACCAACATTTCCCAATGTCTCTCTTATACAAAACACTAGTATACGGCAATGCATCCAAATAATTTTCCCAGCATATCCAGTGAGATATCATTCTCCCCTGCAAGCTATTACATGAACCAAACATGTGTTTTGGCTATATTGGCTCTAATACATATTAAGATAATAACATCTCAGGACAGTGAACTCAATCTTCACTGTTGAGTCACTGTTGACATTTTGAAGACATATCCAATACATATCAGTTGTTATGGTACGTGCATACACTGGTAAGTTTGCACGATATGGCTTGCAGGCATTTTGTCGTAGAATACGATATGGCGCCATAATATGAATGGAAACAAACACATAAAGTGCATCTGTGCCATAGCTAACTACATGCGAAGTAAAATCTCCGTAGTTCCACTAGTAACGATGATACTGGAATTTGGCCTTTAAAAATCATGCAATTATCTTGCAAAAATTAATCATACAGGTATATGGCACCATGTGGTTTTCTATGACGAAATGTCCGCAAAAACATACCATGCAAACTTGCCAGCGTATGAACGTACCCTTAAGCTCCAATTCAACCAGAGTTGACATAATTATGTTGAAAATAAATACATAGAGAGGATATTTACCAAGATGCAGTTGGAAATATTGTTTTATAAATATCTGATATCTGCAAACCAAGGACATTATGCATGCTGCACACAATTCCGTCATTTCTAATTATTTCCTGATAAGTCGGACAACAGCCAATTATCTAGCATTATTCCATATTTTAAACTGTTACAAATGTCAAATATGGAAAAATGCAGGTTTTTTTGCCTCTCGGACCCACCCACCCCGGCATACCTTCCTGCAAATTTGTTATTACCCCCCCCCCCCCCCCCCCCGCTTATACCGGGCGAACAAAAATGATTGGAATCAACACCATTCGTAGCAAATGACACCAGGAAAACATTCAGCAATACGTGCACAGTATAACTTAGTCTCACCTTTTATGTGTATTCCTAAGAACAGGCATTAGTTTGTGTAGATAGTCTGGGTCCCGTACGACAATTGGTTCATCACCAGTTATTTCTATATCGACTCCGGGTGATCTAAAAAATCCCCTCATTATCTTCAACCAGTTAATCTGCGAAATCAAATGTAGATAAATCAGAAACTTGTCCATTTGAACCCCGTTGTAAACTCCCACTCGCTAAATTGAGTTATAATTTTCCAGCTGATATATCTCAAAATTTCCATCTGTTAGCAAGTTCCAACTAAACATGGATACATGGCAACTCTTCCAACCGAATGCCGTTTCAGCCTACCCTTTTGATTTAAAAAGACGATTTCTCTTAATATTGATCGGGAAATTAAACGACAGTAAAATACCAAACTTGTTTATATCTGACATGTCCAACTTCACACCACACATACACACAAACCGCTCCTGTTGTCACGTCCCTGAGACAAATTCATATACATTGAAAGTGGCGGTATACTGTTGTGAAAACTATCTTCACACACAAGCCATTTGTTTTTTAAAAATAAAATAGTATACACAAATAGCTCAGGAACAACAGATATGTACAGTAATGCCCTAAATAATCGACTCCTTAACCACAGCATAATTATGGGTAACTTTTCAGGATTTAGTCGGAAATATCTTGTTGCCACTGAGAGCTTTACGATGAATGACAACAAGCCATATTTCCGACTAAATCCTGAAAAGTTACCCATAATTCTGCTGTGGTTAAGGAGTCGATTATTTAGGGCATTACTGTAAGCTGGCATTCCAAGAAAAAGACTATTTTACCAGCTTCCCACAGTGACAATTGCAACTACATTAGAGTGCTAAAGAGCCCAGGAACAATTCAACAATCCATGAGGTAAAGTGTATCTTTCAATACATATGTATTCTAGTCCTACACATACAACAACAACAACAACAACAACAACAAAACAATATAATTTAACATCATTTTCTGTTGATATCTAAAATAATACATATAAACTATAGACATATTCATGCCATAGATTATCATTTTTTTAATTAAAGATTAAAAATAATAATTTTTGGTGTCGAAATGATATGCAATACATGTGTAGAAAATTCAATATCAAACAAAATGATGCCGTATTATATGCTTCCCCATTTAATAGAGGGGAAATTGCCGCAACGTACATATCGTATTTAGTGTCTAGACCGACAGTAAAGATATAATTTTGTTATTCAAAAATAATATCTTTATTGTCGCTTACCTCCGGTAAAATCATCGAATAATAGTGAACAAATATCATTGCGCGACGATAGAAAAGACTTGTTTAAACTGAAATAATGTTTCTCGCCATTTGAAAGTGGTTCGTTGGCTATCAGCTGGCGAACAACAACAATCAATTTTCACCTGAAATTTTGAGTATGCTTTGAGATAATTTCGTTGGCCTTAATTAAGGAATATTGATTCATTGTAATTAATTATCGACATGGTTAAAGCATATAATAAATAGAACACCCATGGTGTTTTGAGTGAATCCCATATAATTTCATTCGTGACTAACAGTGAACATTTTCACTGCTAGTCACGCATGAACCAATTATGGTATTCACTCAAAAACCATAGGTATCCTCTATTTATGTACTAGTTCTCGCTCCAAACATGTTATTATATACACTATAATTTAAATGAAAAGTAAAAGAGGTTTTGTAAAAACGAATCTGGAACCCTGAGTACATCTTTAATATGTGTTTATTACCTCTGTAAAGTTTTTCTGAAGATCGTTTATTGACATACGATTGTATAACTTCTCATTGTCTCTCCTCTCCTCTTGTGGGGTAACTATCTAGAAAGAAAGGGAAACAGTTAGTTACATTATCATAGGATCGCTCAGGACTGAAAAATGTGAACATCCACAGTAATGCCCTAAATAATCGACTCCTTAACCACAGTAGAATTATGGGGAATTAGTCGGAAATATGGCTTGTTGCCATTCATCGGAACGCGCAATTCCGATGATTGGCAACAAGCCAAATCCTGAAAAATTACCCATAATTATGCTGTGGTTAAGGAGTCGATTATTTAGGGCACTACTGTATACTAAGTATGACGTTCACATTGCATAATAATATATAATATAATATATAATATGTAAATGCGCACATATGACTAAAACGGACATGGCTCATTCGAGCTTCAAAATTATATATACGTGATTTGAAGGAGATATAAGTTGAAATACACGAAGAGAGAGATAGAGATAGAGATAGGTAGATAGATAGATAGATAGATAGATAGATAGATAGATAGAGAGAGAAGAGAGAGAGACAGATAGAGATCTGGTGTGGCTATTGAGAATACCCGAACTGTTACTATGTTCGTGAGGTCAAATGAGTTCGTAATATTTTGAAATTATGTAAACATTGTGATAAAAATATGGTATTCACATTAAATTTTTACTTTCAGTTATGAAGTTCAGAACAAATAGTATGTGTTCTATGGAATAAAATTGGTTACTTTCACAATCGTGATATTTTATTACCGTCATTGGTTGTTTATAGATGAGTGGGTTATTTACGCTCCGCTATAGATGAGTAAGGCAAACGAACTTCGACGTAAACCAGTATCCATACCAATATCAGTAGCTGGATTATACGGCGAAGGAAACTTGGACTAAGATTTACATAGAGCACACAGCGCAAGGTAAACAGAGGAGCATGTGCATTTTATTATGAGTCTGTTGTTTATACCCTACAGCCCTGTACGGCTAATTGCCTGTAAATAGCCAGGCAATTTTGCCAGCATTTGAACGTACATGTACCATGTCACCCGCTGTATGCTTCATTCTTCGATACATACTACTGCAGGATATTAAGAAAGAGAGAGACATATTTACTAAATATAGAATAGAAAAATATATAATATATTCATGCAAGGACCCTCGGACATCGTCATCATAATCACCATCGTCATTATTATCAACATCACCATCATCATTATCGTCGTCTTCGTCGTCGTCAATCATCATCGTCGTCGTTATTAACATCGTCATTGGTATCATTGGTATCAGTATATCCACCATCATCGACCTTGTTCTCGTTATCATCGCCATTATCGTTATCAACATCGTCATCATCGTCGTTATCTTCGTCGTCGTCATCTACGTCGTCGTCGAAGTTGTCGTAACCATCACGATCCTTCTCATCGTCATTATCATCTTCTTCGCCGCTACTCACGCCTGCGATCTTGATTTCGAAGTCCACCATTTCACTGATGTGTTGCCATGCGACCCCAGGGGGCGCACCCAACTCTATTGCCATTTGCCGTGCATAATATTCATAGGCTTTCACCATCGGGTCATCCCGCCCCTTCAGTAGATATTTACTTCCTGGCATACCGAAGTATGGTTGGTCAAGCTGAAATTAAAGAACATTTTTGGAAACCAACATTATTATTCCTGTCATATATGTAGTATAGTTCTGCATAGCAACGTATAGCAGTGTAATTGAAAATAAGCTACTCGGATAAATATAAATGTAGCAGGCAGATTATGAGTGAATTTCATACACCACAGTTTTATCAGCCTTCCTCCTTGACAATAGGAGAATTATATCGTTTAGAACTGCCAATGGGTAACAAAATTAAAATATTTAAAATGGTGTATATCAATTCAACTTTCTATATTTACCCAGAGGTATACATGTATGGAATAACAATCATACGCCCTCTACATTCACACAATTAGCTCCCGAAGGAATCAGTACATTTCACATGAACGTTTCCGAGGTTCATAAACCAGTAACCAATAACTGAAGTCGACACTTCAGTTATTGGCAGATGAACGAAAAGCATACGTCACTTCAAGCAGATGGTGTAGCTATTGGGAGACTGTGTTGGAATTTGAACAATATGTTATATAGAATTGTTTTTGTAGTTTTGAAAAGTTGTTCAAATGATTAATGTTCTATTAAAATGTACTGGTATATGATTATCAGTAATAACTTGCACATCGATTGATGTCATTGATTTTGACCGGTAGAGTAATTAAACAAAGTTCGTGTGAACACACTGTGTTTACTTACTCTGCCGGTCAAAATCCAATGACCCCAATCGATTTACAAGTCATTTCTAAAATAATGTTTTAGTCAAGGAGACCAGTCAACATATAAAATCTTGACCAAAGCTAACGATATGAGAAGAATAATTCCTGTAATGACACATGTAACGGTGCTACTGACATTTTCCTCAAAATACCTGTATGATTGATTCTTGAGAGAAAACTATGCATGCTGTTTACATGGAAATTTCGGTAGCATCACTACAGGTGGAACTACAGAGATTTTACTTCTATCGTATTTATCTTTGGTAGAGATACATTTTGTATTCATGTTTCCGTTCATATAGAGATTAAGGCACCATATGTTTTCTATGACTAAATGCCTGCAAAACATGCCGTGTAAACTTGCAAGAGTGTGAACGTACCCTTAACTGTATAGGGCGGCTATACGACAAAGTATAACAAACGTTTTAAAGATGCATTCAGTGTGAACGTACCTCTAACTATAGGGCGACTATACGACAAAGAATAACGAACGTTTTAAAGATGCATTCAGGGTTCCAGGCCAATTCCAATGAAACGGTTGTTACTTCTTGCTAATAATTTAGTGTATAAAATAGCACGTATGGAACGAGAAGTGACGCATGCGAGGTACTAGCCAGGTTCATCCAAAGGAGGTCACGTGATAATTTTTCCCATACACGTACATGGTTAACCGTTTAGAAGTTGTGTGTCCAACTTGTTCGTATATAGCATGCGAAACTTGTATCAAAGATGAATAACCCAATCTTCTGATAACGGAATGAGCGATAAATGTTGTACATACAGCCATTTGCTTGCACAGAAAGACTTTTGATTACTTAGCAGCCAATTGTGTATATCGCTTGTGGCCGCTTGTTCTTGGACTCCGGGCTATTATTTACAAGTTTCGCAAGACGATGGCCAATATCTATAAATGTGTATGTTTTATTGCATTACTTCTCCCTCCATATGCATCTCCATAGCAATACCATAGTAACACTCTTTACAATTAGTTACATGTGCGTGAGGTTGAACTGTCTACTATCTTGTTTTATGATGAATATTCTATCAATTCATGTTATCTACTTCCGATGTTTTAGAGGGACATTAACCCTTTACCCAAACCGGCCAAAACCGGCCAAATAAAGCTTCAACAGCCTAAAATATCTTCGGTCTGTCTCAATAGAACCATACAAATATGGATATCATTGACCACATTGTGATAGTTACAGTTATGCCCTGTGCCAATGCATTCTCTTATATATGCGAGTCGACCATAGGTCGCCTCGCATATATAAGAGAATGCATTGGCCTAAAAAAAATCTTTTTTTACCATTTTTTCTTACATTCTTTAACAATTTTATAATTTTTAATGTGTTAAGCCAATGCATTCTCTTATATATGCGAGGCGACCTATGGTCGACTCGCATATATAAGAGAATGCATTGGCACAGGGCCCTTCTGTTGGGTAAAGGGTTAACAAAGTCAATCTATTTTTGCATGTAATTGTTGATGATTGTTGTTTTACAGACGTTTATGCATGTTTTTCCACATGAACACACTTCGAATGTCTGCGTCCAGTTAACTCGGCGCGATTGTAACAGACAAGGAAGTAAAATTTAAAGACTTACATATAGTATGTGAGCTTCGCTGTATTTGACGTCTGTTCCGACATAAATATTAACGAGTGGGTTGCCGAAATATTGCATGATTTTCACAAACAGCTCTTCCATATCGAATGTGCGATCATCCCATTGGGACATGACAGGCCATGACCCCAAGTCAGATATCAAATCCAAAATTGCGCTGTAGTTTCGAGTCTCTATCAATGCTGAAAGAGAAACATTACACTATATACGTCATGTACGTGACAATATTGATGACAGAATATTTAAGAAATAACTCTTGTTTCGATGAAGGATGCAGTTATATATATGGAGGATCTCCAACGAGTTATGTTGGGGTATAAGATTTTATGAAGCGAGTTTGATCAATTTGATTCACAACGAGTCGTAGACGAGTTGTGAATCAACTTTCTCAAATCTTATATTCCAACATAACGAGTTGAAAATATTGTATATCACATGAATAAAACGAGAGCTTTATGCGTTTTTAACAAATCAAAATCTTTAAAAGAAGCTGAAATATGCCTGTAAAATGCATACATGCACGCGCGGCGTTGACTGAGTCGCTTCATAGCCAGATACGACAGTATTGCGCGTTCTGCCTTGCGACGAAACATATAGTCCCACAATTTGCCTCTTTGTTTTGTGCCTATTTTCGTTAGTGCAACGAAGTTGGACAATAATTGAACTTTAATGAACAAAGCAATCATTTTGCAATGTCTGGTATTGGTGTCAAGCGCGGCTTTTGTAAATAGTATAAATCCGCGGGGTAATTTACTTTGCGCGATGCCAAGTATCCAGGGAAGCATGCTATTATAGGGGTTTCATGTGATATAATATAATCACAAGCTGTCAATTCACGAAATACTGTAAAACAATTGGTTGTCACTTAATTATCCATTCAGGTTATTCACCATAACTATAATCGGTGGCTCTCTCTTTTCCAGAAAGCACAGGTGCGTGTTTGGCACAATGTCAAACTTGTTTATTGCAATTGGTCGACCATCAACATCGCTAAGTTCATTCGAAGTAAACAGAATGGCATCAATTGCTCGTCTCCAACTCAGGCAGACGATATGACCCTCCTGTCTCTTTCATCATATGGTATACAAATATTATGTGATATTTGTGGCCATTACAGTAAACAATGGCGATATTTGTATAACCATCAGAAATGTCAGGTAATTGTATTCAACGAGAAATCTAAACATGCCTCCATCAATCGCACATGGATGCTAAATGGCATAGCAGTTAACAAAACGGATTCGGTAACGCACCTGGACATACCATTGTATAAAGGTGACTTTCCAAATACTCTTACAGAAAGTGTTAGCTCAAATATTCGGTCAACATATCTTATGTTAAGCACTGCTGGTTTGTACGCGGGAGGAATAACACATCAGAGTTCAACGGTAATATATAAATCAATGGTACTTTATCGTGGACTTTACGGTTCAGAGTTTATCTGTGGCTTATCAAATTCAAACTTGATCAAGCTTGAAAGAGTCCATAGATTTTGCTTAAAGCGTATTTAAGGCCTAGTCCGTCCGGTGCAGGACCGATGTCGTTACTGGCCTGCTAGGATCCTTTTGTCGACTAAGGCCTGGAAAAGGGTGTAAAACAATCTTTGAGACTAGGTTGTTTGATTACGTTAACTCATTGAACCCGACAACCACATTTATTAGCGAAGTATTCTCATTACTCGAGAAATAAAACCCGACGGATGCAGTATCTGGGTACTCCAGGTCTGGAGTATTCCCCTCGAAATAGTCATGGAAGGCGCTAAAACAAAATTCGAAACATAGCCGAGTCAGATTGGAAAATTAGAACAGACATGGACACATCATTCAATGTACATGTACATTCTAAACTTAACATGCCTTAACATGGCGACTCTGTAGAAAATTCTCATACAATAAACATTCCTAACTAACCACAGCTCTTGTGATCGACGCAACAACGTACTTTAACGAAGCACTAATCCAGTACGCTAACTGGTTTAAAACATCTTGATAAAGTACGGCACGTTCTCATTGAATTCAGTTCCCTAACAATAATACGAAATAATATGTGCTTTTTATATCATTGATCGTTTTGGCGTAAAATCCTATGTTATGATTGACAGTCTTCCAATGAAGGAAATGATCTTGCTTCATTTGACTCATGTTACTAGCGAGATATACACAACAATTGATGATATTGACACCTTTCTCAATTTCATGATAACAATTACTGCCAAATTATGGCTGTGGTACAACGCACTCCTGCAGAGAAATAAATCCTAGTCAATTGAATAATCCAAATCAGTCAGACGTTACTATGATTAACTACGAGGAAACACGGTTGTACAATTATATACATCTTGACAAAAGTACGAAGTGGGCTGAAGGTAGCATCGACCGCTATACTATACTTAGCTGGAAGTCACCATCATCAGCGTCATCATTATCATCACATCCAACATGATTACCATATTCATCATCATCGTCGTCATCATTATCAACATCATCATCATCATCGTCGTCGTCTTCATCATCATCATCATCATCATCATCATCGTCATCTTCATCATCATCATCATCATCGTCTTCGATGTTACCATCATCACCATCACCATCTGCGCCATCATCTTAATAATCATCATCGCCGTCGTCATCATCATAATTATCATCACCATTGCCAAGCGTCAACGTCATCGTCGTCATCATCATCATCTTCGACGCCATCACCATCATCACCATAATCATCATCATCATCATCATTAACATCGTCGTCGTCGTTATCATAATCATCATCATCATTATCGTCGTCGTCGTTATCATAATCATCATAACCATTGTCAAACGGCATATAGCCATGATCCTTATCATCACCACCACCAACTTTGCCACCAGCACTATATCATTAATCATCATTATTATCATAATCGCACTACGAAGATGCGGATGAAGATGGATAACTCTAAAATCAAGTGGTTATTATTACCACTTGATTTTAGACTTATCCATCTTCATCTGCATCTTTTTTTTTTTTATCTTTTTTTTTTTTTTATTTGAATAAACATACATCAATGAAGGAATGAAAATATAAACAGAGGTACACATAATTATATATCAAGTGACATTCTTCCAATTCGCTCACATCTCACGCACTTCATTTTCACGTCTTTCGTACACCATATGCACTCCCAGTGACTGACATGAAAATTGGAATAAATCGAATATATGTTCATTTTTATATATTAATTCAGATTTTAGATCCTTGAACTTTGTTCCTGTGTACGGCGTATCGGTACGACATCTAACCATAGACGGCATTGTGATATTGGCGGGGGGGGTATCGTATTTCCGGGTTTATTAACTAAGTGAGTTTTCGAATTGGTGAAGAGATAATTTCCAGGACACTGCATCTTCGTCCGTTTAACCACGTGCTTCTGGTCCACAAATAATAGAAATAGCAAACTTCAAAAATCGATATCTAATCACCCTGAGCTTTGATGGGTGGGATCCTCGACTCGAATCAAATATTGTTTACCCCCGAAGCCAAAGAAGTAGTAATTTAGGAGCGTCTGATCGGATTGAGTACCTTTAATATTTGTATAGCTGAAGGGGTCACTCTCACCAAAAAAGTACTGAAGGGTTCACAGGTTTTGAAAATGTGCTGCAGGGTACACAGAGTTTGCTATTGGTGCGTGGCACATCGAGAGGGGAGGAAGATGGTGAAGTAGAGTTGGAGAGGCATGCGCGGCACACCGAGAGGGGAGGAAGAAGATGAAGTATATACTGTTGGGGAGGCATGCGTGTCACATCGGGAGAGGGGAGGAAGATGGAATAGACACTGTTGGGCAGGCATGCGTGGCACATCGAGAGGGGAGAAGGAAGCTGGAGTAGACACTGTTGGGCAGCCATGCGTGGCACATCGGGGGGGGGGGGTAGGATGATTCTAAGTTGTATTGGAACATAACCAATTATTCTAGCAGAAATCGTGGCAGACGCAAAAACTAAAATACGTCAATTCGAACGAGATTTCAAAATATGTGTACCCTTCAGCACGTTTTCAAACCTTGTGTACCATTCAGCAAGTTGTTCAAGGTGAGCATGACCCCTTCATCGTTAGTATACTCACATTCGTTCATACATGATTTGTAAAGTGTCCGAGCTTTGTTAATTGCGCTAATATCGGCAAGCTTCTCTTCATCTTCTAAGAGACCTGTCAGTAGAAGAATACTTATGTATAAATGTATTTCGTTATCGCTGTATAAATGGTCATGTAATTACCGGTCGACCATTCAGTCAATGAGTTAATCAACAATTCGCAAATATAGTCTGGTCGTTGAAGTCAAAATAAAGAACAAATTGGTAATGAGTCAATTTTGGTGTCAAAACATGCGCAAATATCCACGGTAAAAACATATCCAAAATTTGCTAAAATCCGCTTTGGAGAAACTTTCTTATCCCAGCTATCTTATCACATCATGCAGTTCTCGACATAAGTCATTATACGATATGTTGCGGCCTAGGTTGTATGAAGATATACCAGTTTGTGTTAAATTAGAGCACATTAACGCATAGCGTGCCACGAACAGAAAATAATACAATCGTGGCCATAAAATGGCTGTCAGAATGGCCGCAACTCCAAGTCAGGTCACTACGAAAGCAACACTATCTTCTGCCGCAGTACTCTAATTTGATGACGTATAGTCCCCTAAGCATACTCGTAACTCTATCAATTAGTTTTGCGAACTCTCTATTCTGAACTTACCTTTGATAATGATGATTACATCGTCCCTGAGAAGGCTGAATGATGAGTAGACGGACTTGTCTTCGGGAATGATATTAACTTTTTTCCAGTTACCGCAGCTGAATTCGTAGAAATCTTTACATGGGTCTATACTGAAGTCAATAGCTTTCATCATCTGGGCGGCTGCAAATAGAATAAAACTGGTATAATATCAAGAGGACATGTATTGTTGTCGATTTGTATAGAATGGTATAATTATTCCAATTGCGCTAGCTGTGTTTTGTTAAAGATTGTCCCAACTGTATTGGCACCAAATTAATCTGAAATTCCTATTTAAGCCAAATTTTAAGCGAAATAATTTTCATATAGAAAACTTTTCGATTTCGTTTGTTCGTTTTTCAGTGTTACCGTTATGCTCCATCCACGTTTATGTTATATATATATATAATGTAACTGGCTGAATCACACACGGTGAATTGTTCACATGTGCGTCATACATGCAATAACAACAAAATGTCGTTGTAATGTAACACACTGCCACTCTATATTTCCATTGCAAATAACTCACCTGCTTTGATGCATGGTTTCGTTAAACATATTTCTGAAAATAGAAGGGAATTAATTATTCGGTGAAGACAACAATTGCATTATAATCATAGTGAGGATACTACCGACGTGCGTCTAATTTTGCCCACCCAACCATTTCAAGGTATGTCCAAGATACTTCCAAGATAGCACGCTTACTATGTTATGATATACGAAATACAAATTAATCATTTATGATATATGTCGATCGTGACTACATGTCACTTAATACATGTGTAATTATAACAAAGATACAATAATTACATAACGCGATATGTCATTTAAAGATACGGGCGTCGTTGGCGATGGGTATGCTGTTAAAATATTCAACTCAGTCAAAAACCGCCATAAACAGAAAGAATAGTAAAATATAGACATACCTTGTTCTTATACCAATCAGAAATATGGCATAAACAGTATGTTATTGTCAAATGTTTTTTCCTTTGTTATGTAAACAAAAGCAAAAAACCTTAGAGAACCTGGCTTTTGTTTAGATCCGGATACGGTAAAAATAAAGAGCGTTATTTGTTACTGTTTTCCTTATATGGAAATAATAAAGAGCGTTTATATCATTTGTGTGTGATTAACCAATATAATTGGGCTGTGTTATGTACACAGAAGCAAAACTTCAGTAACACGAGAAGGTTCTTGTTTACGCACACCATTGTACGTCTTGACGACAACATACTATTTACGAGCTGATTATGTTTGGCATATGAACAAAACTATATATATTTTAATATTCCCTCCGTTGATGGCGATTTGTACAAATATGAATATTTATGCAACGAACGCCTCCCGTTCCTTTAACATAGCAATATGGAAAAAATACACATATATACTGGTAATATATATAATACATTTATGAACTTATAATTGACAATATATAGGAGCTACATTTAGTCGAATTACTCCCGCTGCGCTCTGGTACCAAACCGTCAGGATGCGGCACCAGTCAATCTTAGTAGTGTGATTTCACCTGGGAGCTAGAATCAGCCTAAATAAAATCCTGACAGCTGAATTGTCAATAATACCTGGATGAAAAGTCCACGAAAAAATGCACAAACGTGTTTCCTGACGAGAAACGTCAAATAAAGGCACATGGTTAAAGGGTACGGCTGTCAAATGGGCGAATAAATTATGGGAGGGGTTGGTGGTATGACCACTGCAAATGGCTGCCAAAAAAACTAAAATATGCAATGAATTATTTTAATTTATTTTATCGCAGACATTCATGATTTCAGATGGTAGACTGAGCGCATGCCCTAGCAGAGTTCATAGTCAAGATAATGCAGCCCTTTAGTCTAATAGTTGGCTGATATCTTTAAAATATAGTAGAAAACGAATGCTGAAATTTCGAGCAAATTATGACGTAGATTCCGGTCCTTGTCTGTCATTTGCAGAATGAGGTCCCCAGAGGGTGAATTTAGTGATGCTATTCCGCATAGCGGGCTAGCATCACCAAATTCACCCTCTGGAGACATCATTCTGCTTAGGCCTCATCTTCTGGGAAGTATCTATGGTATCAAATTAACATTGTTTTTAGTTACGTTTTCCCTTCTGGGAAATTTCTATATTCCCTAATTTGCAGAAGATAAAATCCATAATCGAGGCGCCCAATGGGTGAACACCACCAACTTCAACTGGGGAACTTCTATCTGATCCTAGGTTTACCATAGCAGTTGAGGGCCTAAGCAGAATGAGGTCACCAGAGGGTGAATTTAGTAATGCTAGCCCGCTATGCGGGATAGCATCACTAAATTCACCCTCTGTGGACCACATTCTGCAAATGACAGACACGTTATGTTAACTTTGAATCACACCAGTGGTGCATTTGGGATGCCTGTATCTAATTTTGGTAAAAGTTGGCGGTAATGCGTTTTATCAATTGTGTTGCCCACCCCTTACCCCAATCGTTGATTCTGATGGCATCACTCTCGTCATTTTATACAATGGACACATATCATAGAGATGACTAAATATAAGTTTGATGAAAATCGGCAACTAAAAACATTGTAAATTTTAGAGCCATCCCCTCCCATATTCCTGACCCGAACGGCGCCAATTTGGCGTCTATAAACGACTATATTCTAAAAGATTAGATTCCTTGTATCATGGAGAAAAATATATTAATTTTGTGTAAATCGGCGCTAAAAATATTTGTATCAACTTTGGTGCCCCTCCCCATCCCTGGCTTGAACGGCGCCACATTTTGGCATCTTTAAACCACACCATTATAGATTCCACATATCGTGGAGATACTTGCATCAAAGTTAGGTGGAAACATTCCACGAATATTGTCATATATTTGGCCCCTCCCCTTGTACTGCCCCCGTGACCCCCACAGCGTCACTTTGTAAATTTGAAACTGCACCATTATCTTCCTCGAAAAAAGTTACACGGGCTTAAGGCATGTTATATTCCATTGGGGCCCTCTAAGTTGTCCATCGTTAAAGGTACTCCGATCAGACGCTCCTAAATTAATATTTCTTTGGTTTCGGGGGTAAAAAATATTTGATTCGAGTCGAGGAACCCACCCATCAAAGCTCAGGGTGATTAGATATCGATTTTTGAAGTTTGCTATTTCTATTGTCTGTGGACCAGAAGCACGCGGTCAAACGGACGAAGATGCTGATGAAGATGGATAACTCTAAAATCAAGTGGTAATAAAAACCACTTGATTTTAGAGTTATCCATCTTCATCCGCATTTTCGTCCGTTTGACCACGTGCTTCTTGTCCACAAAAAATAGAAATATCAAATAGGGTGGGTTCCTCGACTCGAATCAAAGAAATAGTAATTTAGGAGCGTCTGGTCGGATTGAGTACCTTCAATTGCTATAGCGGACAGACAAATATACAGGCAGACATTCGCAAATATAGATAGAACTTTCAACAAGAACTTAAGTCACTTGGCCGAGTGATTATCGGGTGGATAGCTTCAATTTATAAATACGGTCAGTAGTGTATTGTATTTGGTTTGGAACAGGCCGAGCACCATTTATCTCCAGATATATATATATTCCTACATGAGAGTTTTAAAATGTCCCCGTCGATATCGCGGTTTGATCACAAATCCACACCTATCGAAAATCGAATCAGCGTCGTCATCGTTGGAGGGCTTATTACGCGCGCCGCGTGTATACTAATGTACCAATTCTTGTTTCGCCTGGGCGCTGCCATAGCGTATGGGGTTCTATTTATAGAATGTTAATTATTGGGACACATTAATAGTTGTAGTGCGACCCCGAGGCCGAGCTGTAGTGCACCCCGAGGCCGAGCCCGTAAAAGGTGTAGTTGATAATTTCAATTTCGTTTATTGCATTATGTCAATAATGTTGATTTTTTGTTTGTGGTAAGCTATGCCAATTACAAATAACAGAAATGAAAAAGATTCTATAATTACAATCATGTGGTATATAATATATGATATTGAGCGCGTTGCCATTTCTGACTATGGTTTTCTTGTTTGCAGGTCTAATGTGCAATTAATTTGTACCCAGTGGGTCAGCGACAGTCTACGTTTCTTTCGACGTAAACCACTAGTGAAATCGGTAGGGATAATACTGGTTTACGTCGATGTATCGTTGCATCAATCTTCTTTTTAGCAGACTTTGTCGTCAATTTTAATCGACTTTATCACACAAATCAATAGAAAATGCTACATTTATCGAAAAGAGTGATATCTTACGGTTATCATGTTGTATTATAATATAACTTTTATGTTACCTTACGCACACCATATGCCGTTTAATTAGGAGTATCCTCATATTTCATATGTTTGTTTACGTAAATAGAGAGACCCGAACTGTTACGAAATTCGCAAGGTCAAATGAGTTCGTATTGTTTTGAAATTATATAAACTTTGTGATAATATATATTTGTCCCATTAAATTACTGCTTTCAATTGACAACTCTTGTGGAGTTCAGAACAAATATAATTTGTTCTATGGAATAAGGCGGGTGTGTTACTTTCACAATTCTGAAATTGTATTACCGGCATTGCTGATATAAGATGAGTGGGTGAAGCTTAGACCCACTTGGCGGTTTGCTTTCCAAAATAAACCTAATAATATAATCGTTTTAGATTTTTTTCCGGAATCGAAATAGGTCGATAAATACTTGAACTACCTTTCTACGCCATTATATGTCAAAGAAATGGGCATTGGATTAATAAAAAAAATACAGCTTTGAACACGATACCTAACAGAAAGCAGCCATTTACACGGAATGGAACAAAAAGAGCGTTACGTGTTAGTCTATTCTTGACATGGTAGAAATAAAGAGCGTTTTTGTCACCGCTGTGCGAAAATTGAAAACATCCTGAAAATGGAAATCACAGGTAGCCATGGAAAGTATTTTTCAGAGAATATGAAGCGGCGCGTGTATACCAATGTATCGTGTACATGTATTTGCCAACCTATCTTATGCTTCCTTCCAAATTACGTGGACATAATTTGGTAACTCGAATGAACCATGTCCTTTTAAAGCCCGCTATAGAAGAGTAAGGCCCCTTGTCGACATCGCCCCATGGTGTGGTATTTTGTTATATGTCATTCACATAAAACGTTCTCTGGTTGTTTGAAATCCGCAGGGACTGTAAAACATGTTGATGATAATATGTTCGACACTCATCTCAGATTCTCGAGAAATATCAATCTAATTACGATCGTCAAAAGACATGCATATCCATATTAATTAAATGTTAATGGCATGTTCAATGTCAGCACAGTTCTGTGACAACGACCAGCAAATTGTCATTTAAGCTTCGTTCATGCACTAGCAAATTTAGCAGGCAATGTTTTCAAATTCAATTCATCGCAGATGGTTATATAGTGCGCTACGATGTGAACGACAACATGCACCTTATAAAATACACAAGAATGCATGTATAATTCACGAGCAATGAGATCTCTGTCATTCCATACTATACGTTATAATGCAACTGAAATTATACTTGGAGTATCTGACAAGAATCAATATTCCATAGTTACATGTATGACAAGAGCACCACCACAGTGTCATAATACGCCCGTCGCCTTGTTTCAAATTGAATTTCATAAATATTTCGTAACTTGCAGTTATCGGGAAAAATAATACAATCAAAGGTAGCATATAAGATATTCATCTTGTTTTGTATTGGGAATAAATATTGTTTACACCAAAGGTACTCAATCCAATCAGACGCTCCTAAATTACTATTTCTTTGGCTTCGGGGGGGGGGGGGGGGGTAAAAAATATTTGATTCGAGTTGATGAACTTACCCATCAAAGCTCAGAGTGATCAGATATCGATTTTGGAAGTTTGTTATTTCAATTGTTTGTGGACCAGAAACACGTGTTCACACGGATGGTCTTGCAGATAAAGATGGTTATCCATTCATATAATAATACAAAAGGGATCGGGGCACAAGTTTTTCAACTTATTAAAGGCAAGGGCGGCATTCGTTGCAGAAATATTCATATTTGTTCAAATCGCCATCAACAGCAGGAATATTACAATATATATAGTTTTGCTCATATGCCAAACATAATCAGCGCGTAAATAGTATATTATCGTCAAGACGTACGATGGTGTACGTAAACAAGAGCCTGCTCGTGTTACGGAAGTTTGCTTCTGTTTACATAACACAGCGCAATTATATTGCTTAATCACACACAAATGATATAAACGCTCTGTATTATTTCCATACCAGGAAAACAGTAACAAATAACGCTCTTTATGCTTACCATATCCGGATCTAAACAAAAGCCAGGTTCTATAACGTTTTTTGCTTTTGTTTACATAACAAAGGAAAAACATTTGACAATAACCTACTGTTTGTGTCATATTTCTTATTGGCAAAAGAACAGGGTCTGTCTATATTTTACTATTCTTCAGTTTATGGCGGTTTTTGACGGAGGTGAATATTTTAACAGCATACCCGCCGCCAACGCCGCCCGTATATTTAACTTCTACTCAGTTGACCAATGGAGGGTAGTTGTCATAAGATTGATAAATAATAGGTGTAATTCATGCTACAATAAAACCTATTGACTGAGACTGTATCTTTAAATGAAGTTGTTGTACAGGCCATCACGGTTACGTGGCGTAGTACATTAAAGGGGTACTGTTCACTAAATCCAGCAATATATGCGTTGACCATCTCCTTTTATACTCAACATAATATATGGTAACATGGTAATTATAATGAAAATGAATAAATGGCTGGAGTCATAAATTCATTTTTATTATAACTACCATGTTGTTTGCATCGTTCATAGAGCAGATGGGTGTATTTTGCACTAATCTACGGCTCAATCCATTCATTTGTTGCATATATTATGTTGAGCATAAAAGGAGATGGTCTCAAAAATGGCCGGATTTAGTGAAGTAGAGTACCCATTTACACGTAGTTGTAACTCTTCATGAGTTTTGCGTAACCACTCTAATCTGATATTACGAGATGGGATCCAAATTCCTTTCTTTAGTTGGCTGGGACTGCCACAAGATTCACGAATATTAACTTAATATTATCATTTCTCATAATCAATGCAAATTTACATGCGTCATTCAACTTATGGAATTCACAATCGTGTTTCTCAATTTAGTTAAATAACTATATAATATCTTAAGTTTTCGTATGGCATGCATTACATTATAAAGTGCATATTAGATTCGTCACACTGATTGTCAAACATGGGACACAGTCGATTTTCTAATAGTATTTCTGGATGTCGTAGATCACGCCATGAATCTCTACTCATGTGCACGTAGAGATCATATTCCACCAGAACAAAACCTTGGAACTTTTTGAAGATTTGACAGGGAACCTTATAAAGTCAAAAAATAACACGGGGAATATCAATCTCTACCAGAGCGCACCAGTCATACTTCCTTTCTGACTCTGTCACCGGCTGGGTGCTAGTTTCCGTTTCTATATTTAGCGCGGGGTTTTCCGAACAAAATGGCGAAAACCGATCGCCCCAAAGTCAAATTTCCGTTGTGCTTTGAGAACGATTCCCGCACTAAAAACTTAATGACAGAGCGGTAGTTTTGTTGACGATTTTCGCAAGCAACTCATCAAAATTGGAGCAAATTAGAACTCTTGTGTCTGACTTGCCATGCGTGTTGTCGTGACATTGTCGTCCATGTGCGTTTTGACTTTTGTGTTGGAAAAATAATCGGAGAACCGAATCACACCGTTTCGAAATATAGTTCTTCGGTTTTATTGGGACTTTTCAAACTTAAGGTTAAATTTTATTGTTCGATATTTTGTGTGCTTAACAATGGCAGCATTTTGCTCTGTTCGCTTAGTACATATCTTATTTTCGCGGAAGTCCACCAAATGTGGGTGAAATGTCGCCGGTTGCAACGGTATTACTGAGTTATCAAGGGAGGTAAACCCTGCATGGAGTTTGGGGGAATATATCTCTTTGTTATGATTTGTTCTTTAATAATATATTGCACTGTAGGCGATGGTCCCAACACGAAATTTGACTTTTAAGTGAATTTGTGAGCGATTTTTCTTTGCGTCGCGTACAATTATGGAATTTCTCCTCGGTAATTAATTCAATGTTTAGTTTTAGTTTAAACATATTTATTTGTCTGATTTCAATAACACATATAGGAAATGATACATACATTTTTTATATAGACAATGGGATTGGAGGACAAGTGCTGACTCACTTATGAGTACCTCCTCTCCCATTTGCTATTACACTGAAAAAATAAATCAAGAATAATGGCATTGCAACATGACTACCAAAGGCAAGTTGAACTTATATACATGTACATATCACCGGTCGTTTCCCGCCCCCGAGTCAGTCTTGTGTTTATATATGAATTACTTGAAAGTCGTCTTTGATTGAGTCATTTGCTGGTTTGTATGTGTATTTGCTAGACTTAGTCAATAGAATCTAGTTTTGTCTCACGGATGAATGATTGTACAGCTAAGAAAATATTTTCATTGTCGCAATCGGGTAGAGCAGGGTCTCCAAATAGCAGAATTTTTAGTGAGTAAATATTATAAGGAAGTAATTTATTCAATAGGCGAATTCTTGGGATCGAATGTAGGCAACAATCAAAGAAATAATGGAAGGCATTTTCTTCTCCATTTCCACATGAGCAGTCTTTGCAACTTGCAATGTAATTTTGAACCTTATCTGATAGGAGGTTGCTACATTCACATCGTAATCTGCAGTGATATATATTTTCAGTCCGCTTTCCTACATTGTAATATTTGGGGGGTTTGGGTATTTCAGGTTTAAATGTGTTTAGATAACATTGTAGGTTAAGATCTCGAGTCTTAATTTTGGTTGCATTCCAATTTTTTACACACGTGGGCATGAATGTTGACTCCATTCTTTTTGTATTAGGTTTAAAATGTATAAAGTTTGATGCAAATCTAGTATCGTGGTCGCTTATATCTGAGAATTTTGGGGGAAGTAAGTCAACTAAATATTTGGGCACTTTGTGATTGACAATGTTATGAAAAAGTGAAAGTCTTTTTGTTTGTCTTCTTTCTGAAAGTGTTTCCCAACCCATTTCGGTTAGTATTCGTTTGCGAGGTACAGATCTCGTACAGCCACTTATAATGCGTGCGGCTTCATATTCTACATCATCTAGTTGTTTGAGTAACTTGTCTGGTGCTCCAGCCCAGACACTACTTGCATATTCCATGATTGGGCGTACATGTGACAAATAGAGGATTTCAAGATTTTGCGGTTTAAAAGATACTTGAGTCTTCGTAGTTGGGATAATTTAGCATAAGCTCTGGCACATACATTTTCTATATAACTGTCCCATGTTAAGTCGTCATCTATTTCCATGCCTAGATGCCTGTGCTGTTTAGAGTAATCAAGTCTCAATCCATCAATGTTTGTTGCGACATCGGCTCAAAAAGTCAGAGTAAAGTATTGAATTTCGAGTTGGGAATTTCACCTACAGTGCAATACATTACTAAGTAACAGATAATAATTAAGAAATATATTCCCTGAGTAAAATTTTCGACTTTATAAAGTTCCATGTCAAAATTAAAAAAAGTTCCCAGGTTCGTACTAGTGGAGTATGATCTCTATCGGGCGTCAGCCAGCGTAGAGTTCGTGGCATGATCTACGGTTGTCGGTGCCTGACGTTTTCTATTTCCACAGAGACTTACCTTGCTTTGTTTGACTGGGGGATGCAATAAGAACGACGGCAACTAATAAGGCAATGATTATGACTACACTCAGGAACAAAATAAACAGCAGGACCTTCTCCTTGCCACGATTCTTTGAATATTTAACAGCCAACCTGGAAATACAGTAATGCCACTGATTAACAACCCTTTTGGCTTTAGAAATTGATTCTCCCATTCAGTTATAAAGGTATAGATCGGAATAGTCCATGTATTATTCATTTGGATGGATGTCCAGGTAATGAAGGCGGGGGACAAACAGACAAAAAGCTAATGCAGTGCATGCATTCATAGTCTGTGGTGGGAAATGTTCATATAATATGGTCGTTTGTTGAACTTATTATCTGGACAATTCATAAGGGACTATCCGTTCATCAATATTTAGTGTAGAAATCATAAAACAGGAATGGTTCATTTTAGACCAAATCTTCTCGGTCCACAACATCTTGGGATATCGGTTGGGATTATGCTGTTGTTTTTGTTTGTTTTTTGGACCGATTCCCGCCCCATTGCTCTTCTATAACGGACTTTAGTCATATTGCTTGTATGTCTTCGGATTGGGTCAAATGGAAGCTTTGCATATATGAGGGCAGCCTTTTCCCAAGCATGATGATATCAAACATGCATATACCAGAGGTCCATAAACAATACATTAAACGATCGTCCCATCACTATACCCTTTTCTATCAGGGTAAATGATATATCATTTTGAAGATAGATTAATCGCGGACATGTCAGGTGAGCAATCGCATTCATGGGTTTACGTGAATTCCCGGATTCCAAGTGTATATACACGTAGTACGTCTTTTGTATGAACGTCCGTTATAGAAGAGCTATATATGGTGGTGTAAATGGAATTTCTCACACAGGAAGTTATTTTGTGGTTAAAGTGGGTACAGATGGAGATTCCAAGTTGGCACCCCCACCCGAACGCACCGCATCCCTGCGTGGTAACATGTCTCACATAGCATGAGTGGGTACCCCGTAGCGTTGATCGACAAAATTATCACACCAATACACTAACCTGTATAATATGTACTCCTGCTAGCGGAAATTGGTTTTACACAGCTGAATGTGAGGTGATATAGGTGCATATATCTAAAAAATTATGATACAAATTTAACCTATCTCAGAAATTCATTCAAATTAAACATATCCCCAGTTTTTATAATGTTACATAACATTGTATCGCCTTGCCAATGATAAGGAATGGAATCATGCTTCAAATGTCACGTATTTTGAAATATCTCCAATCGTATGCTGACGTTACCCACTTGGCAATATCCTTTGAATAACTACTGTGATGTGAGGTATACAGTGTTTATTTTTTGCCTGAGATATGGTGCACATTATACACTGCCTATGAAAACATCGCTTGTGCAATCTTCTGCGCTTCGTGTGTTTCGAAACGCTTTGATATGACAGCCTTGTCAGATACCGCAGATAAACACGCCACTAAACGACGCAACATCATCTCGTAACCCACAACATTCTCTTTGAATCATCGTTGAGAGCGAACGGCCATTCTATAGTGTTCTGACACGAATAATCAACGAACCTCTGTCAACATGGAAGATATGGAGGCTCCTTGCAAAGCACCCCACAGAGAGTCGTGAACTGAAGAACATTGCTAGGCTTTTAAACAGCATGCTGTTAAAAAACAGCAACCCATGCAATGCATTTGGCAAAACATTGCTTCATACTCCTTCCTCTGCATTTGGTCTCAGTTGATACGCAACAATAACTGAAACATCACATTTCGTAGCATACACCACTCACGACTCAATGCGTCCACACGTTTGTGACATATCCAGACACATCGCATATTCAGAGTCTACAGGGCGACTATGAATATGTGTCTGAATGTATGTGGTGCATATATGTAAGAGCTTCCATGTGTTTACAGACCCTGTGTTCGCGGACAATTGATTATTCCACATTACACGTTAAATAAAAAATTTAAAAAAACGGTCGCGATGTAAAGTTGCACTTCCGTTATATGGTATTTTCCGGTGGTCGGTAATTGTCGGTCCGTTTATATAACCGCAAGTCGTATATTTTTTACTGTACAAATACACCGGAAGACGACGTCTACCAAACGCAATGTTTTGATGATATGGCTTCAAACTGTCAGTTTTTTAGTCTAAGTATCATCAAAGGAGGAAATATCATAAACCAAAAAACTCGGACAATGTCGCCGTTACATTCAAAGCGGTCGGGTGGTATTTTAAAGTTGATAGGATTGTCGCGAAATCTACACCCTTACGACGGCCACGAAGTCGGCTCAAACGCATATTGTTGGTTTAAACATATTTTAATAGTATATTAGACAAACGAAAAATTAGTGAAATCCAGTGATATTCATTGACATATCCAGATATGGCTATTTTTTCAACACTAAAGTGTTTTAGGAGGAAAGATCAAATGAGTTTACACAAATGGACAAAAATGCCCCAAAATGGCATGTTTAGAAAACAGTCAATACTAGGGATTCATAGGGTCATAAGTTGGTTTTCTAAACCATGTTTTTGGACATTTATTCACAGTGTATTTAACCATCTATACTTAAGTGATTATGGGAAATAGAGGGAATATGGATATATATTTATTGAGTTGTGTGACCTCAAATGTGCTATTTCATCACGCTGGTTCTGTACCACAGGCAAATTTGGCTAATTCCATACAATGGAACACACGTTTTGTTTGAGAATAGTTTTGTCCTCTCAATCATAGATGCATAAATAAATCATTTTTTGTGCAGAACCTAGAGAGAAAAGTCATAAAACAACAAGAAATCTCTTCATTATTCCTTAGTTTTTAAAATTCAAGACCACAAAGAATGGATTTTAGCTAATTTTGAAAAATTGAGGCTCTGATTTTGTTAAATCCAAATTCTGGAGGCATATAACTCGAAAATTACTCTGGGATATCAAATGAAAGGTTTTGTGTAATAGAGTTTTTTTTTATAAACATTGAGTAATAAATTGAGTATTTTACCAAATTATGACAAATATATTTCACAAAATTCATCAATTTTGCCTTTCTTGATTCTATTTTTTATTTATAGTATGTTGTTTGTGATGGGTTACTGTGCTATTCCCTCTGAGAAACTTTGTGTTGCAATTCGTTTGAGGTGAAACCATAATTGCCCTGGACTATAAGTTTATGTATATAGAATGAACAATGATGAAGTGATATCTCAATTTTTGTACATAGAGTAGATACAATTTGCTTGTTTCACTGTTATAATTGTTATGTGACTTTGCAATAAATCAATCAAGCTATGATTCCACCATACCACGTCAGAGCATAACAAAAGTTGCATATATGTTTGTTGTGCAGAACAAACAAAAACATGAATGGAACTGAACTGTGTGTCTTACACATCGTTATTGTAGTCACCATCAATGTTCAAAACACTAACAAAACATATAATACACAATTACTGTTATATGTTATAATTCACCCCATCTCGCGAGAAACCAGAAATACAAATATACGATAATTAAAGTACTCAAACCGATCAGACGCTCCTAAATTACTATTTCTTTGGCTTCGGGGGTAAACAATATTTGATTCTAATCGACGAACCCACCCATCAAAGCTCAGGGTGATTAGATATCGATTTTTGAAGTTTGTTATTTCAATTGTTTGTTATTATTACCACTTGATTTTAGAGTTATCCATCTTCATCCGCAACTTCGTCCGTTTGACCACGTGATTCTGGTCCACAAACAATAGAAATAGCAAACTTCAAAAATCGATATCTAATCACCCTGAGCTTAAATTTGTGGGTTCCTCGACTCGAATCAAATATTTTTTACCCCCGAAGCCAAAGAAATAGTGATTTAGGAGCGTCTGATCGGATTGTGTACATTTAAATAATCATTGCTTGATGCAGACATTTCTAATCACCGAATCAAGTTTACTTGACACGTCGTGCTTTGCTTGAACGCCACCTGGTGGGGTGGATTGCCATTTGCAAGACTAGTTAATATGTCTTCACGTTATACTTTCTTGCGGGATGGGGTGTTATGTAATGTTCTCCGAAACGACTAATATAAACACAATGATTGATGTCGAATCCGTTCCATGCATGACAACATAATTTGTGTGTAGTGTTTGCTATATCTCACATATTGTAATAGTTCATGGAATAAATACTGTTTAAACTAAAAGTATTGAAGATGGTAAACCGATGTACATGTACCGACACATAAGCAATAAACGGTGGTTTCAATGTGGTCATGGGATTTTGACCGCGAGAAAAAATCAGCAAACTGCATGAACCCCGAAGGGGTTCATGCGGAGTTTGCTGATTTTTTATCGCGGTCAAAACCCATGACCACGTTGAATCCGCCGTTTATTATTTATAATTATATACTTAAATTCATTATGAACTAGGATTGTCTGTCTTCCCCACTATTTATTCATCTATTTAAATGAACGCATGGAGTTCAATTCAGAAAGTGCGAATCCTCGTTTTTTGGAAAACCAAACATTTTGAGAATCCATTCTTGAAGAACGGAAAAAAACGCAATTTCACAGTTTAGTATACACATATACAAACTGTCTTGTTTAGCTAGTAACTAATGTAGACGTGTTGATTTCAAGAATGATAACTGAAACTAACAATTAAGTTTCGGCTGTGGATAAGAAATCGACAACCCGCCGTTCTACCATAATGATATATTTGTGAGGTTGGGGGGAATATTTGTAGCGGTAAGGAAAATGATAAGTAACGGAATTTTTTGAACATCAACGTTCAGTAACACCGGGCAACAACACTGATTATAGACCAAAATAAATTTCTTGCCAAATTCGGACGTACTATATAGATACTCAAGCAGTCGGCAATGTCCGACAATCCCCGGTTTTTTCGGGACCAATGTGTTCATAAACCTATGAACGACATTGGAAGTGACGTCACGTTGCGTTCATAGGTTTATGAACGCATTGAATACGGGGCGTGTCTACCGTAATGCTATGGGGGAATCGGAGGAGATATTAGGTGTATGTAAATATATGTACATGATAAGGGGCATCAATTTGACTGTATTTTCATAAATATGTATATAGTAGGCTATTTAATCCGACATGTCATAGAAATAGAAACAATATCAATGATTTCTCACACATGTACATGTATTTTCTTTTCCTCATATTTTCAGATTGAAGCATCTGGTCTGAACGCTGAAAATTTTGGAAACATCAGGAGCTCGACAAAAAATATCGTTGTGGCGCCGATGTCTGGGCTTGATAAGCATTATGACTTTCTGGCAAGGCAGCAAGTGAGGAACACAAAAGCTCAACATTCTGAAGCAGCTTTGAGATCACCAGACATGTATTTTTCGAGGATTGGAGTTAATGAATTACGCGAAAAAACATTATCCACGGCACGGGTGGTTAATGTATTGGACTATCGGTGAAAGAGCGATAAAGGTTGTTTGGGTTGAACACAGTTCTTTTGGGTCGGACACTCGATTGAATATACAAATGTATGCTTGAAATTATGTATATATAATGTTATACTTGAAATAATACTTGAAACATACATTGAAATATTTTTTTCTTCACATTTTAGAATATGAGGCACTGTGTTCGATAGTACTGTGGTCTGTTCGCGAAGAACGAACACGGGTGTATTCGGAAATTGAAAGACACAACATTTGAAACAGAATTGCTTTTTCTATACATACTGTAATGTGTGCAGGTATGAAACCTGACCTTTATATTTTGTAACTAGCAGGGGTACCCGGCGTTGCGCGGGCGAAGAATGCGTAATTTATTAGTGGCCCTTCAAGTCTTTTAAAATAATTATTAGTCATTTGGTGTAAACATCACTTATTGCACGACTCTCCGCATAAAGTTACATCTATCTTTTAAGTTGATAATAAACGCTCTTTGTTGCTAATTATTAATGCCCCTTTAAGCCATTTGAGATCAACAGCAACTACCCCGTGACATTCTGCGATTCATTTTACTTTTGTGCACAAATTTTCCCGCATATCGTCTGGATAATAATATACGCTCTTTATTGATCATATAATTTATTAGTCCCCCTTTTTTAAGTCATCTGAGGTCAATTTAAATGCGTCAATCATGTGACAATCCATATGACAATCCATATGCACCAATGTTCCTACATGTCTTCTATATAAGCTGATGAGAAACGCTCTTTATTGCTCACATTTTCCCCTTTAGGTCGTCTGATGTTAACGGCATCTATATCATCTATACTCTGCGGGTAAATTTATCCCCGTGTTTCAATTTTCACCGACCATTTTGGATATATAGTTAATTATTTATTTTAATTAATTAGTAGTGCCCTTTTAAGACATCTGAGGTGAACGGAACCTATCTAATAACGGGTCAAATTACTGCTATATATGCAAATGTTCAGCTCCGATGGTCCAGCCGTTTTGTCGGTTTGTATCCCTAATCTGTACATATACTCTCCTATGGTGGAGGTAAATAAACATCATAAATGAGTCATGTCCATTTAGCACACTGTGCGAACGGCACACAAAGAGATCCGGGCCATGTCTTCAAGAAGCATGGGTCCCAACAAGAACTCCGAACACATTATCCACAAGACACCATATTAACATTTCATTAACTATTTATTGTGTTATTCTGGGCTTCTTGTAGACAGGACCCTCGTTTCTTTGAGTGACATTCGCCCAGTGTGTTTAATGTCTAATTGTGATAATTTGCGCTAATGGCAGCGCCTCCTTTCATCCCGAGTTGTACACTCAGACATGACACAATTCTCAAGGAGACGGTGCACTCAGTCGGGACTATAGAGAAGCGTACTTTATAGTAGGGAAAAAAACTATGGCACGTGAATGGTAATATCTATAAATAGCGGTTATGTGTGAAGAGTTCTGTGGCACGCGATCTTAATGGGTTCAGTCTAAGACACCTTTCTGTCATAAAACACAATGTTGAGCAATCAAGTCAGACACACAGAGAACTTCTGTTCGTTAAACGGGTTCATCACCGGAATGCAGGTACACATGTTAGCACACACTTTATAGTTTTTACTTTATGCAATAAATCGACCAAAGGGCCGATCAATGACATGGGTGTCCTACTAGTATTTGAACCCCTCTGGACGGTGGCCATTTTGGATCGATTTGGTGAATGTGGTGAATATTTAGATTGCTCGGGGGCCACCCTAAAACACCCTGTTTGAGCTAAATCGGTCAAGGGGCCGAGAAATGGCATGGGTGTCCTATCTGAACCCCTCTGGACAGCGGTCATTTTGGATCGTGATCGGATGAGTGGGGGCGAATACTTAGATTGGTTTGGGGGCCACCCTACAACACCCTATGTTTGTCCCATATCGGTCAAGGGGCCGATAAATGGCATGGTGCCCTATATGAACCTGGATGGCGGCCATTTTGGATCAGGGTAGTGCGTGTGGTGTATATTTAGATTGCTTTGGGGAGCCACCATACAAACACCCTCTGTTTGACATAAATCGGTCAGGGGCGGGCGATAAATGACATGGGTGCCATATTTGAACCCCTCGGGACAGCGGCAATTTTGGATTGAGTGAATATTTAGATTGGCTTGGGTGCCTACAACACTCTTAAATTTGACCTAAATCGGTCGAAGATCCGAGAAATGACATGGGTTCCCTATTTGACCACATCTGGACGGCGGCCATTTTGGATCGGGGTAGGGTGAATGGGTGAATATCTAGATTGGCTCGGGGCCACCCGACAGCAACCTTTGTTTGGCCTAAATTGGTCAAGGGCGAGAAATGGCATGAGTGTCCTATTTGAACCCCTCTGGACGGTGGCCATTGTTGATCGTGGTGGGGTGAGTGGGTGAATATTTAGATTGGCTCGGGGCCACCCGACAGCAACCTTTGTTTGGCCTAAATTGGTCAAGGGCGAGAAATGGCATGAGTGTCCTATTTGAACCCCTCTGGACGGTGGCCATTGTTGATCGTGGTGGTGTGAGTGTGTGAATATTTAGATTGGCTTGGGGGGGGGGGGCACCCTACAACACCCTTTGTTTGACTTAAATCGGTCAAGGGCCAGATAAAAGAAATGGGTGCCCTATTTGAACCCCTCTGGACGGCGGCCATTGTGGATCGTGGTGGGTGAGTGGGTGAATATTTAGATTGGCTGGGGGGGCACCATACAACACCCTTTGTTTGACCTAAATCGGTCAAGGGCACGAGAAATGAAATGGGTGCCCTATTTGAACCCCTTTGGACGGCGGCCATTTTGGATCGGGGTGTGCGGGAAGAGTACATTGCGGGTCACCCTATATACACACCCTTTGTTTGACCTAAATCTAATATTTTGTTCTCGAATAAGGAATAATGAATTGAAGTCACATTCTGGCAAAAGGAACCAAATAAGCGACGAATTCCATTATTTATTTTCCCAATATTCGATAATGTGAGAACACATTTCAATATTGTTTCATACGCATTGCCTTTAATTATATAGGAACCCCGCACAACGAACACTAAGATATCACCGATGAGGCAGTTGACCAACTTATTAGTTATGTAGTCGAGTAACTCAACTGTTATCGGACCCAATCTTTAACAACATGCTCACGACACCGTACGCATCATTACTGTTAATATTATGGATCTATAGTGAGTATGCACATATAATTTAATAATTCAACAACATATTATGTACTTATATATCATTGAATAAAACCAACTAGTTAGTAATCAAACACTAATACGCTATCCCCATTGGAAGAATGTAGCAATGAACTAAGATTGTCGAAAGCTCCAACCACATCGACTATAACATTTCATAGAACACAACGTTTGAACCACGCACAAATGTAAATATTTATTACTTTATTCGGAACGCTTTCTTCTGCATAAACATTACAACAATGATTGCGCCAATAATAGTCAATGCGTATACTTCGTTTATAACAATCAAGCTGTTTTCTGAAAAATTTGGACATCATATATCAGAAAATAACTTATTTTGGCATGAGTTTGTCTTATTCCGTTCGGAACACCTCATCGGAGTGTTTCACATCACTTTAATGTTGTTCTTTTCACTATGTTAACATTGTATATGTGTGTGTATAAATATTGGTATATGCTATCTGCATGTACCATTGACTGATGGAGTGAGAATTCACGATGTGTATATGTAGTATGTACTGTTCAGACTGTTACCTGTGTTCTTATTACACTATATCATTCCACTGTTTTGTTTTTGTTTTTTTTTTTGTTTTTTGTCTGTGTCGTAGTGAGATATTGGAATGTACTAAAACTTAGTTTGGTGGGAAAAACCAGGCTGGTGTAATTTTGTTTCATTTTATTCTATTATATTTACTAATTTTGGGAGTGTACCTAAAAGTTGACCACATATTAATGTTGGTATGTCAGGGAGAGGGTGAATTTCGAGCTTTGGCTTGAGGCAAAATCCCAAATCGCATGATACTAATCCAGAGTTGTATGCCAACAGATGACACACTTTTAAAGGAGACAGTGAACCCAGTAGAAAACTAGAGACGTAATTTAGTAGGGAAAAACTATGGCACGTGGTAAGATAACGGTTTCTTTGTGAAGAGTTCTGTGCCACACAATCGCAATGGGTCGTTCTAAAACACAGTTCTGTCATAAAACACAATGTTGAGCGATCAAGTCAGACACCGAGAACAACTGCTGCTTAGACAGGTTCATTACCGGCGACCTGTGGGTGTCTATAACCCTCACCATTACGCACTACACCGGTGTTATCCAATTTCTCTATGTTATTCTTGCTGAGTGACTGGTGATCTCTTAAAAGTGTTTGAACTAGTTAAGTAGGCAATGCCAACTTTACTGTAACGAAACTATCGGCGGTTGGCATCATTTTGGCTTTAAAAAGATCCCATATGATATGATTAATTTCTTATTTAGATAATTCAAGATAAAACAATCGTGATCTCTGCTAACACGATGTTCTTTTCCACATGTTTGTGTGAGGTGCTCCACCCAGGCTCCGGGGATTGACTTGGTTCGAGGGTCTCTGCTATGGGGGTTTCTAACTTGGGATTTTCAATAGCACTCTCAGTCGAGCTTCCAAATTATGTATACGTAATTTGGATGGATCGAGGTAGAAGATAGGTTGATATGTACACGAAATATTAATATAACGGCATCATTTGTTCTGAAAAATACTTGCCATGGTCACAGCCATTTTCCAGCTGTTTTCAATTTTATAGAAGTGAAATAAATGCTCTTTATTTCTACCATATCAGGAATAGACTAACACGGAACGCTCTTTTCTGTCCCATGTCATGATGTTGTAGTACTCTAGCATACATCGGTTGTAATATATACTAATGTTTTCCTTCAAGATGATAATTTGAAATTGAGATTTTTTGAGACTTCACAAATGGGGTGCCTTCTTATCTGTTTTTGGTCTAAACTTTCCAACTGCCTTTAATTCAGGGACCAAATTTCTCACTTAAAACATATAACCCGCCTCTATCGCCACACTGCACCTGTCATGCTCCAGCGCCATAATAGTCTGGTCGGAAAAGCTACATTTGTGAAATACTAGAACCCTAGAGGCATTTTTGGGGAAAAGCATGAAACTAAGTTTTCTAGCATAATTCAAGTATGCTGAATTCAATGAGAGTGCCTGTCGCTGACTGTGACCCATATTTCACCCATAAAATCAACTTAAAGTCACATACTATTTTAGAACGCGGTATAAAGTTTCACAAAAAATCACAATTGGGATTCTAGTCATATTTCAACAAGAAATGAACAGAACTTTGTAATCTAAGTGAGGCATATCATTACCTATGAATATTCCAACTCATTGGAACCAAAATTCTTACTTTGGCTCAAAATGGCTGCTAAAATGGCCGCCAAAATGGCCGCCAAAATATGGAAAATGGTAAATATTGCCCTAGCGTGTCCTGCAATCGCTTACATTTGTGGTTGATGTATAAAATTGGATAATCTGCCTCCTATACATTGAATACATGTATGATGCACAATGGTTAATTGTTACTATTTTCACCACTGACATCACCAATAATCTCTCAAAAACTTGACATAAATATCGGCAAAAATTAACTTTTCAGGTATGGACCATTTTATCAAGTAAAATGTAACTGTCTTTGGATTCAAATGTGTTTATTGTTTTGGTCTATCTTGTATGTGTCACTCTACGGTATTTATAGACAAAATTGCTCAAGATGGCTTCCAAAATGGCAACAAAATTTGTAAAAAGTTTTGTTTACTTATATCCCGAACATTATTCTATGTGTTATCCGAAAAGGTTATTATACGTGTTAGTTAATTGACTGACAACTATATGTTCTATTCTGGTTGTCCCAGTTCCGTATGGGGCATGACAAATTCATTTTAAAGTATGTAATTTTGCCGAGAACCTCTTCTGTGATTCTGGCCATATTATTGAAAGGAAATGGGCAGAACTTTGAGACGGACCGAGATGAACCATAATCTGTGGCTATTCTGGTCCATTGTGATAAAAAAAAAATCAACTGGAGACAGGTGGATGCCAAGATGGTAGTCAGGGAGTTACTCTATGGTCATATGTGAGGTGAATAGGTATACAGGGAGTTATTGTATGTCACGAATGATGTGAATAGATATACAATGAGTGACTATATGGTTATGTGTGGGTTGTCCATGGTAAGATGTATAGGTATACATGGAGAGGTCATGGTCATGTGTGAGGTGAATCGGTATGAATGGAGTGACTGTATGGTGCATGTTGTGTTTATCCAGTACGGATGCACCCGATATGCCTGTATGGACAATGATGTGGTGTATGGATATAGCTACATGGTGATCTACGTGTTGATTATGTATATATGGAGTGACTGTAAGGTCATGGGTTGGATGTACATGTGTTGTCTGTATGATCATGGATGGGGTGTGTGGATAAATAAGGAGTTATTTTATGGTTACGGGTAATGTGTATAGGTATACATGGAATGACTGTACGGTCATGATTGAAGTGTATATGCATACCTGGAGTAAGCTGTGTGGACATTATCGAGCGTGTGGGTATATAGGGAGTGTCCTTGTGGTATATATTTATATATCTCGTGGATGTATTATCATTGGTGTGTGTATAGGGATTAGCTGTATGATCATGGATGGCGTGTATGATTATACAGCGAGTTGCTGAATTGTGATGTGTATATGCAAGTATGGAAGGTGTGAGTGGTCGTGTGTACAGGCTTCTTGTAGATCTGGAAGGGCTGAATGGCCGTTGGTGAGATGTATATGTATACCTGGAGTGACTCTATGGTCTAGGTGGGCTGCATATCTATATATCGAGTGGTTATATGACTATGTGTGTCGAATAGGTATACATGTAGTGGCTGTATGGTCAATGGTGAGATGAGTACTTGTATGTATACAAGGGGTGATTGTATGATCGTATATGTAATGAATATATATATACAGGGAGTGACTAAATGGTCATGTATCAGGTGTATGAGTATAACTGGTGTTCCTGCTTGGTGACTCGTGGAGGTATGGTCATGTGTATGTTATACTGGTATACACAGGTGTTGCTATATGGTCATGGACGAGGGGCATGTGTATATAGCGAGTGGCTATATGGCCATGGATGATGTGCATATGCATACATGGAGTGACTTTTCTGACATGGCTGGAGTGTATTAGTATATATTGTGTCGCTATTCGGTTATGGTGTGACACATAGGGATACAGGGTTGACATGGCCAATGGTGATGTGAATATGTATACAAGGATTGACCATGATCATGTATTAATGTTGTGTATAGGTACACACGAGGTGACTATATGGCCATAGGTCAGGTGAAAGAGTATACCAGGTGGCATGGGTGAGGGTATGTGTAAGAATCGAGCGGCTATATGGCCATTGGTGAGGTGCATATGTATACCTGGTGTGACTCTATGGTCATTGTTGTGGTGTTGATGTATATATTGAATGTCTATTTGACCATGTGTGTGGAGAATGGGTATACAGGGGATTACCGTATGGCCAATGGTGAGGTGAATGCATGCGTATACGCGGGGTGACTATATGGTTATGGGTCATGTTTAGGAGTATACCCGGTGTGCCTCCATTGTGACTCATGGCTGTATGGTCATCCGTGGTCATGGGTCAGGTGTACGTGTATACATTGGGTAACTATATTGTTATGTATGTGGTGTTTATGTATATATGGAATGACTGTGTGATAATGTGTGGCTATCGCTTTCCACGTTTAACGTTTCCCCCATGTACATAAACACCATCAAGATGGAGAACTCTCTGACATGACATCTCTATTGATTAACATATCCTTGAGTTATTGTGGAAAGCGATAGCCACCCAAGGTACACATGTACAACCCACCCATTACCTCAGTCACTCCATATGTACATAAACACCACACACATGACAATATAGTCACCCACTTTATACACGTACAGCTGACCATACAGCCATACTTGGTTATACCCGTACATACCACCAATGACGATACAGCCACGATTCAGCATGCATGAACACAAGATATACTCCTACACCTGGCACATGACCATATAGTCACTCTATGTACACATATTCACCACATTCACGATCATACATTCATTCAGTGTATACATATTCATCTCACTGTGGACCATACAGCCACTACATGTATACATATTCGCCATACCATGACCATAGGATCAATCCAGGTATACATATACACCTCACCAATGGTGAGCCCTTCCAGATAACCAATACCCAAACACACGACCACTTATACCTTCCATACTTGCACATACACCTCACACATGGCAATTCAGCAACTCACTGTATACCGTACTCATACACACCGCTCCAATGATCAGTTAATATACAAAACACAAAATAAAGTCATATTACTCAACCAGTTCCAAACATGAACTGATCTAGAAGATATTTGTGAAAAAAACGTCATATTTTCAACTCCGGTGGCCATTTTGGCGGCCATCTTGGAGGGTGAGTTTTAATATTGCGCCAAAAAAGTGTCATTATGTCTTAGCTTCACGAAAATATATACATTTGTATACATTTTACTAGATTTTCCCGCTATAATTTGCATAAAACTGACTTAGGGTCTGATCTGAAAAACGGCGGCCAGGATGGACGCCATCTTGTCTGGAGTCTACACGGCCACTTTTTTTTCTTGATAACATTGCTTAAAAGTTGAAGGACATAATAAGGAACAAAATTAGTGGGGTGAAGTTCAGTCCGGGGGGTGCAAGGATACACATATTGGCTCGCGGACTATAAGAGAATTCTTACGAGAATCGTCGATAAGTATACAAAACAGCAATGTCTTACCGTAGGTACCGTACCTGATTAATATGATGTTAATGTTTCAGAATTATTACTGTGATGATAGTATCATGATATAACGCGGCTTTGAACGTTCCGCGAGGAGTATATAAGTTTGAGTAAGTTCAAGGCCAGTTACGTGATTTCATATGACGTTGTACGGTGCGCCGTATCAACAACCCTCCAGTAAAGAAAACACGAACATTTTGAAACCCTTTTATTGAACCCTATGTTCACCCAATCGGGCGACAGGCAGTCTATTCGTGTTCGGCACCTTCGAATTATGGTAAAAAAGTTGGTTTGACACTTTTCCGCGGAAATGCTTCTAGAAATGTATTTTCTGAGAATTACGACTAGACTATAAAAGCTGATATAACAATGCACAGGGCTTGATTGGAACTGACCAACGTGCAACAGTCGACCATTGCATTGCAAAAGGTAAAAGCCACTTTGACACACGAGCCTATAGTTAGGACATTAGGTGCATGTAAATATTGTTCAACTGCTGGCGACTCTGTTTGACTAATCACTATGTTCACTAATGTGTTTTGAGAATTGCATCATATACGTTGAGTGAAATTTACGCAATTCCTGTTTATGCTAATAGAGAATATCATATCTAGTCAAAATTACTATAGAGTAGTCTAGATTAAATGGACATAGCATGGTTCATTCGAGCTTCCAAATTTGTCTACGAAATTTGGAAGGAGGTATAAGATAGGCTGACAAATACACGAAATATTTATATACCGGCTTCATAGTTTTGCTGACTTCAATGCATCTTTCCGTTACATACATGTATAATGCCCATAGAGATGTAGCTTAAGTATTTATCGACCTATTTGAAATTCAAATGCAAATATTATTATGTGTACTTTGGAGCGCAAACCACCATGTTGCTTTAATTGTTGAGATCCTCAGATCTTGAACACAATGACACCTCCACTTCACGGTGGGGAATCACGTGGTTTCGAGGTTGGTGAGTACAACGTATAAAAAATGGCCGAGGCGACTGCGAACGCACAAATAACATAATATATGAGGAACTCACACAAAACATTGCATGTTTACAACGAGTATTATGCTAGTTAATTTTTTAAATAATTTAATACCTTATTTGTTCGGATATACTCATTGGTTTTATTTAACATTCTGACGCAGTCGGGGGTGCCTGGAACACACCAGTCCATACATCTTGGAGAATCCTTCGACTGGCAACTTTGGTCAGAATGTTAGAACAAACAAATGTGAATTTGGACACAATGAGCTTGTTTGAAAAATAGTATAGCATCTGTTCGTAGCTGACAAAATACTATGTAATATGTCATATCTTAGTTTATTACCTTTTTCCTCGTTTCTGGTCGCGTTCTCGATCGTCCCGGCCATTTTTAATTCATGATAGGATAGGATAGGATATTTTATTTCAATATACACATATTAATACATAATACATTTGACAAATATTGTATTGTATATTCGAGGGGGTGGCATAGTCAGGCTAGCCTGTCTTACTGCCACCCCCGTGATACTCATCAACTCGAAACCACGTGAATCCCCATCGTGCACTTACCGACTGTTTACTATAGTCGTTGCAGAGTCGCGAAAGTTGTGTGCATATCAGGTAACTTTGACTTTATTTTTTTTTTAAATAGATATTTTTCAGAAGTTCTTGCTACCTGAAAAAAGGTGAACTTTAAACATTTTTCATGGCATAACAGTGAAGTTATAATATCCAATGGTTCGATGGTTCTTAAATATTGTGTCACAATAATCAACAAAATGATTCACAAAGAAATTCCTGATAGAATTTGAGAAAATCCATTTTAAAATACCATGATTTTTGGGCAAAACGTGCGTCTGACCCTTCAAGTGACACAGAGTACCATTTTTCCACTCTCGTGGACATCCTTGCGTAAAGGGACACAATGCAATTGCAGTGGATAAATGTGCAATCATAACCACTAAGAAGAACATAGAAAATAGATCAGGGCACAGTTGTTTATGTCAATCATTGCTGTCTGAAGTTGCTGGAAATTGTGTATTTCTACTTGAGGCGCATTGCATTCCCCCCTGACAAGTTGCCTAAAGTTGCTGAAAATTGTGTATTTCTACATGTGGCCACCTTAACCTATAACGCATCCATGTCAAATGCATACGGTGCATGGACAACATAAGATTCACCAGAAAAGCGACGTTGATTACTTCTCAGAGTGACTGTTTATTATATTAAAATGTTACATGATAAACATCCATCACTCAAAACGGCATGTAAACGTCTTCATAACGATGTATTTTTGTTTGATAGAGGTTGAAGTTCTTCGAAGCTAGATGTGTTGGATATATTCGACTATCCCAAAATAGAGAGAATTCGCTTGTTGTATAGCTCGTAGATATTAAACTGCCATTTTAAGCATAACGCAAGAGCTCGCACGATCGAACGCAAGAGCTCGCACGTTCGAACGTAAGGGTTCGCACGTTCGGATGCAAGAGCTCGCACGTTCGAACGTGCGAGCTTTTTTTTTTACCATGTCCTAAACCAGCCACCGTATAAATGCCAAATGGACTTATTTCGCAATACTTGCCTCGTTCGAACGCACGTGATATATGCTTCGTTCGAACGTGCGAGCTCGCACGTTCGAACGCAAGAGCTCGCACGTTTGGACGCAAGAGCTCTTACGTTCGAACATGCGAGCTCGCACGTTCGAACGTGGGAGCTCTTATGTTCGAACGTGCGATCCCTTACGTTCGAGTGTGCGAGCTCGCACGTTCGAATACAAGAGCTCGCACTTTCGAACGTAAGGGCTCGCACGTTCGAACGTAAGGACTCGCACGTTCGAACGTGCGAGCTTTTTTTTACCATGTCCTATAAACCAGCCACCGTAGGTAAGCGAGTGGATACACGTTCTTAATTATATTACATGGCTGGTAATATAATTGAGGGTGTCTATGAAATTTGTGTGGATCAATCATATGACACCATAGTATATAACGTCAACGGAAAGTACCTATGGCAAACAGGTATAGTATGTATATGGTAAATAATGTTCATATATTATAATGTATATCATTTGAATATGTATTATGTAAGTCATGTACATAAATGTATTATATGTTATCTTAATACCTATGTATTATATGTCGATAAGATTAAACGAATTAAATTGTATATTATATGTTATCTTAATACCTATGTACTATGTGTCGATAAGATTAAACGAATTGAAAAGAAAAGACGATATTCATTACACAACATTTCAATTTGCATTGTGATACAACCTTACATTTACAAGTTTTACAATATGCAGCGATCGGATCTTGTCAATAACATATCTCATTTCATAGAACGGCCGTATAGTGATTGAAGGATCACTAAGTTGATTAATCAAGATAGCTAAGTTGATTAATCAAGATAGCTAAGTTGATTACTCAAGATAGTAAGTTGATTTATCAAGATAGCTAAGTTGATTAATCAAGATGGCTAAGTTGATTACTCAAGACAGTAAGTTGATTTATCAAGATAGCTAAGTTGATTAATCAAGAGAGTAAGTTAATTACTCAAGAGAGTAAGTTAATTACTCAAGAGTGTAAGTTGATTTATCAATATAGCTAAGTTGATTACTCAAGACAGTAAGTTGATTAATCAAGATAGAAAATAAAGTGTTGTGACGGTTCTACGCTGCCGTAGTTTCGTGCCATCTAAGCAAACTCAGATGCACACTCCAGATACCAATATGAAACAACATATTTAATATATCTAGTTGCAGCGACTGCACCGAGCGTCATTATCTTAAGTAGTTTTAGTAATAATATTGGCAATCCTGATACAGATTGTAAAATAATCTTGTTCTTCTCGGGAGAGCTGCCACAGTGTCCACAGTGACTGGATGTCGGGATTTACCTTGAAGAGAAATGATAGAGAATCGTCTCTCTGATCACTCAGTCACACCTCCCGTGAGTAGTGAGCAGAGACTCTCGTCATGCGGAATTCTGAGCGTAAACTATACAATTCGTTATATTTTGGGGTGGGGTTAAGTTTATGCCCACAGCGCATTTTAACAGAAATATAATTGGTATTCCACCATTCTATCTGTTTTTCTAGGTCTTAGGGCAATTTTTTTAGATATGCTGCGGGTCAATATCCTATGTTGTTCACAAATTACACTCAATTATATGTGACACTTTTTTTCAAAATGCTTATCACTATTTTTTCGAACTAGCTTATAAATTGGTCCATTGTTGTATCTCATGTTGTTTCATGGTGATTTATAATTAAGATGAACGATTTCGTGTTCATTGCGTGTAACCGCAGTATTTTTTTATACGCTGACATTTGTACTCGATGAAAATTTTATATTATTTTAGGGGTAGGAAAAATGTATTTTGGGACACATTCTGAAGCGAGCAACAAGCAAAATCAGATGCGTCATATAATGCCTTTAATTTGATGTATGAAAATCCTTTGTTGGAGGGGGATGCAGCCAACTTCTAAACCAGAGGCTTTCTGAGAATTGGCCCATGGACTAAATGTTTATTGAAATGTCAGTTCCGAAAAGGCACAGGACCTTCACCATAGTGCCACGGGAAATATAAGACACAAAGTTGATTCTAAATGCGGAATTTGTTCTCTTCCATTGGTATGGCACAGTTAGATATACGAACGTGGACACCCAACCGAATACCCTATAGCCACGTCCCTGTCAATGAGCGTTTTCTTACAATGGCTCCTTTGACAGTTGTGTCTTACAAAGGAGCGAATAATGATTGAGCTACAATAATATTCGACGAACTCCCATATCGTCCCCTTGAAGGGTTCGAGTATCGCATATACCGTTTTATATAGGATCCTTAATTATTGTAGCACGTGACTTCGATTGGTGATCGATCGGAACACAAAATGTGTTGTATATACAGCATGTCGGCGAGATATTTATCGAATATGTGTTTCACGTCTGAAGAATTGCTAAGTACTTTAGCGTACATTCACACACCAGCAAGATTGTCTCGAAATTTTGCAGGCATTTCGTCGTATATAGAGGGCTGTACAGTGTTCCAAGATATGAATGACAAACTACTTATACCTCACTGTTTACCACAAATGCAGTGATACTAAAAGGTACACAATCCGATTCGATTATCCCCATATCATCAGATTCCAACAACAACAAGAACAACATTTTCTTCAAAAGGCGCTTTAGTTATCAGAATCAATTAATTACTTTAAATAATGCCAGCCACTATATACCAACTCTAGTATTAACTTTTCCAAAAGATGTTATATATCAACATTTTGTTCAACGCAATTTGGTTTCGAGAGTATGTCGGTCGGCTAGTCGAATATTTGCTACGCCGCCAAATATTCCAGGGGGTGAAAATAACAGATTTAAAAAATCGATATCTGATAACTCTGAGCTTTGATTGGTGGGTTCCTCGACTCGAATCAAATATTTTTATCCCCCGAAGCCAAAGAAATAGTATTTAGGAGCGTCAATTCCGATTATGCATCTTTACGTGTATATTCTCACACTGGAAAGTTTGCACGCAATTCCTCGTAGAGTGCAAAAAAAGTTATATGAACGAATAGCTACTTATAAAATGCACATATATACACGTAACTGATTATGACATATGCAGTGATATTTAAGTAAGTACGTAAGTTATTAAACAACTGAAATTTGCCCGTAATTAGCCTTCAAATCTATAGCCTTCAAATCTATAGCATTTCACAGCCACAATATATGCATATTATGTCATTTCGGAATTTATTAATCAAAAGTATATATATATACATGCAGAGATTTAATTCTCACGTAATTAGCTGTGATATACTACGAAAGCGCACTATAATCCCTATAGGACACCAGAACACCACCACACTCCCAAATATAAAAATACACAACTTGTTATAACGACTTAAAACAACTCGTTATAACGACTTCCAAAAAACTCGTTTTAACGACTTCCATCAACTCGTCATATTCAGAACGACTTGCAAGTCGTAATAACGACTTCTCAAGTCGTTATAACTAGTTGTATGTCGTTATAACGAGTTGTATGTCGTTATAACGAGTTGTATGTCGTTATAACGAGTTGTGAAAGTCGTTATAACGACACTGGTAGAAACATTTACAAGTCGTAATAACGACTTTGTAGAAATAAAAACAAGTCGTTATAACGACTTGTACATTCTTTCTATAATATTTCTACAAGTCTTTATTACGATTTGTTGCAATTTGTCGACTTACAACTCATTGTAACGACTTGCGACTCGTTATAACGAGATGTTGGAAGTCAAGTCGTTATAACGAGTTGTAAGTCGTTGTTTGAGATGGCCCTATTGCGCTTTCGTAGTAATACAGATGCATATTTATCTACAAGGTTCCGTGCATATTCTGGCACCAAATCGTGTTTTATGACCATATGCCTGTAAAACATACCGTGCAAACTTGTTGACTTGAGGGTGTATGAACGTACCATTGGGCCTCGTCCACACACTGGAAAATTTGCCTGGTGTCGTTTTGTAGGTATTTCGATAAAGAAAGCTATCATGTGCCAGAAAACGAACGCAGAATGCCAAAACTGCATCTGTACCACAGCTAATTATGTGAATATGATATGCATGGTGCCGTTCAAATTTTGGCACCATGTGGTTTTCTATGACCAACTGACTGCAAACAAAATGCCATGCAAACTTGTCAGCGTGTGAACATACCCTTGAATTGAAGCGGTGCATAATATATTTCCTCACAGCTGGTCACCAATTGAAATATAGAATTCCATTGCTGTTATTATACTTCCATGGTGTAACCAAGGAAGTATATTGTTTTTCTACTGAGGTCGTTTTCCGTTTATTTCGAAATACTCAGAAACTGATTGCAATAGGAACGCGAAATCTCTAGCGAATGTAGGCATCGAAGGTTTACTAAATATAATGGTATCACGATTTCCGCCCAATGTTTCTTGGCGGAGTTATGGCCCTTTTTTGATTATTTTTCATTGTTATTATTATTATTATTATTATTATACTTGACACTTTTGTAATCACTATTACTCGAAAAGTATAAGAAGTAGGACACTAAAACTTGGTAAGTAGGTTGGGGTACATGAGTTCTATGCCTATGGCCCATAACGATTTTGTCCGCACTTTCACCGAGGAGTTATCTCCCTTTATTTGAAAAAATGTCATTTTATTATCTCGGAAATTATAAGAAGCAGAGCATCGAAAATTAGACCGTATGCACATCTCGATATGCACTACTGCCCACGGGCATAAAAACTTGTGTCCGCGCTTTCCCTGAAGAGTTACCGCCCATAGTTGGCAAACCTCTATTTTATTGTACTCTGTTGTCCTCCCGTATTATTCCAGAATACTGCATTTGGTTTTTGTAGTCGTATTGACCGTTGTCAGCTTAGTCCAAGGAAGAAAATTTGACAGGGTTGGCCATATATTTTTACACTGGGGTGGGGGGCAAAATTTTCGAATTTTTTTTTTTCATTAACATTTATCTATTTAAGTATATAGATTCCCTGAACGAAAACAAACCCATATCGGAAAAGATTTTTGAAATCCGAGATGAAATGCAAGAGTAACGGGCCCTCAAAATTTGCAATTTGGTCCCATGTGCTTGTGACCCTATCTCCTCCGAAGATGTCAAACTTTGGATGTCATCTGATACGCCAATGCGTGCGGTCTGAAGAGAGTACGCGATGGGCCAACTTTTGCCAGTGTCGGTTCAGTGTTGTGGGTCAGGGGAGGGGTGGTCCGGGGTACCAATTTTTTATTCTTCTCCGAATCGGATGAAACTTGGAATATAACATCCATACCGCCAACCGATCTAAAAACTGAAAGAATTTCGAAAATCCATTGAAAAATGACAGAGTTGTGGGCCTTCAAACAATGCAAATTTGGCCCCATATGCTTGTGATCACATTTCCTCCGAAGATGTCAAACTTTGGATGTCATCTGATACGCCAATGCGTGCGGTCTGAAGAGAGCACGCGATGAGCCAAATTTTGCCAGTGTCGGTTCAGTGTTGTGGGTCAGGGGAGGGGTGGTCCGGGGTACCAAAATTTATTTCGTCTCCGAATCATATGAAACTTGATATATAACATCTACCATACACGTTGATCATAAAACTGAAAACAGATTATAAATCCGTTAAAAAATGGCGGAGATTTGGGCCCTCAAACTTTGAATGTGGGCCCGTATTCTTTCCAATAAACAAAATGTTATTCGCCTCTGAATCAGACAAAATTTATAACAAATAATCAATGTAAGTAGCTGATCACAATACTCAAAACAATTTTTAAATCCATTGGAAAATAACGGAGTTACGGGCTCTCAAAATTCGCATTTTGGGCCGGGTTTGACAATTTCCCAATCACGTCACCCAATTTCGAGGCAGGGGTGGGGTCACTTCCAAACACTTGAGATCAACCTACACATGTTAAGGGAAAGACATAATCATCCTACTTCATATTTTCCGTCCCTTAACTGCGATTTTTTCAGCTCAAGATTTGCCCTATTATTATACTTCCATGGTGTAACCAAGGAAGTATATTGTTTTTCTACTGAGGTCGTTTTCCGTTTATTTCGAAATACTCAGAAACTGATTGCAATAGGAACGCGAAATCTCTAGCGAATGTAGGCATCGAAGGTTTACTAAATATAATGGTATCACGATTTCCGCCCAATGTTTCTTGGCGGAGTTATGGCCCTTTTTTGATTATTTTTCATTGTTATTATTATTATTATTATTATTATACTTGACACTTTTGTAATCACTATTACTCGAAAAGTATAAGAAGTAGGACACTAAAACTTGGTAAGTAGGTTGGGGTACATGAGTTCTATGCCTATGGCCCATAACGATTTTGTCCGCACTTTCACCGAGGAGTTATCTCCCTTTATTTGAAAAAATGTCATTTTATTATCTCGGAAATTATAAGAAGCAGAGCATCGAAAATTAGACCGTATGCACATCTCGATATGCACTACTGCCCACGGGCATAAAAACTTGTGTCCGCGCTTTCCCTGAAGAGTTACCGCCCATAGTTGGCAAACCTCTATTTTATTGTACTCTGTTGTCCTCCCGTATTATTCCAGAATACTGCATTTGGTTTTTGTAGTCGTATTGACCGTTGTCAGCTTAGTCCAAGGAAGAAAATTTGACAGGGTTGGCCATATATTTTTACACTGGGGTGGGGGGCAAAATTTTCGAATTTTTTTTTTTTCATTAACATTTATCTATTTAAGTATATAGATTCCCTGAACGAAAACAAACCCATATCGGAAAAGATTTTTGAAATCCGAGATGAAATGCAAGAGTAACGGGCCCTCAAAATTTGCAATTTGGTCCCATGTGCTTGTGACCCTATCTCCTCCGAAGATGTCAAACTTTGGATGTCATCTGATACGCCAATGCGTGCGGTCTGAAGAGAGTACGCGATGGGCCAACTTTTGCCAGTGTCGGTTCAGTGTTGTGGGTCAGGGGAGGGGTGGTCCGGGGTACCAATTTTTTATTCTTCTCCGAATCGGATGAAACTTGGAATATAACATCCATACCGCCAACCGATCTAAAAACTGAAAGAATTTCGAAAATCCATTGAAAAATGACAGAGTTGTGGGCCTTCAAACAATGCAAATTTGGCCCCATATGCTTGTGATCACATTTCCTCCGAAGATGTCAAACTTTGGATGTCATCTGATACGCCAATGCGTGCGGTCTGAAGAGAGCACGCGATGAGCCAAATTTTGCCAGTGTCGGTTCAGTGTTGTGGGTCAGGGGAGGGGTGGTCCGGGGTACCAAAATTTATTTCGTCTCCGAATCATATGAAACTTGATATATAACATCTACCATACACGTTGATCATAAAACTGAAAACAGATTATAAATCCGTTAAAAAATGGCGGAGATTTGGGCCCTCAAACTTTGAATGTGGGCCCGTATTCTTTCCAATAAACAAAATGTTATTCGCCTCTGAATCAGACAAAATTTATAACAAATAATCAATGTAAGTAGCTGATCACAATACTCAAAACAATTTTTAAATCCATTGGAAAATAACGGAGTTACGGGCTCTCAAAATTCGCATTTTGGGCCGGGTTTGACAATTTCCCAATCACGTCACCCAATTTCGAGGCAGGGGTGGGGTCACTTCCAAACACTTGAGATCAACCTACACATGTTAAGGGAAAGACATAATCATCCTACTTCATATTTTCCGTCCCTTAACTGCGATTTTTTCAGCTCAAGATTTGCCCTATTATTATACTTCCATGGTGTAACCAAGGAAGTATATTGTTTTTCTACTGAGGTCGTTTTCCGTTTATTTCGAAATACTCAGAAACTGATTGCAATAGGAACGCGAAATCTCTAGCGAATGTAGGCATCGAAGGTTTACTAAATATAATGGTATCACGATTTCCGCCCAATGTTTCTTGGCGGAGTTATGGCCCTTTTTTGATTATTTTTCATTGTTATTATTATACTTCCATGGTGTAACCAAGGAAGTATATTGTTTTTCTACTGCGGCCGTTTTCTGTTTAATTGGAAATACTCAGAAACTAATGGGAGGAGGACCGCGAAATCTCTAGCGAATGTAGGCATCTAAGGTCTACTAAAAATAATGCTATCCGGATGTTGGTCCAATATATTTTGACAGAGTTATGGCCCTTTTTCGATTATTTTTCATTATTATTATTATTATTATACTGGACACTTTTGCAACCCTTATTACTCGAAAAGTACCAGGAGTAGCACACTAAAACTTGGTACGTATCTTGGGATCAAAGAGTTGTATGCCATCGTCGCATAACGAATATTGTCCGCGTTTTCCCTGAGGAGTTATCTCCCTTTATTTGAAAAAATGTCATTTTATTATCTCGGAAATTATAAGAAGCAGAGCATCGAAAATTAGACCGTATGCACATCTCGATATGCACTACTGCCCACGGGCATAAAAACTTGGGTCCGCCCTTTCCCTGAAGAGTTACCGCCCATAGTTGGCAAACCTCTATTTTATTGTACTCTGTTGTCCTCCCGTATCATTCCAGATAACTGTATTTGGTTTTTGTAGTCGTGTTAACCGTTGTCAGCTTAGTCCGAGGAAGAAAATTTGACAGGGTTGGACATATATTTTTACACTGGGGTGGGGGCAATATTTTCGCAATTTTTTTTTATTATTGACATTCATCTATTTAAGTATGTAGATTCCCTGAACGAAAACAAACCCATACCGGAAAGGATTTTTGTAATCCGAGAAGAAATGCAAGAGTTACGGGCCCTCAAAGTTTGCAATTTGGTCCCATGTGCTTGTGACCCTATCTCCTCCGAAGATGTCGAACTTTGGATGTCGTCTGATATCCCAGTGCGTGCGGTCTGAAGAGAGCACGCGATGGGCCAAATTTTGCCAGTGTCGGTTCAGTGTTGTGGGTCAGGGGAGGGGTGGTCCGGGGTACCAATTTTGTATTCTTCTCCGAATCGGATGAAACTTGGAATATAACATCCATACCGCCAACCGATCTAGAAACTGAAAGAATTTCGAAAATCCATTGAAAAATGTCAGAGTTGTGGGCCTTCAAACAATGCAAATTTGGCCCCATATGCTTGTGATCACATCTCCTCCGAAGATGTCAAACTTTGGATGTCAACTGATACGCCAATGCGTGCGGTCTGAAGAGAGCACGCGATGAGCCAAATTTTGCCAGTGTCGGTTCAGTGTTGTGGGTCAGGGGAGGGGTGGTCCGGGGTACCAAAATTTATTTCGTCTCCGAATCAATATGAAACTTGATATATAACATATACCATACACGTTGATCATAAAACTGAAAACAGATTGTAAATCCGTTAAAAAATGGCGGAGATTTGGGCCCTCAAACTTTGAATGTGGGCCCGTATTCTTTCCAATAAACAAAATGTTATTCGTCTCTGAATCAGACAAAATTTATAACAAATAATCAATGTAAGTAGCTGATCACAATACTCAAAACAATTTTTAAATCCATTGGAAAATAACGGAGTTACGGGCTCTCAAAATTCGCATTTTGGGCCGGGTTTGACTATTTCCCAATCCCGTCACCCAATTTCGAGGCAGGGGTGGGGTCACTCCCAAACACTTGAGATCAACCCACACATGTTAAGGGAAAGATATAATCATCCTAATTCATATTTTCCGTCCCTTAACTGCGATTTATTGAGCTCATGATTTGCCCTATTATTATACTTCCATGGTGTAACCAAGGAAGTATATTGTTTTTCTACTGCGGCCGTTTTCTGTTTAATTGGAAATACTCAGAAACTAATGGGAGGAGGACCGCGAAATCTCTAGCGAATGTAGGCATCTAAGGTCTACTAAAAATAATGCTATCCGGATGTTGGTCCAATATATTTTGACAGAGTTATGGCCCTTTTTCGATTATTTTTCATTATTATACTTCCATATTTTAATATGGAAGTATATTGTTATTCAATTTATTATTTTTCTCCTCTATTATTATTATTCTAAGCAATTTTTCAACTCTTATATCTCCGGAAGTACAAGAGATAGGGAGCTGAAATTTCGTATGCATATAGACCTATACTATTTCTAACTAATAAGAGTATATAGGATGTTGTCCACGATTGGTTTACAGAGTTATCTCCCTTTTTGTGAAAAAATGGGGTTGCTGTATCTCGAAAAGTATGAGCAGCAGAGACTAAAAAATTGGACCATATGTAGAACTCAGGATTCCCTATTGAATCCATACATTATAATTTATGTCCGCGCTTTTTCTACAGAGTTGTCGCCCATGATTCGCAAAATTCGATTTATTTCATATCATGTAACCGCCTATAACATGCACGGTATCCATATTTGAGAGATTTTATGTAGTTACCCGTTATCAACTTGCTACGAAAACAAGTTTTGAACAGGGACGGACTTATATTTTTGGGTTTTGGGTGGGGGCAAAATTTTCGCAATTTTTTTTTTCGATGATTTCAACTATTTTTACTGTCGTGTATCTATAGGGTGTACTAATGATCCTCCTGAAAGAATTTTGTAAATCGGTTGAGAAATGTCCAAGTTACAGACCATCGAAAATTGTATTCATACATCGATTGAGGAGAAAGTGCTTGTGGACAAAACTCCTCCTAGACGACGCACCCGAACTGGATTTGGTCTATGTGAGCGTGTTATCCATAGAAAGAAGACGAAATGGTGCAATTTTGACGAAGATCCAAAAACATTGGTCCATATTAGGGAGGGGGCAAAAATTGTCATATTTTTTTGGTCTCCGATTTGAACCAAAATTGTTGTGAAGTATCTATAAGATGTACCGAGTGAAATTATGAGTGAATTTTGTGAATCGGTTGAAAAATGTAGAAATTGTGGCCCCTTCATTTTTTTCAAGTTTACAGAAGATGCACTATGAATTCAAATTCCTTCAACCAATCGTCAATTGTTTAGTGTCATTCGGTGGGGAATTTATAATACTTTTAAACGATTACCGACTTGCCTTATTATGTCGATGGAAGCCAGATATAATCGAAATGTATGTACTGAACAGCATTAATATAGGTCTATATAGAAGAATATCGCCACAATATCTTACTAGAACCCTACTAAATATTAAAGGGGCATCAAATGCGAACACAATGACGCAAAAATTAGCTCGATATCTCGAAGATTGGCCGAGATATGGCGACTTTTCTACACGCATCACCTAATTCCGAGGCAAGGGTGGGAGTCACACCAGAACGTTCCAACTGAACACAGAAATGTCAATAAACCATACTATCGACATACCAATCAATTCCGTGCGAATCCCTTATTATACTTCCATATTTTAATATGGAAGTATATTGTTATTCAATTTATTATTTTTCTCCTCTATTATTATTATTCTAAGCAATTTTTCAACTCTTATATCTCCGGAAGTACAAGAGATAGGGAGCTGAAATTTCGTATGCATATAGACCTATACTATTTCTAACTAATAAGAGTATATAGGATGTTGTCCACGATTGGTTTACAGAGTTATCTCCCTTTTTGTGAAAAAATGGGGTTGCTGTATCTCGAAAAGTATGAGCAGCAGAGACTAAAAAATTGGACCATATGTAGAACTCAGGATTCCCTATTGAATCCATACATTATAATTTATGTCCGCGCTTTTTCTACAGAGTTGTCGCCCATGATTCGCAAAATTCGATTTATTTCATATCATGTAACCGCCTATAACATGCACGGTATCCATATTTGAGAGATTTTATGTAGTTACCCGTTATCAACTTGCTACGAAAACAAGTTTTGAACAGGGACGGACTTATATTTTTGGGTTTTGGGTGGGGGCAAAATTTTCGCAATTTTTTTTTTCGATGATTTCAACTATTTTTACTGTCGTGTATCTATAGGGTGTACTAATGATCCTCCTGAAAGAATTTTGTAAATCGGTTGAGAAATGTCCAAGTTACAGACCATCGAAAATTGTATTCATACATCGATTGAGGAGAAAGTGCTTGTGGACAAAACTCCTCCTAGACGACGCACCCGAACTGGATTTGGTCTATGTGAGCGTGTTATCCATAGAAAGAAGACGAAATGGTGCAATTTTGACGAAGATCCAAAAACATTGGTCCATATTAGGGAGGGGGCAAAAATTGTCATATTTTTTTGGTCTCCGATTTGAACCAAAATTGTTGTGAAGTATCTATAAGATGTACCGAGTGAAATTATGAGTGAATTTTGTGAATCGGTTGAAAAATGTAGAAATTGTGGCCCCTTCATTTTTTTCAAGTTTACAGAAGATGCACTATGAATTCAAATTCCTTCAACCAATCGTCAATTGTTTAGTGTCATTCGGTGGGGAATTTATAATACTTTTAAACGATTACCGACTTGCCTTATTATGTCGATGGAAGCCAGATATAATCGAAATGTATGTACTGAACAGCATTAATATAGGTCTATATAGAAGAATATCGCCACAATATCTTACTAGAACCCTACTAAATATTAAAGGGGCATCAAATGCGAACACAATGACGCAAAAATTAGCTCGATATCTCGAAGATTGGCCGAGATATGGCGACTTTTCTACACGCATCACCTAATTCCGAGGCAAGGGTGGGAGTCACACCAGAACGTTCCAACTGAACACAGAAATGTCAATAAACCATACTATCGACATACCAATCAATTCCGTGCGAATCCCTTATTATACTTCCATATTTTAATATGGAAGTATATTGTTATTCAATTTATTATTTTTCTCCTCTATTATTATTATTCTAAGCAATTTTTCAACTCTTATATCTCCGGAAGTACAAGAGATAGGGAGCTGAAATTTCGTATGCATATAGACCTATACTATTTCTAACTAATAAGAGTATATAGGATGTTGTCCACGATTGGTTTACAGAGTTATCTCCCTTTTTGTGAAAAAATGGGGTTGCTGTATCTCGAAAAGTATGAGCAGCAGAGACTAAAAAATTGGACCATATGTAGAACTCAGGATTCCCTATTGAATCCATACATTATAATTTATGTCCGCGCTTTTTCTACAGAGTTGTCGCCCATGATTCGCAAAATTCGATTTATTTCATATCATGTAACCGCCTATAACATGCACGGTATCCATATTTGAGAGATTTTATGTAGTTACCCGTTATCAACTTGCTACGAAAACAAGTTTTGAACAGGGACGGACTTATATTTTTGGGTTTTGGGTGGGGGCAAAATTTTCGCAATTTTTTTTTTCGATGATTTCAACTATTTTTACTGTCGTGTATCTATAGGGTGTACTAATGATCCTCCTGAAAGAATTTTGTAAATCGGTTGAGAAATGTCCAAGTTACAGACCATCGAAAATTAAATAATTTGGCTAATGAATGAGCATGGGAGAGAATGAAGCATAACCGGGGAGGCGACGAAACCATGCTGGGTAATGATACCAGGTCGGGGTGGTGAAACCAGGCCCAGGGTGGTGAGACCAGGCTGACCGGTGGCGGATGTAAACGGCAGATTTAGCAAAAAAAAAAAACAAAAAAAAAAAAAAAAAACAAGTCCAGCGGTATAATATTTTTGTTGCATATTCCGAATGGGGAGAGTGGTGCGGACTGAATTTTTTCGCTGGCATGTTTTTAATTCCCAATCGTTACCGATCTACGGCATGTACAAGAAAATTACCTATTTTTGGCGCCAAATCCAAACGGGCTAATTGGTGAGCAAGGTTAATGCAGGAGCAGGTAGTGCGGTATCGCGTAGGTAGGCTCCAAAAGTTTGATAGCTCTGCTATAATAGCAAACTGTCAAACAGCGAGTGAGCTTCCGGTCGGTTCAGACTTTTTGCAAATTCCAACGAAAATCAAAGGGGGAAAAATTGTCTAAAAATCAAACATCGAGATAAACAAAATTTGAATAGTGGATATGATAGATAGTACCCAAACGCAACTTATCGATGTCTGCTTAATTTGCGCTAAGGTACAAGGTTTACTCGTGGCGAGGCTTTATAATGTTAACAAGTATATTTAAGTGCTGTATCACTAAGCTATTTTTCTCGCCAAATCCGACCGAGTTAATGAAGGAGCGATGTAATGCAGGAGCGGGTACGTTGATATATTTTTGGTAACATCCCAACGTTTGACCGCTCTACTTACAAAGCAAACCGACCAACGGAAAGCTCGTGTTCAGGTGGGTACATATTGGCAAATTCCACCAAAAACCGAAAGTTCAAAAATTCTTGAAAAAAATAAAATATGGAGATAAAATTTTGCTGACGAGTGGATGTGATAGGGGATATCAACGCCCAAGACTGGTGCGATTGCTTAAGTTTCAGAACAAAGGATCCACTCGTGGCGACGATATATAGCGAAATGCGTACTACATGCATAGGAATACGCCTACATCGATATATGGCAAAAGTCGAAATTCAAGCAGACTAATGAAGGAGTGAATGAAATGCGTGAGCATGTGTCTCAGTATACCATATATACATCCTGGAAGTTTGACTGCGGTATAAAAGCAATCCGTCTAACAGAGAACGCGCATCGGTTGATCGAGGCTTTTGGCAACTTCAAGTAAATCTTGCAAAGAAATAAATGAAGAAATCGAGATAACGCGAATTGGATGTGGTCGGTACTATCCACGTGCAAATTCGATGATTTTTTTAACTTTTCAAATGAATACGCAATTAGTTAATCAGGATTAAGTGACCGATAGATATTACATGTATTCACTTATCATGCAGAAAAATACTCCCGGATGACTGTATACACATAGGAAAATTAATGTGAAGGGTTAACAATATGACTATCTCTTTAAATAACAAGTTTGAAATAGTTTGTGGGTACAAAATAATAAATATGAATTGAAGATCCATGTCCAGTAAGACTTCTATCAGCTAATGTTGAATGTTTTCGAATATTTTATTATGAAATGAGATGTTTAATTGGGACAAGTTATTGATTTATTTTTAGAACATACCTGGTCGCTGGTAACAGTAACCACCATTGTTCGTTAGCTAAACAACCACACATTATTAGACCAGAAGATATTCGAAATGAAATCAATATTAATCAATAGACTCATTTCCGGACAGAATTCTTGACTCATATTTAATATTTTATACCCTGATAACTATATAATACATTAAGTATAGGCTTATAGATATGTGTAGATCAGGGTTAGGCTTAATGTTAACGTTATGGTCAGGATCTGGTTTATAAATTGGGTTAGAATTGTGGATATTGTTAGTGTTAAAATTGTGACGGTGTCAGTTATGCAAAGGATTTGGTTGTGGGTACGATTGTATGTATGACTAGGCTCATCGAAAGAGTTTTGGTAATGGTCCAAGGTACGGCTATGAATATGGTTTGCAGGAGGGCAATGTATTTGGTAAGGATATTTTATTGGGTTAGAGTTAAGTGCTGTGGATAGGGCTGTAGAAATGGTTATGATTATGGATTGGCTGCCAATATTAGGGTTATGGAGTGGTTTATGTGTAAGGATTGGATAGTGGTGGGTAGATGATTAAATTATGGATGGTGGTCGGGGATGGGGAATTTATATGGAAGTATCAAAATTCTGCAGGCCAGAATTTTAACCCTCTAGTTATTATTATTATTATACTGGACACTTTTGCAACCCTTATTACTCGAAAAGTACCAGGAGTAGCACACTAAAACTTGGTACGTATCTTGGGATCAAAGAGTTGTATGCCATCGTCGCATAACGAATATTGTCCGCGTTTTCCCCGAGGAGTTATCTCCCTTTATTTGAAAAAATGTCATTTTATTATCTCGGAAATTATAAGAAGCAGAGCATCGAAAATTAGACCGTATGCACATCTCGATATGCACTACTGCCCACGGGCATAAAAACTTGGGTCCGCCCTTTCCCTGAAGAGTTACCGCCCATAGTTGGCAAACCTCTATTTTATTGTACTCTGTTGTCCTCCCGTATCATTCCAGATAACTGTATTTGGTTTTTGTAGTCGTGTTGACCGTTGTCAGCTTAGTCCGAGGAAGAAAATTTGACAGGGTTGGACATATATTTTTACACTGGGGTGGGGGCAATATTTTCGCAATTTTTTTTTATTATTGACATTCATCTATTTAAGTATGTAGATTCCCTGAACGAAAACAAACCCATACCGGAAAGGATTTTTGTAATCCGAGAAGAAATGCAAGAGTTACGGGCCCTCAAAGTTTGCAATTTGGTCCCATGTGCTTGTGACCCTATCTCCTCCGAAGATGTCGAACTTTGGATGTCGTCTGATATCCCAGTGCGTGCGGTCTGAAGAGAGCACGCGATGGGCCAAATTTTGCCAGTGTCGGTTCAGTGTTGTGGGTCAGGGGAGGGGTGGTCCGGGGTACCAATTTTGTATTCTTCTCCGAATCGGATGAAACTTGGAATATAACATCCATACCGCCAACCGATCTAGAAACTGAAAGAATTTCGAAAATCCATTGAAAAATGTCAGAGTTGTGGGCCTTCAAACAATGCAAATTTGGCCCCATATGCTTGTGATCACATCTCCTCCGAAGATGTCAAACTTTGGATGTCAACTGATACGCCAATGCGTGCGGTCTGAAGAGAGCACGCGATGAGCCAAATTTTGCCAGTGTCGGTACAGTGTTGTGGGTCAGGGGAGGGGTGGTCCGGGGTACCAAAATTTATTTCGTCTCCGAATCATATGAAACTTGATATATAACATATACCATACACGTTGATCATAAAACTGAAAACAGATTGTAAATCCGTTAAAAAATGGCGGAGATTTGGGCCCTCAAACTTTGAATGTGGGCCCGTATTCTTTCCAATAAACAAAATGTTATTCGTCTCTGAATCAGACAAAATTTATAACAAATAATCAATGTAAGTAGCTGATCACAATACTCAAAACAATTTTTAAATCCATTGGAAAATAACGGAGTTACGGGCTCTCAAAATTCGCATTTTGGGCCGGGTTTGACTATTTCCCAATCCCGTCACCCAATTTCGAGGCAGGGGTGGGGTCACTCCCAAACACTTGAGATCAACCCACACATGTTAAGGGAAAGATATAATCATCCTAATTCATATTTTCCGTCCCTTAACTGCGATTTATTGAGCTCATGATTTGCCCTATTATTATACTTCCATGGTGTAACCAAGGAAGTATATTGTTTTTCTACTGCGGCCGTTTTCTGTTTAATTGGAAATACTCAGAAACTAATGGGAGGAGGACCGCGAAATCTCTAGCGAATGTAGGCATCTAAGGTCTACTAAAAATAATGCTATCCGGATGTTGGTCCAATATATTTTGACAGAGTTATGGCCCTTTTTCGATTATTTTTCATTATTATACTTCCATGGTGTAACCAAGGAAGTATATTGTTTTTCTACTGAGGCCGTTTTCCGTTTATTTCGAAATACTCAGAAACTGATTGCAGTAGAAACGCGAAATCTCTAGTGAATGTAGGCATCGAAGGTTTACTAGATATAATGGTATCCGGATTTCCGCTCAATGTTTCTTGGCGGAGTTATGGCCCTTTTGCGATTATTTTTCATTGTTATTATTATTATTATACTTGACACTTTTGTAATCACTATTACTCGAAAAGTATAAGAAGTAGGACACTAAAACTTGGTAAGTAGGTTGGGGTACATGAGTTCTATGCCTATGGCCCATAACGATTTTGTCCGCGCTTTCATCGATGAGTTATCTCCCTTTATTTGAAAAAATGTCATTTTATTATCTCGGAAATTATAAGAAGCAGAACATCGAAAATTAGACCGTATGCACATCTCGATATGCACTACTGCCCACGGGCATAAAAACTTGTGTCCGCGCTTTCCCTGAAGAGTTACCGCCCATAGTTGGCAAACCTCTATTTTATTGTACTCTGTTGTCCTCCCGTATCATTCCAGATAACTGTATTTGGTTTTTGTAGTCTAGTTGACCGTTGTCAGCTTAGTCCGAAGAAGAAAATTTGACAGGGTTGGGCATATATTTTTACACTGGGGTGGGGGCAAAATTTTCGCAATTTTTATTATTATTAGACATTCATCTATTTAAGTATGTAGATTCCCTGAACGAAAACAAACCCATACCGGAAAGGATTTTTGTAATCCGAGAAGAAATGCAAGAGTTACGGGCCCTCAAAGTTTGCAATTTGGTCCCATGTGCTTGTGCGCACATCTCCTCCGAAGATGTAGAACTTTGGATGTCATCTGATACGCCAATGCGTGCGGTCTGAAGAGAGCACGCGATGGGCCAACTTTTGCCAGTGTCGGTTCAGTGTTGTGGGTCAGGGGAGGGGTGGTCCGGGGTACCAATTTTTTATTCTTCTCCGAATCGGATGAAACTTGGAATATAACATCCATACCGCCAACCGATCTAGAAACTGAAAGAATTTCGAAAATCCATTGAAAAATGACAGAGTTGTGGGCCTTCAAACAATGCAAATTTGGCCCCATATGCTTGTGATCACATCTCCTCCGAAGATGTCAAACTTTGGATGTCATCTGATACGCCAATGCGTGCGGTCTGAAGAGAGCACGCGATGAGCCAAATTTTGCCAGTGTCGGTTCAGTGTTGTGGGTCAGGGGAGGGGTGGTCCGGGGTACCAAAATTTATTTCGTCTCCGAATCATATGAAACTTGATATATAACATCTACCATACACGTTGATCATAAAACTGAAAACAGATTGTAAATCCGTTAAAAAATGGCGGAGATTTGGGCCCTCAAACTTTGAATGTGGGCCCATATTCATTCCAATAAACAAAATGTTATTCGTCTCTGAATCAGACAAAATTTATAACAAATAATCAATGTAACTAGCTGATCACAATACTCAAAACAATTTCAAAATCAATTGGAAAATAACGGAGTTACGGGCTCTCAAAAATCGCATTTTGGGCCGGGTTTGACTATTTCCCAATCTCGTCACCCAATTTCGAGGCAGGGGTGGGGTCACTTCCAAACACTTGAGATCAACCCACACATGTTAAGGGAAAGATATAATCATCCTACTTTATATTTTCCGTCCCTTAAATGCGATTTATTGAGCTCATGATTTGCCCTATTATTATACTTCCATGGTGTAACCAAGGAAGTATATTGTTTTTCTACTGAGGTCGTTTTCCGTTTATTTCGAAATACTCAGAAACTGATTGCAGTAGAAACGCGAAATCTCTAGTGAATGTAGGCATCGAAGGTTTACTAGATATAATGGTATCCGGATTTCCGCTCAATGTTTCTTGGCGGAGTTATGGCCCTTTTGCGATTATTTTTCATTGTTATTATTATTATTATACTTGACACTTTTGTAATCACTATTACTCGAAAAGTATAAGAAGTAGGACACTAAAACTTGGTAAGTAGGTTGGGGTACATGAGTTCTATGCCTATGGCCCATAACGATTTTGTCCGCGCTTTCATCGATGAGTTATCTCCCTTTATTTGAAAAAATGTCATTTTATTATCTCGGAAATTATAAGAAGCAGAACATCGAAAATTAGACCGTATGCACATCTCGATATGCACTACTGCCCACGGGCATAAAAACTTGTGTCCGCGCTTTCCCTGAAGAGTTACCGCCCATAGTTGGCAAACCTCTATTTTATTGTACTCTGTTGTCCTCCCGTATCATTCCAGATAACTGTATTTGGTTTTTGTAGTCTAGTTGACCGTTGTCAGCTTAGTCCGAAGAAGAAAATTTGACAGGGTTGGGCATATATTTTTACACTGGGGTGGGGGCAAAATTTTCGCAATTTTTATTATTATTAGACATTCATCTATTTAAGTATGTAGATTCCCTGAACGAAAACAAACCCATACCGGAAAGGATTTTTGTAATCCGAGAAGAAATGCAAGAGTTACGGGCCCTCAAAGTTTGCAATTTGGTCCCATGTGCTTGTGCGCACATCTCCTCCGAAGATGTAGAACTTTGGATGTCATCTGATACGCCAATGCGTGCGGTCTGAAGAGAGCACGCGATGGGCCAACTTTTGCCAGTGTCGGTTCAGTGTTGTGGGTCAGGGGAGGGGTGGTCCGGGGTACCAATTTTTTATTCTTCTCCGAATCGGATGAAACTTGGAATATAACATCCATACCGCCAACCGATCTAGAAACTGAAAGAATTTCGAAAATCCATTGAAAAATGACAGAGTTGTGGGCCTTCAAACAATGCAAATTTGGCCCCATATGCTTGTGATCACATCTCCTCCGAAGATGTCAAACTTTGGATGTCATCTGATACGCCAATGCGTGCGGTCTGAAGAGAGCACGCGATGAGCCAAATTTTGCCAGTGTCGGTTCAGTGTTGTGGGTCAGGGGAGGGGTGGTCCGGGGTACCAAAATTTATTTCGTCTCCGAATCATATGAAACTTGATATATAACATCTACCATACACGTTGATCATAAAACTGAAAACAGATTGTAAATCCGTTAAAAAATGGCGGAGATTTGGGCCCTCAAACTTTGAATGTGGGCCCATATTCATTCCAATAAACAAAATGTTATTCGTCTCTGAATCAGACAAAATTTATAACAAATAATCAATGTAACTAGCTGATCACAATACTCAAAACAATTTCAAAATCAATTGGAAAATAACGGAGTTACGGGCTCTCAAAAATCGCATTTTGGGCCGGGTTTGACTATTTCCCAATCTCGTCACCCAATTTCGAGGCAGGGGTGGGGTCACTTCCAAACACTTGAGATCAACCCACACATGTTAAGGGAAAGATATAATCATCCTACTTTATATTTTCCGTCCCTTAAATGCGATTTATTGAGCTCATGATTTGCCCTATTATTATACTTCCATGGTGTAACCAAGGAAGTATATTGTTTTTCTACTGAGGTCGTTTTCCGTTTATTTCGAAATACTCAGAAACTGATTGCAGTAGAAACGCGAAATCTCTAGTGAATGTAGGCATCGAAGGTTTACTAGATATAATGGTATCCGGATTTCCGCTCAATGTTTCTTGGCGGAGTTATGGCCCTTTTGCGATTATTTTTCATTGTTATTATTATTATTATACTTGACACTTTTGTAATCACTATTACTCGAAAAGTATAAGAAGTAGGACACTAAAACTTGGTAAGTAGGTTGGGGTACATGAGTTCTATGCCTATGGCCCATAACGATTTTGTCCGCGCTTTCATCGATGAGTTATCTCCCTTTATTTGAAAAAATGTCATTTTATTATCTCGGAAATTATAAGAAGCAGAACATCGAAAATTAGACCGTATGCACATCTCGATATGCACTACTGCCCACGGGCATAAAAACTTGTGTCCGCGCTTTCCCTGAAGAGTTACCGCCCATAGTTGGCAAACCTCTATTTTATTGTACTCTGTTGTCCTCCCGTATCATTCCAGATAACTGTATTTGGTTTTTGTAGTCTAGTTGACCGTTGTCAGCTTAGTCCGAAGAAGAAAATTTGACAGGGTTGGGCATATATTTTTACACTGGGGTGGGGGCAAAATTTTCGCAATTTTTATTATTATTAGACATTCATCTATTTAAGTATGTAGATTCCCTGAACGAAAACAAACCCATACCGGAAAGGATTTTTGTAATCCGAGAAGAAATGCAAGAGTTACGGGCCCTCAAAGTTTGCAATTTGGTCCCATGTGCTTGTGCGCACATCTCCTCCGAAGATGTAGAACTTTGGATGTCATCTGATACGCCAATGCGTGCGGTCTGAAGAGAGCACGCGATGGGCCAACTTTTGCCAGTGTCGGTTCAGTGTTGTGGGTCAGGGGAGGGGTGGTCCGGGGTACCAATTTTTTATTCTTCTCCGAATCGGATGAAACTTGGAATATAACATCCATACCGCCAACCGATCTAGAAACTGAAAGAATTTCGAAAATCCATTGAAAAATGACAGAGTTGTGGGCCTTCAAACAATGCAAATTTGGCCCCATATGCTTGTGATCACATCTCCTCCGAAGATGTCAAACTTTGGATGTCATCTGATACGCCAATGCGTGCGGTCTGAAGAGAGCACGCGATGAGCCAAATTTTGCCAGTGTCGGTTCAGTGTTGTGGGTCAGGGGAGGGGTGGTCCGGGGTACCAAAATTTATTTCGTCTCCGAATCATATGAAACTTGATATATAACATCTACCATACACGTTGATCATAAAACTGAAAACAGATTGTAAATCCGTTAAAAAATGGCGGAGATTTGGGCCCTCAAACTTTGAATGTGGGCCCATATTCATTCCAATAAACAAAATGTTATTCGTCTCTGAATCAGACAAAATTTATAACAAATAATCAATGTAACTAGCTGATCACAATACTCAAAACAATTTCAAAATCAATTGGAAAATAACGGAGTTACGGGCTCTCAAAAATCGCATTTTGGGCCGGGTTTGACTATTTCCCAATCTCGTCACCCAATTTCGAGGCAGGGGTGGGGTCACTTCCAAACACTTGAGATCAACCCACACATGTTAAGGGAAAGATATAATCATCCTACTTTATATTTTCCGTCCCTTAAATGCGATTTATTGAGCTCATGATTTGCCCTATTATTATACTTCCATGGTGTAACCAAGGAAGTATATTGTTTTTCTACTGAGGTCGTTTTCCGTTTATTTCGAAATACTCAGAAACTGATTGCAGTAGAAACGCGAAATCTCTAGTGAATGTAGGCATCGAAGGTTTACTAGATATAATGGTATCCGGATTTCCGCTCAATGTTTCTTGGCGGAGTTATGGCCCTTTTGCGATTATTTTTCATTGTTATTATTATTATTATACTTGACACTTTTGTAATCACTATTACTCGAAAAGTATAAGAAGTAGGACACTAAAACTTGGTAAGTAGGTTGGGGTACATGAGTTCTATGCCTATGGCCCATAACGATTTTGTCCGCGCTTTCATCGATGAGTTATCTCCCTTTATTTGAAAAAATGTCATTTTATTATCTCGGAAATTATAAGAAGCAGAACATCGAAAATTAGACCGTATGCACATCTCGATATGCACTACTGCCCACGGGCATAAAAACTTGTGTCCGCGCTTTCCCTGAAGAGTTACCGCCCATAAATAAGCACACACTATACACCAGTATGAATAAACCGAGGTTTTTTTTTTTTTTTTTTTTTTTTTTTTTATAAGTACAGAGCTCTAAAAAAATTATTGCATATTCCGAATTGGACTAGAGATTAGGACACGAATATAACGCTTAAAGATGTTTTTAACCAGGACTTTCCGCGTTACGGTGTACGGAAATATTGCAACTATTTTTCCCGCCAAATCCAAACCGGCTGATTAAAGAGCAAGATAATGTCGTAGCAAGTACGTTGACATACTTTATGTACGTGCCAGAAGTTTGACGGCTATACTATAAATGTAACATGCCCAATGGAGAATGCGTGTCAGGGTGGTTTGAGACTTTAGGAAAATTCCACGAAAATTGCAAAGGGGGGAAAATTCAAACATCGATATAATTTTTTTTGACGAGTACATCTGATGGCTAGTGTTCACGCGGATCTAGAGCACAATTTTCTAATTTTCAGATGGAACGGTTTACTCGTGACAACGCTATATATCATAAATATGTATACGTATGTAGTCTATCACTAGCCGATTTTTAGCCCCAAATCCAAACGGGCTAATGTAGGAGCGACTTTCACGCAGGAGCATGTAAGTCGGTATAATGTAGGCACGCCTACAAAATTTGACCGCTCTACTATAAACGCAACCTGCTCAACGGAGTGTTTTTGTCGGTTGGGTTCAGATTTGGCAAATTCCACCGAAGATCAAATGGGGAAAATTACTCCGAAAATCAGATATTGAGATAAAAACTTTTCGACGAGTGGATGTGATAAGTAGTATCTAAACGCAAGATTAGTACGCTTTTTAAAGATTTAGATTTGACGGTTTAACGCTGGTAGTGTATAACGTTGTAACGGGTGATATATATTACTGAAAATCAAACCCTCTCTTCATGACGCAAATTCAAACGGACTTGTCAAGAAGCAATGCAAATGCATGAACATGCTCACCGATATACTATATAGGTATGCCCGCTCTACTATAAAAGTAACCTATTGTCACGATTTGACCTGTCCAAAACACTCCCCGGACAAAAGTTTCCCTAGGTATCAAATTTCGTCGAAATCCGTTCGCTTTACTCGATATTACCTTGAACTGACCATTTCGAAGGCCAATGTCAGGTCGGGGTCACGATTTGACCCACCCAAAAGACTCCCCGGACAAAAGTACTCCTAGGCACCAAATTTGGTTGAAATCCGTCTGTTTTACCAGATTTGACCTTGGATTGACATTTTTGAAGGTCAACGTCATGTCGCGGTCACGATTTGACCCGTCCAAAACACTCCCTGGACAAAAGTACCCATATTTATCAAATTTAGTCAAAATCCGTCCAGCAGTTTTCCCGGTCATAGCTAACAGACAACCAAACAGACAGAAGTCCCAAAATATATATTAAATTTAGAAATGTTAATGCAAGTGCACCATCAGATCATAAGACACCAATACGTTGTCGCGTGAAGAGGAACACACATATACGCATAGCACTCACATGGGATGGGATGGTATACCATGGAAGTATATCTGATTCCATGGAATCTGACCTCTAGTTATTATACTTCCATGGTGTAACCAAGGAAGTATATTGTTTTTCTACTGCGGCCGTTTTCTGTTTAATTGGAAATACTCAGAAACTAATGGGAGGAGGACCGCGAAATCTCTAGCGAATGAAGGCATCTAAGGTCTACTAAAAATAATGGTATCCGGATGTTGGTCCAATATCTTTTAACAGAGTTATGGCCCTTTTTCGATTATTTTTCATTATTATTATACTTCCATGGTGTAACCAAGGAAGTATATTGTTTTTCTACTGAGGTCGTTTTCCGTTTATTTCGAAATACTCAGAAACTGATTGCAGTAGGAACGCGAAATCTCTAGCGAATGTAGGAATCGAAGGTTTACTAGATATAATGGTATCCGGATTTCCGCCCAATGTTTCTTGGTGGAGTTATGGCCCTTTTGCGATTATTTTTCATTGTTATTATTATTATTATTATTATTATTATTATTATTATTATTATTCTTATTATTATACTTGACACTTTTGTAATCACTATTACTCGAAAAGTACAAGAAGTAGGACACTAAAACTTGGTAAGTAGGTTGGGGTACATGAGTTCTATGCCTATGGCCCATAACGATTTTGTCCGCGCTTTCACCGAGGAGTTATCTCCCTTTATTTGAAAAAATGTCATTTTATTATCTCGGAAATTATAAGAAGCAGAGCATCGAAAATTAGACCGTATGCACATCTCGATATGCACTACTGCCCACGGGCATAAAAACTTGTGTCCGCGCTTTCCCTGAAGAGTTACCGCCCATAGTTGGCAAACCTCTATTTTATTGTACTCTGTTGTCCTCCCGTATCATTCCAGATAACTGTATTTGGTTTTTGTAGTCGTGTTGACCGTTGTCAGCTTAGTCCGAAGAAGAAAATTTGACAGGGTTGGCCATATATTTTTACACTGGGGTGGGGGCAAAATTTTCGCAATTTTTTTTTTTTATTGACATTCATCTATTTAAGTATGTAGATTCCATGAACGAAAACAAACCCATACCGGAAAGGATTTTTGTAATCCGAGAAGAAATGCAAGAGTTACGGGCCCTCAAAGTTTGCAATTTGGTCCCATGTGCTTGTGCTCACATCTCCTCCGAAGATATCGAACTTAGGATGTCATCTGATATTCCAGTGCGTGCGGTCCGAAGAGAGCACGCGATGTGCCAAATTTTGCCAGTGTCGGTTAAGTGTTGTGGATCAGGGGAGGGGCGGTCCGGGGTACCAATTTTTTATTCTTCTCCGAATCAGATGAAACTTGGAGTGTAACATCTACACCGCCAACCGATCTAGAAACTGAAACAATTTCGAAAATCCATTGAAAAATGACGGAGTTGCGGTCCTTCAAACAATGCAAATTTGGGCCCATGTGCCTGTGACCTCATCTCCTCCGAAGATCTCAAACTTAGGATGTCATCTGATATCGCAGCGCGCGCGGTCTGAAGAGAGCACGCGATGTGCCAAATTTTGCAAGTGTCGGTTCAGTGTTGTGGGTCAGGGGAGGGGTGGTCCGAGGTACCAAAATTTAGTTCGTCTCCGAATCATATGAAACTTGGTATATAACATCTACCTTATACGTTGATCATAAAACTGAAAACAGATCGTAAATCCGTTAAAAAATGGCGGAGATTTGGGCCCTCAAACTTTGAATGTGGGCCCGTATTCTTTCTAATAAACAAAATGTTATTCGTCTCTGAATGAGACAAAATTTATAAAAAATAATCAATGTAACTAGCTGATCACAATACTCAAAACAATTTTAAAATCCATTGGAAAATAACGGAGTTACGGGCTCTCAAAATTCGCATTTTGGGCCGGGTTTGACTATTTCCCAATCCCGTCACCCAATTTCGAGGCAGGGGTGGGGTCACTTCCAAACACTTGAGATCAACTCACACATGTTAAGGGAAAGATATAATCATCCTACTTCATATTTTCCGTCCCTTAACTGCGATTTATTGAGCTCATGATTTGGCCTATTATTATACTTCCATGGTGTAACCAAGGAAGTATATTGTTTTTCTACTGAGGTCGTTTTCCGTTTATTTCGAAATACTCAGAAACTGATTGCAGTAGGAACGCGAAATCTCTAGCGAATGTAGGAATCGAAGGTTTACTAGATATAATGGTATCCGGATTTCCGCCCAATGTTTCTTGGTGGAGTTATGGCCCTTTTGCGATTATTTTTCATTGTTATTATTATTATTATTATTATTATTATTATTATTATTATTATTCTTATTATTATACTTGACACTTTTGTAATCACTATTACTCGAAAAGTACAAGAAGTAGGACACTAAAACTTGGTAAGTAGGTTGGGGTACATGAGTTCTATGCCTATGGCCCATAACGATTTTGTCCGCGCTTTCACCGAGGAGTTATCTCCCTTTATTTGAAAAAATGTCATTTTATTATCTCGGAAATTATAAGAAGCAGAGCATCGAAAATTAGACCGTATGCACATCTCGATATGCACTACTGCCCACGGGCATAAAAACTTGTGTCCGCGCTTTCCCTGAAGAGTTACCGCCCATAGTTGGCAAACCTCTATTTTATTGTACTCTGTTGTCCTCCCGTATCATTCCAGATAACTGTATTTGGTTTTTGTAGTCGTGTTGACCGTTGTCAGCTTAGTCCGAAGAAGAAAATTTGACAGGGTTGGCCATATATTTTTACACTGGGGTGGGGGCAAAATTTTCGCAATTTTTTTTTTTTATTGACATTCATCTATTTAAGTATGTAGATTCCATGAACGAAAACAAACCCATACCGGAAAGGATTTTTGTAATCCGAGAAGAAATGCAAGAGTTACGGGCCCTCAAAGTTTGCAATTTGGTCCCATGTGCTTGTGCTCACATCTCCTCCGAAGATATCGAACTTAGGATGTCATCTGATATTCCAGTGCGTGCGGTCCGAAGAGAGCACGCGATGTGCCAAATTTTGCCAGTGTCGGTTAAGTGTTGTGGATCAGGGGAGGGGCGGTCCGGGGTACCAATTTTTTATTCTTCTCCGAATCAGATGAAACTTGGAGTGTAACATCTACACCGCCAACCGATCTAGAAACTGAAACAATTTCGAAAATCCATTGAAAAATGACGGAGTTGCGGTCCTTCAAACAATGCAAATTTGGGCCCATGTGCCTGTGACCTCATCTCCTCCGAAGATCTCAAACTTAGGATGTCATCTGATATCGCAGCGCGCGCGGTCTGAAGAGAGCACGCGATGTGCCAAATTTTGCAAGTGTCGGTTCAGTGTTGTGGGTCAGGGGAGGGGTGGTCCGAGGTACCAAAATTTAGTTCGTCTCCGAATCATATGAAACTTGGTATATAACATCTACCTTATACGTTGATCATAAAACTGAAAACAGATCGTAAATCCGTTAAAAAATGGCGGAGATTTGGGCCCTCAAACTTTGAATGTGGGCCCGTATTCTTTCTAATAAACAAAATGTTATTCGTCTCTGAATGAGACAAAATTTATAAAAAATAATCAATGTAACTAGCTGATCACAATACTCAAAACAATTTTAAAATCCATTGGAAAATAACGGAGTTACGGGCTCTCAAAATTCGCATTTTGGGCCGGGTTTGACTATTTCCCAATCCCGTCACCCAATTTCGAGGCAGGGGTGGGGTCACTTCCAAACACTTGAGATCAACTCACACATGTTAAGGGAAAGATATAATCATCCTACTTCATATTTTCCGTCCCTTAACTGCGATTTATTGAGCTCATGATTTGGCCTATTATTATACTTCCATGGTGTAACCAAGGAAGTATATTGTTTTTCTACTGAGGTCGTTTTCCGTTTATTTCGAAATACTCAGAAACTGATTGCAGTAGGAACGCGAAATCTCTAGCGAATGTAGGAATCGAAGGTTTACTAGATATAATGGTATCCGGATTTCCGCCCAATGTTTCTTGGTGGAGTTATGGCCCTTTTGCGATTATTTTTCATTGTTATTATTATTATTATTATTATTATTATTATTATTATTATTATTCTTATTATTATACTTGACACTTTTGTAATCACTATTACTCGAAAAGTACAAGAAGTAGGACACTAAAACTTGGTAAGTAGGTTGGGGTACATGAGTTCTATGCCTATGGCCCATAACGATTTTGTCCGCGCTTTCACCGAGGAGTTATCTCCCTTTATTTGAAAAAATGTCATTTTATTATCTCGGAAATTATAAGAAGCAGAGCATCGAAAATTAGACCGTATGCACATCTCGATATGCACTACTGCCCACGGGCATAAAAACTTGTGTCCGCGCTTTCCCTGAAGAGTTACCGCCCATAGTTGGCAAACCTCTATTTTATTGTACTCTGTTGTCCTCCCGTATCATTCCAGATAACTGTATTTGGTTTTTGTAGTCGTGTTGACCGTTGTCAGCTTAGTCCGAAGAAGAAAATTTGACAGGGTTGGCCATATATTTTTACACTGGGGTGGGGGCAAAATTTTCGCAATTTTTTTTTTTTATTGACATTCATCTATTTAAGTATGTAGATTCCATGAACGAAAACAAACCCATACCGGAAAGGATTTTTGTAATCCGAGAAGAAATGCAAGAGTTACGGGCCCTCAAAGTTTGCAATTTGGTCCCATGTGCTTGTGCTCACATCTCCTCCGAAGATATCGAACTTAGGATGTCATCTGATATTCCAGTGCGTGCGGTCCGAAGAGAGCACGCGATGTGCCAAATTTTGCCAGTGTCGGTTAAGTGTTGTGGATCAGGGGAGGGGCGGTCCGGGGTACCAATTTTTTATTCTTCTCCGAATCAGATGAAACTTGGAGTGTAACATCTACACCGCCAACCGATCTAGAAACTGAAACAATTTCGAAAATCCATTGAAAAATGACGGAGTTGCGGTCCTTCAAACAATGCAAATTTGGGCCCATGTGCCTGTGACCTCATCTCCTCCGAAGATCTCAAACTTAGGATGTCATCTGATATCGCAGCGCGCGCGGTCTGAAGAGAGCACGCGATGTGCCAAATTTTGCAAGTGTCGGTTCAGTGTTGTGGGTCAGGGGAGGGGTGGTCCGAGGTACCAAAATTTAGTTCGTCTCCGAATCATATGAAACTTGGTATATAACATCTACCTTATACGTTGATCATAAAACTGAAAACAGATCGTAAATCCGTTAAAAAATGGCGGAGATTTGGGCCCTCAAACTTTGAATGTGGGCCCGTATTCTTTCTAATAAACAAAATGTTATTCGTCTCTGAATGAGACAAAATTTATAAAAAATAATCAATGTAACTAGCTGATCACAATACTCAAAACAATTTTAAAATCCATTGGAAAATAACGGAGTTACGGGCTCTCAAAATTCGCATTTTGGGCCGGGTTTGACTATTTCCCAATCCCGTCACCCAATTTCGAGGCAGGGGTGGGGTCACTTCCAAACACTTGAGATCAACTCACACATGTTAAGGGAAAGATATAATCATCCTACTTCATATTTTCCGTCCCTTAACTGCGATTTATTGAGCTCATGATTTGGCCTATTATTATACTTCCATGGTGTAACCAAGGAAGTATATTGTTTTTCTACTGAGGTCGTTTTCCGTTTATTTCGAAATACTCAGAAACTGATTGCAGTAGGAACGCGAAATCTCTAGCGAATGTAGGAATCGAAGGTTTACTAGATATAATGGTATCCGGATTTCCGCCCAATGTTTCTTGGTGGAGTTATGGCCCTTTTGCGATTATTTTTCATTGTTATTATTATTATTATTATTATTATTATTATTATTATTATTATTCTTATTATTATACTTGACACTTTTGTAATCACTATTACTCGAAAAGTACAAGAAGTAGGACACTAAAACTTGGTAAGTAGGTTGGGGTACATGAGTTCTATGCCTATGGCCCATAACGATTTTGTCCGCGCTTTCACCGAGGAGTTATCTCCCTTTATTTGAAAAAATGTCATTTTATTATCTCGGAAATTATAAGAAGCAGAGCATCGAAAATTAGACCGTATGCACATCTCGATATGCACTACTGCCCACGGGCATAAAAACTTGTGTCCGCGCTTTCCCTGAAGAGTTACCGCCCATAGTTGGCAAACCTCTATTTTATTGTACTCTGTTGTCCTCCCGTATCATTCCAGATAACTGTATTTGGTTTTTGTAGTCGTGTTGACCGTTGTCAGCTTAGTCCGAAGAAGAAAATTTGACAGGGTTGGCCATATATTTTTACACTGGGGTGGGGGCAAAATTTTCGCAATTTTTTTTTTTTATTGACATTCATCTATTTAAGTATGTAGATTCCATGAACGAAAACAAACCCATACCGGAAAGGATTTTTGTAATCCGAGAAGAAATGCAAGAGTTACGGGCCCTCAAAGTTTGCAAGTGTCGGTCCAGTATTGTGGGTCAGGGGAGGGGTGGTCTGCGGTACCAATTTTTAATTCTTCTCCGAATCATATGAAACTTGGGATATAACATAAATATGTCTATCCAAATGTAATTCGCGAACTATGAACGAATGTTGTACAAGCTCACATCTCATTCCCCAAACTATCCGTTACTTATTCATAAAAGTCATATTATGCTACACGCGAAACGGAGATAACTTTTGGGAAATCCAGAGTCCAAAACGGATCCAAATCGACCTGTCCCAGAAAAGTCGTTCATTTTGTTTTCACTTTTTGAAAAAGGCTCCAATATTTCAACCAAAACTTTTGGACTTAGAACATTATTTTTTTCTCAGTCAAGTGAAAAGAGCTCTTCAAAATAATTCCGCTTATATATATAATATATATTATCTATATATACGCCAAAAATTTGTCACTCCCCTCTCTCCTTCCTCCGGCTACCCCATCCCCCGTGGGATGGAACCTACCTCCGATTCGAATACACCCGTCTTGCCGCGGACCAGTCTCAATCGTCTACCATAGAACTGATAGAACGCCCGTCGAATTCCAACAATCATTTCCAGAGTGGTATATTGGTATGAGTTTATATCGGAGCCGTTATAAAGCAAATAACTTGGATTTTAATATAAACCCACCTATTCGTAAATTGTGTAGCCCATGGTGTGTGGTAAATTATCATTTTATCGTGTAGAGTGTGTCATGAGCTATCTGCGTGCGTGCATTTCACTTTTGTATTTTCTTTCGCATCTTCAACGCATTGCATATCATATACAACCAAACAAAATACAAACATTACATTAATTTGGTCAAACAAGCCTTCGTTATACGGTGTATATTTCTACTAACGTAATGACGACGTATAGCCAATTATTCCGTTTGCGATAACAACGATAAACACATAGAAACATGCAAACATCATCAGTTTCGTAAGATCAATTTGTATATTGTTATAAACCGTAGTATACTGCTGATAGACATTCAATTCTTTCCGTGAGTATATGTCTGCCGAATTGGAAATGACTCCTTTTATACTTTCGCAAACTAAAACACCACTGATAGTTTCGTACTCCGTCATTTAAGTCTTGTCAAAAAAGCAAACGTGAAACAACCGCTCATTATTCCTACCATAAAGGAATCTACTTATAGAGAACGCTCTTTTCTGTTCGATTACGTTCAAACTATTTGTGTGTTGTTGTTAATCACTCATTATATTCTTCGGACCGAACGTTCATTAAGCGCGCTTCATGTTATATATGCGAAAACCGACCCACGTGTTTATTGTTTTATATCCGATTCAATAACACATTTTACATTATCTTTAGTTTGGTATTATTCGTATTTGATGATTAAAATACACCAAAACATGTTAAAAATAAAAAATACAAAAAGATAATTTGACGGGATTCGAACTCACGTCGCAATAAAACACAAACTGAAGGTTTGACGCTCTCACCTCTGGGCTACGCACTGCGCTGTTAATTTATAAGAAAATATATTAGTATTAAATATATAGGCATATAACTGTGTATATTTAAACTTTATATTCAAATTGATTGAAATCGAATATAAAAAGCATCTTTACATTATCTTTAGTTTGGTATTATTCGTATTTGATGATTAAAATACACCAAAACATGTTAAAAATAAAAAATAAAAAAAGATAATTTGACGGGATTCGAACTCACGTCGCAATAAAACAAAAACTGAACGTTTGACGCTCTCACCTCTGGGCTACGCACTGCGCTGTTAATTTATAAGAAAATATATTAGTATTAAATATATAGGCATATAACTGTGTATATTTAAACTGTATATCCAAACTGATTGAAATGCGTGACTATATATATATACCCCTTTCCGCTATACGGGGAACAGGAAAATGCACCTATTCTTCCCACCAAATCCAAAAGGGCTAATTAAAGAGCAAGGTAATGTAGCAGGTACATTTGGATATTCTATTCACGCCCCTCCCCCAAATCTTGACCGCTATACTTCAAATTCAAACATCGAGATAATTTTTTTTGACGAGTACATCTGATAGCTAGTGTTCACGCGCATCTAGAGCGCAATTTTCTAATTTTCAGATGGAACGGTTTACTCGTGACAACGCTATATATCATAAATATGTATACTTCTGTAGTCTATCACTAGCCGATTTTTAGCCCCAAATCCAAACGGGCCGATGTAGGAGCGAGTTTAATGCGGTGGTACATAAGCCGGTATACTGTAGGTATGACTCTAAAATTTGACCTCTCTAATATAAACGCAACCTGCTCAAGGGAGTGTTTGTGTCGGGTGGGTTCAGATTTGGAAAATTCCACCGAAGATCAAATGGGCAAAATTACTCCGAAAATCATATATTGAGATAAAAACTTTTCGATGAGTGGATGTGATAAGTAGTATATATACGCAAGATTAGTACACTTTTTAATAATTTATATTGAACGGTTTAACCCTGGTAGCGTATAACGTTGTGACGGGTGATATATATTACTCAAATTCAAACCCTCTCTTCATGACGCAAATTCAAACGGACTTAGCAAGAAGCAAGGCAAATGCATGAATATGCTCACCGATATACTATATAGGTATGTCCGCTCTACTGTAAAAGTAACCTATTGTCACGATTTGACCTGTCCAAAACACTCCCCGGACAAAAGTTTTCCTAGGTATAAAATTTCGTCGAAATCCGATAGTTTTACTCGATTTGACCTTGAACTTACCATTTCGAATTTCAATGTCAGGTCGGGGTCACGACTTGACCCGCCCAAAAGACTCCCCGGACAAAAGTACCCCTAGGTATCAAATTTCGTGGAAATCCGCATGTTTTACCCGATTTGACCTTCGATTGACCATTTTGAAGACCAAGGTCAGGTCGGGACGGGATGGGATGGGATGGAATACCATGGAAGTATATCTGATTCCATGGAATCTGACCTCTAGTTATTATTATTATTATACTACAGTATTTTTCAACGCCCAAATCTCGGAATGTATTAGTACTAGAAAACTCAAGTTTGGTAAGTATGTTGGGGTAAATGAGTTCTATGCCTTTGGCTCATAACGGATATTGTCCGCATTTACCCCGTAGAGTTATCTCCCTTTATATGAAAAAATGTCATTTTATTATCTCGGAAATTATAAGGAGCAGAGCATCGAAAATTGGACTGTATACACATCTCGATATGCCCTACTGCCCACGGGCATCAGAACTTGTGTCCGCGCTTTCCCTGAGGAGTTACCGCCCATAGTTGGCAAACCTCTATTTGATTGTACTCTGTTGTCCTCTTGTATCATTCCAGATAACTGCATGTGGTTTTCATAGTCGTGTTGACCGTTGTCAGTTTAGTCAGAGAAGGAAATTTTGACAGGGTCAGACATATATTTTGACACTGGGGTGGGGGGCAAATTGTTTGCAAAATAAAATTTTGATTGACATTCATATATTTAAGTTTATGTATTTCCCGAACGAAAACAAACTCATACCGGAAAGGATTTTTGAAATCCGAGAAGAAATGCAAGAGTTACGGGCCCTCAAAGTTTGCAATTTGGGCCCATGTGCTTGTCCTCACATCTCCTCCGAAGATATCGAACATAGGATGACATCTGACACGCCAACGTGTGCGGACGGAAGGGGGCACGCGGTGGGCCAAATTTTGCCAGTTTCGCTTCATTAGTGTGGGTCTGGGGAGGGGTGGTCCGTGGTACCAATTTTTAATTCTTCTCGGAATCAGATGAAACTTGAAATATATCATCTGCAACATCAGCCGATCTAGAAACTGAAAGAATTTCGAAAATCCATCGAAAACTGAAATAATTGCAGGCCGTCAAACTTTGCAATTTTGGGCCCATGTGCTTGTGACCACATCTCCTCCGAAGATATCGAACATACGATGTCATCTGAAATGCAAATGTGTGCGGACTGAAGAGGGCACGCGTTGGGCCAAATTTTGACAGTGTCGGTTCATTATTGTGGGTCTGGGGAGGGGTGGTCCCTGGTACCAATTTTTTATTCTTCTCCGAATCAGATGAAACTTGGAATATAACATCTGCAACATCAGCCGATCTCGAAGCTGAACACAGATCGTAAATACGTTGGAAAATGGCGGAGATTTTGGCCGTACAAGTTTGAATTTGGGCCCATATGCTTTCCAATAATCAAAGTGTTATCCGTATCCAAATCAGATGAAATTTATACTATGCAATCTATGTCAGCCGCAAATCACAAAACTGGAAACAACTTTAAAATCCGTTGGAAACTGACGAAGTTACGGGGCCTCAAACTTAGCAGTTTGTGCCAGGGGTTGATGTTTTCCCAATCCCGTCACCCAATTTCGAGGCAGGGGTGGGTCACGTCCAAACACTTGAGATCAACCTACACATATTAGGACAACATATAATCACCATACTTCATATTTTCCGTCCATAAACTGCGATTCTTTCCACTCATGATTGATCCTATTATTATACTTCCATGGTGTAACCAAGGAAGTATATTGTTTTTCTACTGCGGCCGTTTTCTGTTTAATTGGAAATACTCAGAAACTAATGGGAGGAGGACCGCGAAATCTCTAGCGAATGAAGGCATCTAAGGTCTACTAAAAATAATGGTATCCGGATGTTGGTCCAATATCTTTTAACAGAGTTATGGCCCTTTTTCGATTATTTTTCATTATTATTATACTTCCATGGTGTAACCAAGGAAGTATATTGTTTTTCTACTGCGGCCGTTTTCTGTTTAATTGGAAATACTCAGAAACTAATGGGAGGAGGACCGCGAAATCTCTAGCGAATGAAGGCATCTAAGGTCTACTAAAAATAATGGTATCCGGATGTTGGTCCAATATCTTTTAACAGAGTTATGGCCCTTTTTCGATTATTTTTCATTATTATTATTATTATTATACTACAGTATTTTTCAACGCCCAAATCTCGGAATGTATTAGTACTAGAAAACTCAAGTTTGGTAAGTATGTTGGGGTAAATGAGTTCTATGCCTTTGGCTCATAACGGATATTGTCCGCATTTACCCCGTAGAGTTATCTCCCTTTATATGAAAAAATGTCATTTTATTATCTCGGAAATTATAAGGAGCAGAGCATCGAAAATTGGACTGTATACACATCTCGATATGCCCTACTGCCCACGGGCATCAGAACTTGTGTCCGCGCTTTCCCTGAGGAGTTACCGCCCATAGTTGGCAAACCTCTATTTGATTGTACTCTGTTGTCCTCTTGTATCATTCCAGATAACTGCATGTGGTTTTCATAGTCGTGTTGACCGTTGTCAGTTTAGTCAGAGAAGGAAATTTTGACAGGGTCAGACATATATTTTGACACTGGGGTGGGGGGCAAATTGTTTGCAAAATAAAATTTTGATTGACATTCATATATTTAAGTTTATGTATTTCCCGAACGAAAACAAACTCATACCGGAAAGGATTTTTGAAATCCGAGAAGAAATGCAAGAGTTACGGGCCCTCAAAGTTTGCAATTTGGGCCCATGTGCTTGTCCTCACATCTCCTCCGAAGATATCGAACATAGGATATCATCTGATACGCCAACGTGTGCGGACGGAAGAGAGCACGCGGTGGGCCAAATTTTGCCAGTGTCTGTTCATTATTGTGGGTCTGGGGAGGGGTGGTCCGTGGTACCAATTTTTAATTCTTCTCGGAATCAGATGAAACTTGGAATATAACATCTGCAACATCAGCCGATCTAGAAACTGGAAGAATTTCGAAAATCCATCGAAAACTAAAAGAATCGCGGGCCCTCAAACTTTGCAATTTTGGGCCCATGTGCTTGATAACACATCTCCTCCGAAGATATCGAACATAGGATGTCATCTGATACGAAAATGCGTACGGACTGGAGACGGCACGCGGTGGGCCAAATTTTGCCAGTGTCGGTTCATTATTGTGGGTCTGGGGAGGGGTGGTCCGTGGTGCCGAATTTTAATTCTTCTCGGAATCAGATGAAACTTGGAATATAATATCTGCAACATCAGCCGATCTCGAAGCTGAAGACAGATCGTAAATACGTTGGAAAATGGCGGAGATTTTGGCCGTACAAGTTTGAATTTGGGCCCATATGCTTTCCAATAATCAAAGTGTTATCCGTCTCCAAATCAGATGAAATTTATACTATGCAATCTATGTCAGCCGCAAATCACAAAACTGGAAACAACTTTAAAATCCGTTGGAAACTGACGAAGTTACGGGGCCTCAAACTTAGCAGTTTGTGCCAGGGGTTGATGTTTTCCCAATCCCGTCACCCAATTTCGAGGCAGGGGTGGGGTCACGTCCAAACACTTGAGATCAACCTACACATATTAGGACAACATATAATCACCATACTTCATATTTTCCGTCCATAAACTGCGATTCTTTCCACTCATGATTGATCCTATTATTATACTTCCATGGTGTAACCAAGGAAGTATATTGTTTTTCTACTGCGGCCGTTTTCTGTTTAATTGGAAATACTCAGAAACTAATGGGAGGAGGACCGCGAAATCTCTAGCGAATGAAGGCATCTAAGGTCTACTAAAAATAATGGTATCCGGATGTTGGTCCAATATCTTTTAACAGAGTTATGGCCCTTTTTCGATTATTTTTCATTATTATACTTCCATGGTGTAACCAAGGAAGTATATTGTTTTTCTACTGAGGTCGTTTTCCGTTTATTTCGAAATAATCAGAAACTGATTGCAGTAGGAACGCGAAATCTCTAGCGAATGTAGGCATCGAAGGTTTACTACATATAATGGTATCCGGATTTCCGCCCAATGTTTCTTGGCGGAGTTATGGCCCTTTTGCGATTATTTTTCATTGTTATTATTATTATTATTATTATTATTATTATTATACTTGACACTTTTGTAATCACTATTACTCGAAAAGTACAAGAAGTAGGACACTAAAACTTGGTAAGTAGGTTGGGGTACATGAGTTCTATGCCTATGGCCCATAACGATTTTGTCCGCGCTTTCACCGAGGAGTTATCTCCCTTTATTTGAAAAAATGTCAGTTTATTATCTCGGAAATTATAAGAAGCAGAGCATCGAAAATTAGACCGTATGCACATCTCGATATGCACTACTGCCCACGGGCATAAAAACTTGTGTCCGCGCTTTCCCTGAAGAGTTACCGCCCATAGTTGGCAAACCTCTATTTTATTGTACTCTGTTGTCCTCCCGTATCATTCCAGATAACTGTATTTGGTTTTTGTAGTCGTGTTGACCGTTGTCAGCTTAGTCCGAAGAAGAAAATTTGACAGGGTTGGCCATATATTTTTACACTGGGGTGGGGGCAAAATTTTCGCAATTTTTTTTTTGTATTGACATTCATCTATTTAAGTATGTAGATTCCATGAACGAAAACAAACCCATACCGGAAAGGATTTTTGTAATCCGAGAAGAAATGCAAGAGTTACGGGCCCTCAAAGTTTGCAAGTGTCGGTCCCATGTGCTTGTGCTCACATCTCCTCCGAAGATATCGAACTTAGGATGTCATCTGATATCCCAGTGCGTGCGGTCCGAAGAGAGCACGCGATGTGCCAAATTTTGCCAGTGTCGGTTAAGTGTTGTGGATCAGGGGAGGGGCGGTCCGGGGTACCAATTTTTCATTCTTCTCCGAATCAGATGAAACTTGGAGTGTAACATCTACACCGCCAACCGATCTAGAAACTGAAACAATTTCGAAAATCCATTGAAAAATGACGGAGTTGCGGTCCTTCAAACAATGCAAATTTGGGCCCATGTGGCTGTGACCTCATCTCCTCCGAAGATCACAAACTTAGGATATCATCTGATATCGCAGTGCGCGCGGTCTGAAGAGGGCACTCGGTGTGCCAAATTTTGCAAGTGTCGGTTCAGTGTTGTGGGTCAGGGGAGGGGTGGTCCGAGGTACCAAAATTTAGTTCGTCTCCGAATCATATTAAACTTGGTATATAACATCTACCTTATACGTTGATCATAAAACTGAAAACAGATCGTAAATCCGTTAAAAAATGGCGGAGATTTGGGCCCTCAAACTTTGAATGTGGGCCCGTATTCTTTATAATAAACAAAATGTTATTCGTCTCTGAATGAGACAAAATTTATAACAAATAATCAATGTAACTAGCTGATCACAATACTCAAAACAATTTTAAAATCCATTGGAAAATAACGGAGTTACGGGCTCTCAAAATTCGCATTTTGGGCCGGGTTTGACTATTTCCCAATCCCGTCACCCAATTTCGAGGCAGGGGTGGGGTCACTTCCAAAGACTTGAGATCAACCCACACATGTTAAGGGAAAGATATAATCATCCTACTTCATATTTTCCGTCCCTTAACTGCGATTTATTGAGCTCATGATTTGGCCTATTATTATACTTCCATGGTGTAACCAAGGAAGTATATTGTTTTTCTACTGAGGTCGTTTTCCGTTTATTTCGAAATAATCAGAAACTGATTGCAGTAGGAACGCGAAATCTCTAGCGAATGTAGGCATCGAAGGTTTACTACATATAATGGTATCCGGATTTCCGCCCAATGTTTCTTGGCGGAGTTATGGCCCTTTTGCGATTATTTTTCATTGTTATTATTATTATTATTATTATTATTATTATACTTGACACTTTTGTAATCACTATTACTCGAAAAGTACAAGAAGTAGGACACTAAAACTTGGTAAGTAGGTTGGGGTACATGAGTTCTATGCCTATGGCCCATAACGATTTTGTCCGCGCTTTCACCGAGGAGTTATCTCCCTTTATTTGAAAAAATGTCAGTTTATTATCTCGGAAATTATAAGAAGCAGAGCATCGAAAATTAGACCGTATGCACATCTCGATATGCACTACTGCCCACGGGCATAACAACTTGTGTCTGCGCTTTCCCTGAAGAGTTACCGCCCATAGTTGGCAAACCTCTATTTTATTGTACTCTGTTGTCCTCCCGTATCATTCCAGATAACTGTATTTGGTTTTTGTAGTCGTGTTGACCGTTGTCAGCTTAGTCCGAAGAAGAAAATTTGACAGGGTTGGCCATATATTTTTACACTGGGGTGGGGGCAAAATTTTCGCAATTTTTTTTTTGTATTGACATTCATCTATTTAAGTATGTAGATTCCATGAACGAAAACAAACCCATACCGGAAAGGATTTTTGTAATCCGAGAAGAAATGCAAGAGTTACGGGCCCTCAAAGTTTGCAAGTGTCGGTCCAGTATTGTGGGTCAGGGGAGGGGTGGTCTGCGGTACCAATTTTTAATTCTTCTCCGAATCATATGAAATTTGGGATATAACAGAAATATGTCTATCCAAATGTAATTCGCGAACTATGAACGAATGTTGTACAAGCTCACATCTCATTCCCCAAACTATCCGTTACTTATTCATAAAAGTCATATTATGCTACACGCGAAACGGAGATAACTTTTGGGAAATCCAGAGTCCAAAACGGATCCAAATCGACCTGTCCCAGAAAAGTCGTTCATTTTGTTTTCACTTTTTGAAAAAGGCTCCAATATTTCAACCAAAACTTTTGGACTTAGAACATTATTTTTTTCTCAGTCAAGTGAAAAGAGCTCTTCAAAATAATTCCGCTTATATATATAATATATATTATCTATATATACGCCAAAAATTTGTCACTCCCCTCTCTCCTTCCTCCGGCTACCCCATCCTCCGTGGGATGGAACCTACCTCCGATTCGAATACACCCGTCATGCCGCGGGCCAGTCTCATTCCTCTATCAGAGAACTGATAGAACGCCCGTCGAATTCCAACAATCATTTCCAGAGTGCTATATTGGTATGAGTTCATATCGGAGCCGTTATAAAGCAAATAACTTGGATTTTAATATAAACCCACCTATTCGTAAATTGTGTAGCCCATGGTGTGTGGTAAATTATCATTTTATCGTGTATAGTGTGTCATGAGCTATCTGCGTGCGTACATTTCACTTTTGTATTTTCTTTCGCATCTTCAACGCACTGCATATCATATACAACCAAACAAAATACAAACATTACATTAATTTGATCACACAAGACTTCGTTATATGGTGTATATTTCTACTAACGTAATGACGACGTATAGCCAATTATTCCATTTGCGATAACAACGATAAACACATAGAAACATGCAAACATCATCAGTTTCGTAAGATCAATTTGTATATTGTTTATATTCTAGTTATTTATCGAATATAAAAAGCATCTTTACATTATCTTTAGTTTGGTATTATTCGTATTTGATGATTAAAATACACCAAAACATGTTAAAAATAAAAAATAAAAAAAGATAATTTGACGGGATTCGAACTCACGTCGCAATAAAACACAAACTGAATGTTTGACGCTCTCTCCACTCGGCTACGCACTGCGCTGTTAATTTAAAAGAAAATATATTAGTATTAAATATGTAGGCATATAACTGTGTATATTTAAACTTTATATCCAAACTGATTGAAATCGAATATAAAAAGCATCTTTACATTATCTTTAGTTTGGTATTATTCGTATTTGATGATTAAAATACACCAAAACATGTTAAAAATAAAAAATAAAAAAAGATAATTTGACGGGATTCGAACTCACGTCGCAATAAAAACACAAACTGAAGGTTTGACGCTCTGACCACTCGACTACGCACTGCGCTATTAATTTATAAGAAAATATATTAGTATTAAATATATAGGCATATAACTGTGTATATTTAAACTTTATATCCAAACTGATTGAAATGCGTGACTATATATATATACCCCTTTCCGCTATACGGGGAACAGGAAAATGCACCTATTCTTCCCACCAAATCCAAAAGGGCTAATTAAAGAGCAAGGTAATGCCGTAGCAGGTACATTTGGATATTCTATTCACGCCCCCCCCCCCCAAATCTTGACCGCTATACTTCAAATTCAAACATCGAGATTTTTTTTTTTGACGAGTACATCTGATAGCTAGTGTTCACGCGCATCTAGAGCGCAATTTTCTAATTTTCAGATGGAACGGAACGGTTTACTCGTGACAACGCTATATATCATAAATATGTATACTTCTGTAGTCTATCACTAGCCGATTTTTAGCCCAAAATCCAAACGGGCCGATGTAGGAGCGAGTTTAATGCGGTGGTACATAAGCCGGTATACTGTAGGTATGACTCTAAAATTTGACCTCTCTAATATAAACGCAACCTGCTCAAGGGAGTGTTTGTGTCGGGTGGGTTCAGATTTGGAAAATTCCACCGAAGATCAAATGGGAAAAATTACTCCGAAAATCATATATTGAGATAAAAACTTTTCGATGAGTGGATGTGATAAGTAGTATATAAACGCAAGATTAGTACACTTTTTAATGATTTATATTGAACGGTTTAACCCTGGTAGCGTATAACGTTGTGACGGGTGATATATATTACTCAAATTCAAACCCTCTCTTCATGACGCAAATTCAAACGGACTTAGCAAGAAGCAAGGCAAATGCATGAATATGCTCACCGATATACTATATAGGTATGTCCGCTCTACTGTAAAAGTAACATATTATCACGATTTGACCTGTCCAAAACACTCCCCGGACAAAAGTTTTCCTAGGTATAAAATTTCGTCGAAATCCGATCGTTTTACTCGATTTGACCTTGAACTTACCATTTCGAATGTCAATGTCAGGTCGGGGTCACGACTTGACCCGCCCAAAAGACTCCCCGGACAAAAGTACCCCTAGGTATCAAATTTCGTGGAAATCCGCATGTTTTACCCGATTTGACCTTCGATTGACCATTTTGAAGACCAAGGTCAGGTCGGGATGGGATGGGATGGGATGGAATACCATGGAAGTATATCTGATTCCATGGAATCTGACCTCTAGTTATTATTATTATTATACTTGACACTTTTGTAATCACTATTACTCGAAAAGTATAAGAAGTAGGACACTAAAACTTGGTAAGTAGGTTGGGGTACATGAGTTCTATGCCTATGGCCCATAACGATTTTGTCCGCACTTTCACCGAGGAGTTATCTCCCTTTATTTGAAAAAATGTCATTTTATTATCTCGGAAATTATAAGAAGCAGAGCATCGAAAATTAGACCGTATGCACATCTCGATATGCACTACTGCCCACGGGCATAAAAACTTGTGTCCGCGCTTTCCCTGAAGAGTTACCGCCCATAGTTGGCAAACCTCTATTTTATTGTACTCTGTTGTCCTCCCGTATTATTCCAGAATACTGCATTTGGTTTTTGTAGTCGTATTGACCGTTGTCAGCTTAGTCCAAGGAAGAAAATTTGACAGGGTTGGCCATATATTTTTACACTGGGGTGGGGGGCAAAATTTTCGAATTTTTTTTTTTTCATTAACATTTATCTATTTAAGTATATAGATTCCCTGAACGAAAACAAACCCATATCGGAAAAGATTTTTGAAATCCGAGATGAAATGCAAGAGTAACGGGCCCTCAAAATTTGCAATTTGGTCCCATGTGCTTGTGACCCTATCTCCTCCGAAGATGTCAAACTTTGGATGTCATCTGATACGCCAATGCGTGCGGTCTGAAGAGAGTACGCGATGGGCCAACTTTTGCCAGTGTCGGTTCAGTGTTGTGGGTCAGGGGAGGGGTGGTCCGGGGTACCAATTTTTTATTCTTCTCCGAATCGGATGAAACTTGGAATATAACATCCATACCGCCAACCGATCTAAAAACTGAAAGAATTTCGAAAATCCATTGAAAAATGACAGAGTTGTGGGCCTTCAAACAATGCAAATTTGGCCCCATATGCTTGTGATCACATTTCCTCCGAAGATGTCAAACTTTGGATGTCATCTGATACGCCAATGCGTGCGGTCTGAAGAGAGCACGCGATGAGCCAAATTTTGCCAGTGTCGGTTCAGTGTTGTGGGTCAGGGGAGGGGTGGTCCGGGGTACCAAAATTTATTTCGTCTCCGAATCATATGAAACTTGATATATAACATCTACCATACACGTTGATCATAAAACTGAAAACAGATTATAAATCCGTTAAAAAATGGCGGAGATTTGGGCCCTCAAACTTTGAATGTGGGCCCGTATTCTTTCCAATAAACAAAATGTTATTCGCCTCTGAATCAGACAAAATTTATAACAAATAATCAATGTAAGTAGCTGATCACAATACTCAAAACAATTTTTAAATCCATTGGAAAATAACGGAGTTACGGGCTCTCAAAATTCGCATTTTGGGCCGGGTTTGACAATTTCCCAATCACGTCACCCAATTTCGAGGCAGGGGTGGGGTCACTTCCAAACACTTGAGATCAACCTACACATGTTAAGGGAAAGACATAATCATCCTACTTCATATTTTCCGTCCCTTAACTGCGATTTTTTCAGCTCAAGATTTGCCCTATTATTATACTTCCATGGTGTAACCAAGGAAGTATATTGTTTTTCTACTGAGGTCGTTTTCCGTTTATTTCGAAATACTCAGAAACTGATTGCAATAGGAACGCGAAATCTCTAGCGAATGTAGGCATCGAAGGTTTACTAAATATAATGGTATCACGATTTCCGCCCAATGTTTCTTGGCGGAGTTATGGCCCTTTTTTGATTATTTTTCATTGTTATTATTATTATTATTATTATTATACTTGACACTTTTGTAATCACTATTACTCGAAAAGTATAAGAAGTAGGACACTAAAACTTGGTAAGTAGGTTGGGGTACATGAGTTCTATGCCTATGGCCCATAACGATTTTGTCCGCACTTTCACCGAGGAGTTATCTCCCTTTATTTGAAAAAATGTCATTTTATTATCTCGGAAATTATAAGAAGCAGAGCATCGAAAATTAGACCGTATGCACATCTCGATATGCACTACTGCCCACGGGCATAAAAACTTGTGTCCGCGCTTTCCCTGAAGAGTTACCGCCCATAGTTGGCAAACCTCTATTTTATTGTAAACAGGGACACACTACACACCAGGATGAATAAACCAAGGTTTTTTTTTTTTTTTTTTTTTTTTTTTTTATAAGTACAGAGCTCTAATTTTTTTATTGCATATTCCGAATTGGACTAGAGATTATGACTCGAATATACTGCTTAAAAATGTTTTTACCCAGGGCTTTCCGTGTTACGGGGTACGGAATTATTGCAACTATTTTTCCCGCCAAATCCAAACCGGCTGGTTAAAGAGCAAGATAATGTCGTAGAATGTACATTGACATACTTTATATACGTCCCATAAGTTTGACGGCTATACTATTAATGTAACATGCCCAACGGAGAATGTGTGTCAGTGTGGGTTGAGACTTTAGGAAAATTCTACGAAAATTGCAAAGGGGTGAAAATTCAAACATCGAGATAATTTTTTTTGACGCATACATCTGATGGCTAGTATTAACGCGCATCCAGAGGGCGATTTTCTAATTTTCAGATGGAACGGTTTACTCGTGACAACGCTATATATCAATAAAATGTATACTTAAGTAGTCTATCACTAGCCGATTTTTTAGCCCCAAATCCAAACGGGCTAATGTAGGAGCGAGTTTCACGCAGGAGCATGTAAGCCGGTATACCTTTGGTATGCCTTCGAAATTTGACCGCTCTACTATAAACGCAACCTGCTCAAGGGAGTGTTTGTGTCGGGTGGGTTCAGATTTGGCAAATTCCACCGAAGATCATATGGGGAAAATTACTCCGAAAATCTGATATTGAGATAAAAAGTTTACGACGACTGGATGTGATAAGTAGTATATAAACGCAAGATTAGTACACTTTTTAATGATTTAGATTGGACGGTTTAACCCTGGTAGAGTATAACGTTGTAACGGTGATATATATTACTCAAATTCAAACCCTCTCTTCAAGACGCAAATTCAAACGGACTTATCAAGAAGCAAGGCAAATGCATGAATATTCCCACCGATATACTATATAGGTATGTCCGCTCTACTATAAAAGTAACATATTGTCACGATTTGACCTGTCCAAAACACTCCCCGGACAAAAGTTTTCCTTGACATCAAATTTCGTCGAAATCCATTCGTTTTACCCGATTTGACCTTGAACTGACCATTTAGAAGGTCAATGTCAGGTCGGGGTCACGACTTGACCCGCCCAAAAGACTCCCCGGACAAAAGTACCCCTAGGTATCAAATTTCGTGGAAATCCGCCTGTTTTACCCGATTTGACCTTCGATTGACCATTTTGAAGACCAAGGTCAGGTCGGGATGGGATGGGATGGGATGGAATACCATGGAAGTATATCTGATTCCATGGAATCTGACCTCTAGTTCTCAATGGTTTTATTACGCCGAGCGAGTTTTCGAATTACGCGTGCTTTCCTTTTTCGCGCGCATCCACTGCGATGTTTGTTTACTGCGCATAAATTTTTTGTAAACAAGTTTAGTTCAACTGTTTTGAAGTTAATGGTAGTTTGTATGTTTTTATTACGTTTAAATGGGCCAAGTTTTATTTATATTAAGGATAGGTTTGTTTACTTTTCGGTCGTTAACTTGATTTGTTATTTGGAAGGAACTAATTGTTATGCTGAAGTATGGAGTACTGCGCAAGCAATCATCATTACTCTAGATTTTGTTTTGATCAGGTGCAAAACTTTTTATCAATTGTTTTTGCTTCTCTTTGTTGTGTTTTACGTATTAATTTACATTCCTACTCCGTAACGAGTCAGTTAGGGCATTGCTGGCAGTTTGTCGTGTATTAGTTTTGGGGTTTTTGTGTGCATACAGGAAGATCGCGGCCGCGGTGAATTTACTTCTTGAAGTTTGGGTAGCCGTAGTCGGCCATTTCTTTGTAGCCAGGTTGGGAAAGTTTTTGGCTGGTGAATCGGTAGATTGCTACCAGAATGTGGCAGGATTATTTAATCTTGCTCAACAATCGAGCTTCGGCGATAAGATTCATTTATTTGGGTTTAGTGGAGCAAAAATTTCGCAAATGCTCAATGTAATTTCCTTGTTGCGGGATTTTGATCCACACATCATTGCACTACAAATTGGTGGCAATGATTTGTGCCATAATTTTGTCGCCTTTGTGGGGTCACAAATGGGGATTTTAGCTTAAAACTTGCAGACCATACATTCAGTTCATCACATTGTTTATGCTAAGACACTTTATCGGTCTTTCGTGGACACAAACCATCTTGGTATAACATGGAAGTCGATTTTCTAAACTAATGGAATGATATTTTGCTTCCCTTAAGATGCCCCATTGCTTCAGTTTGAGACCATGGGCGTCTGCATGGGCATGCTCTTTCTTTCTTTGTGGGTGGGGTTCACTTGGAGGGTGCTGGTTTGTCTGCCTACAAGCGAAGTTTGAAAGGTGCTATTTTTAACCACTTGAACTTATTGTTTTCTAATTGAACTATGCAGTACAGTTAGTTCTTGTGATTTAGTTGGATGGTTTTGGGGTAAATTTTGGGTGTTTTGTTGTTGATAGCTGTCAGCGTTAAACGCCCGTTTCCTGTGTCCACGCACATGTGTTATTACTGTAATGTTTGGAGTTAACACAACTTTGTTACTAAATTTTGAAAGTAAGTATTTCCAGTCTTTTGTGACATTTTTTTTTTATATTTATATTTTGTCTGTGTGGACTGTATGCTAATTTTGATTTTTTCCCCTTTCATCGGGGGGGGGGTCGAAAAAACGTGATATGACATTAGGCTGAAAAAACTTTTTTCCGGCTCTTGTGTACCCACCACCCCCCTATTTGAAGGAACAAATATGTTTTCCAATTTCATGCGGGGTACCCACCCACTTTTTACCTCCAAATATGTAGTCTCACACCATTTAAGCTTGATGGTCAGTATTACAGTTACCCTATTTCCGTTTCTGGTTCTTCTAAGTTATTCCAACTTTTGTAATAACACGAAACAGGAAGTGATCTAAAAAGAACCTGGTAAAACCCAAAATAACACACAGAATACATGTGCTGATCAGTAAATTATTGATTGTTTCGTCCCCAAATATTGTCTGAGGTAGCTCATTATACATGTAAACAAGTATAAAAGCATTAGTGTACCTTCTTTTCATCACAGCAAGTGTAACTTTAGATGTGTCCCATAGTATCACATGAATTTATGTCAATTATGATTTTTGAAAAAAAATATTAGGGCAACACCACCTGGCAATTAACTTTCCAACAATACAGGCATTCAGCTGAAATCCACCATGTATCACAAAACTAATTTTTATTTCCATGAGCTGAGTTCTTGGGCTAGGTACTGTGCTAAGGCCAGACCCATATCAAGCATTCAGACACATACATGTACGTGTAAATAGAAACTTGAAAATAAGACGGACATATGCAGTCTGCAGAATAAGATCCAAGGAGTGGGTCTATAGCATTACCAAATTCACCATATGTGACCCTTATTCTGTAGCTAGTTCTCCATGGTTGGTCGAGACCAAAATCGAATGAGGTCATCAGAGGTTGAATTTGTTGATGCTATGCCGGGTAGTATCGCCAAATGCGCCCTCTGCAGACCTCGATCATTTTGCTGATGACCACACTGACATAACTGTCCATTTTCATCTGGAACCAGTAGCATTGGTACATGGCAATGTGATCGGATGTAAAAGGCGAATTCCTGAGAGTTGGTTCGTAATCTGGATTTCTGAGAAGCATCATGCCTATATCCACACTAACTACCCCCATAAGCACTATCCTAAGTGTCATACACACCTTAACAATGATGCTGAACACTTTGAGGCAATTATATTGCAGAAATGTTGTAAGAGGAAAATATTATGACCACTTGGAAAAAAGTTCCTTTTTCGCGGCTGAACCACCCACCCACCCCGGCCTACTGTATGGAAAAAAGTGAATGACCCCCCCCCCCCCCCTCCGCTTTCATCAGCTTTTCATGTGGTGTTGTTTTCATCAAACCAGTTGGTTGGTTTTTGTTTGTCCATTTCCTGGACATTCAGGTTGATTTCTTTTCTCTTAGTGATATTGTTTATCGTGTAAATTCCAAAATTAGCTTTTTCTTAAATTTTTCTTTTCAGATCAGATAAGAGGAAAACTGATGAAAATGGCGTGCAGTGTCCAATACGTACATTGTAGGGGTCGCCCTCCTCGTGCTTCCACAGCGCGGTAACTCAGGCGCCGGCATTGGACGTCTCTGATAATATTTCGACATAGGTGAATGTCGTATCGTCTTCTTTGACCTCCAGCATTCCTGCTTTGTCTGCTGATGCTTCCAACACCTTATTACGGCTTTCGTCGTTTCCACCACTACGTCAATCTGGACTCCAAGTGGTGGTTCCACCAGTAGCTCGTGGTGATTTCCGGGTAGTGCGTCGGTGTCTTCTGTTTGCAGAAGCGCATCTTCTTCATTATTGCCAAACTCAGGTTTTCCTTTCGATCTGAACATTTCCTGCAGCCACCATTAGCTGCTCAGTCTGCGACTATTCCTGGTCGTTTTGGGATCCAACATTTCGATTTTGGACCTCGTCTGCAGCATAGTGCGTCGTCCTTATTTCCACCAATGGACTTTCATGGTAATTTGCAACAAACATCTGTTGCTCTTACGACTGGCGGCGGTGTGAGGTCTCAGCAGCAGCTTATTTTTAATTCTTCAGTGGACTTTTGTGTTACAGGTAGCATCCATCATACATCTGCTACTGTTCCGGTTTTCATCTGGTTTCTCCTGGATGTTTTTCTGGGGCTTCCTTAGCTTCTGGCGTGGACAGTCGGAGTGTTCAGCATCAGATGTATGCTTCATGTTCTGTTACTGGTTGTGTTGGGACTCAACGGATTACAGCCAGGGCTCCTCAGTGGACCATTCCATATACTGTGGCAGCTTCATCGTCCTTTCGGGTTGTTCCGGGACTCAGCAATTTACACCCGGGATTTCTCAGTGAACAAATCCTACTTCTGTGACAGCTTCATCTTCTTTTCCGGATTGTTCCGGGACTCAGCAGTTTATACCCGGGAATACTCAATGGACAAATCCTACTTCTGTGGCATCGTCTATTCCGGGTCGTTTCGGGTGCCACCAGATTTCACCTGGGATTTTTTAGTGGACAAATCCTTCTACTGTGGCTGCCTCTTAATCCAATCTGAGTTATTTCGTAACTCAACAGATTACACCCCGGAATTCTCAGTGGACATATCCTGATCATGTCAGTGCCGTGCCTAGTGAGACGGTTCATATAAATACGCCCGATCAAACTCTGCCGGGCATGCATGTATTAAATCAGCAACAGGGTGTGCCTCAACCAAACGTGCTAGGTGCTGATTTCACCATGAAAACTGCAGGGGGGTAGGGGGTTTGCATGCTGGGGCGACAGTTTTGCACCTTTTAATGTTGTATCCATGTCAATACCTCTCACTGCTCATATGTCACCGCGCATTAAGTCACAGATTTTGGCTGGTGAGTTGACTGCTTTCTCTACCATTTTACCCGATGCTAGTGGTTTACCATTATATGCTATGACTGTCTCGGGTGACATGTCAGCTTCTCAATTTTCTTCCAGCCAAAGGCGCCCAAGAAAATTACACCCCTCGAACAGTGGCTAGATGCTAACACAATTTTCAAAAGTATCCCCATTAGATTGATGTAAACAGTATTTATTCCATATAATTCAAATACAGTATGTAACAAACAAAATATGAATCATGAATATTGGTTTATGGAGGGGATCCGACATCAAGCATAAAGCTTATGGGGTCGTTTCCGATTACGTGTGAATAAGCCCACACTGTGAGAATGATAACATAATATTAGTTAATTGTGTTCATACTAATTTTAGAAGATCGTTGTTGGTATATATGTTACTCAGCTACTCACAGTGTGGGCTGGATCGATAGATATATCAAAATGAGATTTTTTTTCTTATGGATTAATAGAAAGAAATTGATTGAAAATAGATTTAGTATAGCGGAACGAAGTATAGATTGGTATAGACAAGTGTGAGGTGACATGATTGCAGGTTTACTCAACTACATGTCCAGTATTCGCAGTATGGCCAAAGATAATTATGACTGGGCTTATTACGATACCAATTTCCGGATGCTTCGTCAGCATGATTCGTCCCTCTTATTTGGGAACTTTATATACGTTCAGATCTTAAGTTCATTCGTGCGGCTTCGACAAATTCATATGCAACTCGTCCAAGGACAACAATAGCCGGTGGTTTCTCTACTAGATCGTCCACCGCTTCTGAAAATACATATCCTGCTGGATATTATTGGACTTTTCATTGAGGGATCCCATATTCAGTTACATGTGGCTGGTCTCACAAATGTTTCGATTGCAAGGGGTTCCATAGTTTTGTTAGATGTCCCCTTAAAAGAAAGCCATTCAATGCAGCTACCTCAGGTTATGTCGCCCCTCGTGGGTCAAGTAAAGGTATTGTCACCTCCCAGTGTGCATCTGCCCCTCGCGTTACCAACACCAGCACGGGTGCATATGCTTAATGAATTGTTTGTGGTTATGACGAAGCAAAGTGGGAGTTTTTATTTAAAGGTTTCACACAAGGCTTTTCATTTGGGTTTCATGGGAGTAATAGATAATCCAGAAGCTCCAAATTTAGCGTCAGCTGTGGAATTTTCTAACATAGGCGTGGATAAGTTACAAAAGGAAAGTGAATTGGTCGCATTATTGGTACTTTTGTTGAGCCTTCTTTTGACCCTTTTATTGTCAGCCCTATTGGTGTTGTTCCGAAAAAACAAATGGGTAAATACCGTTTAATTCAACATTTGTCATTTCCATCTCGTTAATCAGTAAATGATTTTATCACATAATTTGGCCATAAAAGCAGTTTCATAATTATATTATCGGTAATAGACACGTTTAATATCAGCGCGTGCGATGACGTCACGGCGTTCTTCAAATAACTTGCGATCGATGTAGTTTATGATTGTTGTTTTCGATGAATATTTCGCGTTCCTTCGGGTTTATTTGATCATGTGATAAAAGGTATCTCACACTCGACCTATTGTATACGTAATTTATCAACCTCGTCCTCTAAATTATATTTGAACCTCGGTAAACCTCGGCTCAAATCGAATTTAGTGAACTCGGTTGATAAATTCCGTATAAAATAGAAACTCATGTGAGATCCTCTATTTATTACATGATCCTACCCTTATTCCATTCAATAAACCCATTCTATAAATTGTGATATTAGACGTTCGTTTAATAACAGGAAATAGTGCCAGGTGACATTTGACTTCCGGTTTGTCGTCTGTTTACATTCCGTAGGCTACGTCTCAAAATACTATGGCTTCGATATTTTTCCAACAAACTATAATGAATGAAGAGTTTGAAAAGTTATGTTATTAAATATACGCCATTAAATACGCCAAAAAGTCTTTATTTGTCTGGGACTATTTCTTTATGCGGACAAACAACGCATAGTTACATGAAACGTCATCGCATGGCTTATAGAAGACGATGTTAGTTTCGCGTCTCATTTGTTGATGTAAGAGTATTTTGCCGAGTTTTTGATCATGTAATAAATAGAATCTACAACTCGTCCCCAGTTTATAGCGGAAATTACAAAACTCGTCCAGTAAATTATGTCTGGACCTCGCCAAAGGCTCGGTACAGAGTACTACAGACCTAATTTACTGGACTCGTTTTGTAAATTCCGCTATAAACTGGGGACTCGTTGTAGATCCTCTATTTATTGACCATAAGTACAACACTGTTAATTACGCTACCATTCAAAATGCAATTCAAATTATTCAGGCCTTAGGCTATGAGGCATACTGTTTTAAAATTGATGTAAAATCTGCTTTCAGGATTTTACCTACAGCTCTCGATGAGGATCCATTGTTAGGTATTAAGTTTCGCAATTTTTCACCCACTGACCAACGCGCGAAGCGCGTTCAGTGGGTGTACTATTATCGTAGGACTCATGCGTTTCTGCTGAATTGAAATAGTGCCTATGCGTTTCTGCTGAGCTGCACTGACGTTTGATCGCAAAATAAAATTATAACCATTATCAAAGCACACGTTTGGATAACACCGCCATAAACAGTTTCATATTATGATGTTGAGCTCATATCGTCAATAAAATTATAGTTATAATTGATAAAACTAAATTGTACTGCTAAAGTAATTCTACCAATTGGGTAACTAGATTCAGGTTGAGCTAGAACTTGAGAAATTTTTAATTTCAACCAATTGAAATGCCGCTGGAATTGGAAAGGGTTAAGGTTGTGGGGCAACGCAAATGACGTCATCGAAAACAAGGCGACTCAAAATGAGTCAAAAATCGTACACAGTACATGTCTCGCTTCGTCTCGGAATCGTGATTTAAATTCATTCATTTTGACTGTTACTGTGTCCTAAGATATTAGCAACTTGTGGAATGTGCTTAGGAAGGATTGTTTTGATATCTAATAAGTGGGATTTACCTCCCAAAAAGGTGAGTTTCAGGCCTGCATTTGACGATTTGTTGTCAATCTGTATTATCTGATTCTGACAGCGCTCGTGACTCGTCTGCAACTGCAATTGGCAGAATTCGCGTGTTGGACTAAACGTTTTCTCCACTCGATTCTCGAGTCAAAATGCACAATAATCGGTCAAATTCTTTCAATAATTCTATCTAAATACATCTTAGCTATTATTCGGATCAGATCTCCCCGTCGAGAAAGCGATATGTTGACCAAAACGACACTTGAGAAAGTTGTTTACATTTTGAGCGCACACTGCCTGCGGCACAGTACACGCTCGATTTTTATCATGGAAACAAATCAATTTCTTCCATCTAAAAGATAATTACGTGCTGGACCCTGTCATTTTAGGAATATATAAGTATTCCACGCAGACATACCTCAGTCTCAGCTTAAAATTTTGAAAAATAACAGTTTTATCGACATAAATCGATTTGAATGGGAAAATCCCGTGTTAAAATTTATCATTGAAAAAAAAAAATTTCTTCCCTCTAAAAAATAATTACGTGCTGTACCCTGTCATTTTAGGAATATATAAGTATTCCACACAGACACACCAAGTCTCAGCTTAAAATTTTTAAAAATAAGAATTTTATCGACATAAATCAATTTTAATGGCAGATCCCATGTTAAAATTAAATAATAAATTTTAGGGCCCTGCGAATGTTTTCTGAGCTGTTCCATATTGGCCAACAGAGTCTATATTTGACAGGTTCTACCTGATAATTGTGCAACAGTACAGTCGCGTTACTTTATACGTCAACATTGGTCATTATCACCCGACAAATTTATTTCGGTCTATCGTATCAACCCCCATGTAGCCTGACTAAGTGTCAACATTGGTCTTTATCGCTCCACTAATTTTTATCGTCTCATCGGTATGAATTCCATATCCAATTATCCACATATAACCAACCAAACCTCTAATCCCGGTCCAATTTTTTTTTTTTTCATCGCTATAGTCAAGTTACGTAATATTTTATCACGTGATAATTTTACTTATATGTCTATGGTATTACTATAGTATACGGTATACGTATATCAATTGCTATTCCTTTCTATATAATCCTGGTGCCATCTATAGAGTAAGAGATAATTTCAGACCCCTCCCCCAATTTTATATCATTGCCGCTACAGTACAGTCGCGATGCATCACATGGCAACATTGATCGCTATCGCTCTACTAATTTATGTCAGTTCATCGTTCCCCTTTTTCTCCGAGTCTATTTAACCAACCCAACATCTAAACCCGGCCTAAATTATTTTCATCGGTATACCGTAGTTGTGTTACATACATATTTTTATCATTTGATTCCAATTTGCATTGTACCACTATAGAAGTCCATAAATGACTATTCTGGCACTATATAGAGATAACGAAGATTATTACAACCCCCCCCCCCCCCATTTTATAGCCTTGTTGCAACAGTAGAGTTGAGATGCATGATATGTCAACATTGGTCGTTATCGCTCTACAAATTTATATCGGTTCAACCCTTAGTTCCCTGTATCGCCCACTCCTCCCTCAATTTATTTTTTCATTTGTATTATAGTCTCGTTACGTAAATATTTTATCTCTTGTAACTTTTGCTTCAACATGCCGAGTTCTGCTGCAGACGATACAAAACTGACAACATTTCGAAATGTAAGCAGGCTTCAAACTCATCTTATCCAAGAAACTTGTGTATAAGGTGTACTCGCATTTGTTGCGTTAAAAACCAAAGGTCCCAAGTCAAGGTCCAAAATCCCCAACACACTGATGTGAGGTTTAATGATAACTCACATCTACATAACCTAACCAATATAAGGATGTGAGGTGTAATGATAACTCCATCCACATACAGTAATGTCCAAAGTAATTGACCACTTAACCACAGCAGAATTATGGGTAATTTTTCAGGATTTTAAATCCTGAAAAATTACCAATAATTCTGCTCTGGTTAAGTGGTCAATTACTTTGGGCATTACTGTAACCAATATAAGGATGTGAGGTTTAATGATAACTCTATCCACATAATCAATATACGGGTGTGATGTTTAATGATAACGCCATCCACATAACTAATAACTATGTGTGAAAATTAAATAAAAAAATTAAATTCCATGATGGCGTCCAATATGGACTATCTAATTCTGCTCCAAAAACATGTATATTCAATATATGGATGTTTATTGGATGGGGGGGGGGGGGACCGATTATTTCAATGATATTTTAATTCACTGGGATACAAAACCCGACCTACGGGAGCACGCTTCGCGCACGACTGTATCTTAAGCATATGTGCATATTTAATAAACCAACAATTGGAATCCCAACAGAGAAGACTGGCGTAGGTCCCTTGCGCATAGACATCGTTGATGATCTCTATGGGAAACCAACTTGACATTTAATAGACAATTTCGATTAACTGCAATAACTTAAGGAATCTCTAATTGAGCTCAAGCCCAAAAAGAATATTCCTTCAGTTATTGTGCTTAAGCGCAGTTAGAGATACCTTATTGCGCTTAAGCACAATGTGATATTCCTGTGCAATAAGGAATATTCTTATTGCGCTTAAGTGTAATAAGACATTCCTTATTACACGTAAGCGAAATTACATCAATATTGCACTTAAGCGCAATTAATATCTCTCATTAGATCACCCTTGTGCAAATAGTAGAATAATCCTATATTTGTTCCACCCATTGTACCATGGAGATGGACTACACCACCTGAATTATAGGGAGTTTATGTACTATATATAATATATTCCTTATTAAGAGATTCCTTATTGGGTTTTATTATATAAGCGCAATTTGTAAATTCCATTATTGCGCTTAAGCACAGTTAAATATATCCTTATTGCGCTTAAGCACAATAGAGATTCCCTTATTGTGCTTAAGCACAATTAGCTCTTCTTGCGATTAATTAAAAAAAAAATCTAATTGTATTGTAACTATTGTTTTGTCCTTTAATATTTCCCATACATCATGTACACATATATTATGCTAGAATGGTACTATTATTACTAATACCACTCGTAGTAGTTAATACCACCTTACTAGTACTGTCAATATCCTATCATGGTTAGTTTCAAATCATAACGTTAATTGTTATTACTATGTGTGTACTGTACATGTACATCAGTCATCAATTAATAATATTTTGCTATTTTGCATGCGAAGTGGAAGACCCTCCAATAGCTTATCAATACCACTCGGGACAGTGGGTGTTTTTCCTCAATTAATTGAATTTCTTGTTATTACTATGATCGATGTGCTACTATGGGCGCTTCAAATAGTTGTAGACATTTTGAGGCTTTCAGCACTGCTCTGGAGTGGTTAGCGATAAATAAGCTTAATATTTCTCATTGCATGCATTACTTGGACGATGTATTGATAACTGGACCATCAAATGCCTTATGCATGGCTTTTTTGGAGGCCATTTTGCCCTTATGTGATGTTATTGGAGTCCCGATTACCCACGAAAAAACTTGTCCCCTTTCGAGCTTGATGTGATTAACATGTCTGCTCGCTTACCTTCCGATCAGCTTTTACATTGTCAAGAAGTTATTCAGTTGCTTTTGGCAAAACATAAAGCTCCGTCGCTTAATTAATAGAACACTTGGTGCTACAATTCTTGTCATCGCAAAATAAGTAAAAGCCGACTTAAATTTATGGCTTGCATTTTTACAAAATTTCAATGAATGTTCTTTTTTCTTAGAGCGTCGGTGACAAACATCAGCTACTATCACGTTTTACATTGATGCGGTGGTTTCAGCTGGTTATGGTTGCATGTTTCAAAAACAGTTCTTGGTGGGAGCATGGGCCCCAATCGAGAAAACTGTTAATATTGCAGTAATGGAGTTATTTCTCATTGTTTTAGGAGTTCATGTTTAGGCTACTCAGTTGAAAAATCATTGTTTTATTTTTCACAGCTAATATGTCTGTTGTAGCAATTATTAATAGCAAACGACCAAGGATCCTCATTTGTTAATTGTATTACGTCAGTTAGTGTTAATTTGTTTGATGTTCAATATTATATTTAAGGCCAGACATGTGCCTGGTCTTTCTAATCATCATGCTGATTTAATTTCTCGCTTTCAGATCAATCAGTTGTACAAGATCGCTCCTCACATGCGGGATGCTTCCCACTATATTCCGCCATCCCTGAGCTTACAGAACTTACTCAGTCTGTGAATATGCTTCTGACTAACTATTTAGCACCTTGTACGGCGAAACAATATCAGCCAACGATTGATAAATTATCGCTATTTTGTCATAAATACAAGATTCCTAGGGAGCTAGCATTACAAGTAGCCTTCGTCTGTTTGATTTTTGCATATTTGTATGGAACGGGGTTTGCACCTTACAGCATTGCCTCTGTTTTGTCCAGTATATTATTTATCCATAAAATACGTAGTCTTCCGGACCCAACTCAGTCGTTTGTTGTTAAGTAACTGTTGACATGCATGCGTCGTTTGAGACCCACCCTCGACGTTCGTTTACCAATTACCCTTCCAGTTTTGTCTCAATTGCTGGGAGCATTGCCTCATGTGTGTTCTAATCTGTAACAACGGAACAACGCAACCGCATTACGTATACACTTAGTCTAGTGTGCCCTAAATAGAGTTTGTGTTTCTTTAATTTTCGCTTCTCGTTCAAGTCTGGAACAGCATGTATATAGCATATACTTAAAGATGTATTCGGGGGTACTGATATCGTGTAAACAATCTTGCTTGATAAGCACCATAATGCATAACACGAGTTTGCGTTGGGGAAAATAATCAGTCAAGTCCAGAATTAATGTTATTTAATGGAATACTTGAGGGACAATTAAATTGACAGAACAAACTTTTTTTTGGATAATTTTATAACCTGTTATAAATGTGTCGACTGTGCTTATAGTAAAATTGTTCAGCGCCACAAAGCCAGCGGCCTTCCCAGAAATAGACTTTATAAAACATATTGGTGCCGTATCTAGAGGCATCGAACCCCGAATATATCTTTGAATTCATCCGCCATCCTTATGTTTATATATCATTCAGGGGCAGCAGGAAGACGACCAACCATGGTCATGCTGCTCCTGTACAATACTTATCATTTACTTGTTAATAATTTTGTCAATTTATGAGGTTAGTCTATTCAAAGCTTTTTTTCTCACTGCCTTTTTTGGTATGGCAGATATTGGTGAATTGTGTCAAGGCGTGCGGTCCCAACAGGCTAATGTTTTTCAAATTACTGATTGTGTTTTGGGTCCGGACATTATTGCGTTAATTTTTCGTTATTTCAAACACAATTTAGCAGCTGGACCTCATTACATTTCAATTCGGAAAAATAGCAGCCCTAATATCTGTGTTGTCGCCCATGTTGCAGCCTATTTCAACTTTCGGGGTAACATTATTAATTGGGCCCTCTTCATTTATCCGGGTAATAAGCACTTGATGCGCAGTCATTTTGACTCAATTTTACACCGTTGTCTATTATTTTGTAATCTAAACTTTCTTTATTCAAGGGCCATATTTTCCGTATTGGGGCGACTAGCTTAGCATCTTCTCTGGGTTGTTCTGACAATTTAATTCGTTTAGGTAGGTGGTATAGCAATTATTTCCACTTATATATTCGGCCTCATTAATAGGTAGCTTGCTGTATGGTGCCATTATTTGTCAATGACCTTATTAAGTACCGCTGTCAATTTTTTTCGTATGTTTTTCCTTCTTTTTTGTTTTGCAACAGCTGGCCCCTCTTTGGGGTGACGGGATGTCTCGCTTTGCATTATGAAGCGGGCCATCTTGGCGGTACAGCCTCCACTCAGTCATTTGTAAACTTTTATATTGGTTATGAAAATTACACATGGTCGTAAAAGGATAATTTTAGTTTAGTTTATCTACCCACAACTTGCTCATGGGTCATACAATTCCAATGCGGTTATTATCGATGGTTTTATTGCGCAGAGCGAGTTTTCGAATGCGATGTTTGTTTACGTAAGCGCTTGAATTTTTTGTAAACAAGTTTATCTCAACTGTTTTCACGTTAATGGTAGTTTGTATGTTTTTATTACGTTTTAAATGGGCGAAGTATTATTTTTATTATGGATAGGTTTGTTTACTTTTCGGTCGTTAACTTGGTTTGTTATTTGGAAGGAACTCATTTTTATGCGGAAGTGAAGAAGTGCGTAGTAATGCGTAGGTAATAATTATTACTCTAGATTTTGTTTTGATCAGGTGCAAAACTTTTTATCAACCTTCTCCTCCCCATCCGCCTCTGCTGGGTGGGAAGTCGGTTCTTGTTTTTCTCAATTTTCATTTTCAGAAGTTGTTTTGGAATGCTTGGTTGTTGTTTGTTTGGTTATGTTGGCTGTGTGGATTGTGTCGTATCTTTAAATGTGTGTGGCCATACAGCCTCCAATCTTCCATTTGTAAAATGTTATATTGGTTATGAAAATTAGACGGTCGTAAAAGGGAACAAAGTGATATATTGAATTGATATAAAGTATCGCATCAAAGAGAAAAATGCATCCTGTTTTCAACAGCGTTCACTGTGTATATAATAAAGAGCGTCAATTGCTATTTTCCCCTTAAATTGTAAAACACAAAGCCATTGTTCGTGGAAAGTTGAAAAACTAATAGATTTCTCATATGGGTATAAGTCTATATTGGAAATACAAAGTCGGTATGTAAGTATTTCACATATTATAGACCTATATTCATCACCAGGATATTATAGAAGCAATACTTGCTAGGTTTAATTATAGTTTGGACGTTTATGTGCCGCTTTAGTTATTATACCACGCGTACTCGATAGGTAATCGATCACAATATACATATTATGCAGATGTTATTTCTGAATATATCAATCGAAAGTGTGCAATACTAAGTATTTTGATTGCCTGCTATGAAGAATTTTATGAAAGTATATGTCTGGAAATTTTTCCACCTGTATGAACGTACCCTTAGATAATAGTTGGTGACGTCACAAAATCAAATATATTCTGTATATATACGACCCAAAACGTCCGACTTTGGTTCGTTATTAGTCGTTTTCGGGATTAGTACGTACCCACCCCGCGAGAATGTAAAACGTGTAAAACGGCAACCCGCTGACTCCATTGGGGTGTTCAACTTCAACGTCAACATGCGACGTGTTAAGGATACATGCATGACAGTTAATATAGTTTTGACTATATTTCATTGTTAAAGAGATGTGCGTCCCGCTAAATAGTCGATTTACATTATGAATAGGCGATCAGAAAATTATGCATCAAGCAATAGTTATGTAATTAACGTTCCAGACGGGGTTTTTAACACACGGGAGAGGACAGAGAGTGCTTAGAGATTGGCTTGGGACAGCAACAATAATTATTTTTTTGATTTTCCGGTTTCTCTGGTTTAATCAAAGTTAGATAACGGCACCTCGTAGTCTTCTCATCATAAGATAAGATAAGATAAGATAAGATAAGATAAGATTTATTTGCGTAAACACCAATAAAGGCAGTATGCTAAGAATACAATGCATAATAAAACAATAAGTAATACATATTCATTCTGAACGCTTATCAAAGAAGCACGTTGCAGATTTTGCTGCTTATGTCAGGGGTATCATTCTTCATTACACAATTTAATTTCTGATCGCTTGTAAAACTACTGTGATAACTACCAACAATTTGGAAAAGTTCATTTCTGAGATCTAAATAGTACACATTCCATAATGAAGTGATATGCATTTTCTATATTAGAATCGGTCCTGCATTTAAGGCACAATCTTTTCCCTTCCCTAATTATATTATGTCTACCTTTCTCGATAGCGAGATTATGATCCCTAATACGCAGTGTTGTAAAATTAATCCTATTTTTACAGAAAGGGAGTTTGTTAAGTAAGTCGCTAAGATATAATCATTTTTAAACAACCTTCTTATTTTCTTAGTTTATTTTTTCTCTCCATCTTGTTTAGTGTCATCAAATATAGATATCTTGAATTCGTTCACATGTTCTTCCCAAAGCTTACACTTGAGAAATAAATATGCATAAATGATAGCTCGTTGGCCCATCCGCCACATTGTTCGACCCATGTATTTCCAGTTGACATTTACATGCCTGTAAACTTGTACCGATTGCCTTCGGATAGTTAGATGTTATTGAACTCTATAACAAAGAACGGCGGAAATCGAAATGGCACGTGAACCCTTACAACCCACTCAGTGACTAATTGATTGGTCGGAGTTCTAGATCCTATTCTGGTCGGATTGTTGCCCGGTATGGTAACTAATCGATTCACCCAAATGACCCCTATACGTGTTCGTGGTACCATTTCGTCTGACGCGTGTATGTTGATTCATATAACATGTCTGGATTTGGTGGAAAATGATGGTGATGCTCCTAAGCATTTCGACCGATGTAGTACGACAAGTACTTCTCGAGACAAACTCCGGCGTTTGAGAGTGTTATTCTGGCCTTCCGCATGTCTCGTTACGTTTTGGACATTAATGAGGTGGTTTAAATCGACAGACTGCTAACTTCGCCAGTCAAACTTAACAAACTATAATTATCTGTGCCGGAGGCAGGAAAATATTATCAAGTAGTGATACAGATATATATATACACATATACATGTATTTCCAACAGAAAGTCCGCGCAACATTCCACAGCGGTTTTAGTTGCCAATGAGACACATGCAACCTCCATATGGTATAGCCAGCATTAAATATTGCCGCTATACTTGTGCGTATATCAATTCACACTGGGCATTATGCAAGTTTATCAATAGGCTATATAGTTGAGCTACATGTACATGTACAATCGGACACGTTCTCCCGCCACATGCACGATGAGAAGCATTATAGTTTGAAGGTGCTTGGCGGCCGAAGTATATAACCTATGTACGTGTATATGTGCATGGTACAATTTCATCTGACGCCTGTATGTTGCTTCATAGCTCGCAAGACTACTAACAGCTGTAGTTAGATAATACTCAATCTTTCGAACACCAACTGGCACTACTGACTTAATATCGTTCAAATATGTATTGTATAGATGTATATATATGTATTGTGTTAAAATATGTTTTACATTATATTGTGTCATCATTATGTATACATGCAAACGGCTCTCACGAGCGTCTTTATGCTAATAAATATATCTATCTATATCATGTCTGGATGTGGTAGAAAATGATGATGATGCTCCTAAGCATTCCAACCGCTGTATATAGTACGACAAATACTTCTCGAGACTGATAGATAAACTCCGGCGTTTGGGAGTGTTGTTTGTCGGCCTTCTGTCTTGGTGCGCATTGTGCATGAACGGGGGGGGGGTTTAACTCGAAATTATTCTAATTTCGCCCGTCAAACATAAGAGACTATAAGTATCTGTGCCGGAGGCAGGAAAAGTTTTATCAAGTAGTGATACAGCTATACACACGTACATGTATATCCGATAGTGCAACATCCCAGAGCGGTTTAGTATAGTTATTTGCCAATGAGTCAAGAAACGTTTCATGTACTATAGTCAGCATTAAATATGACCACTATACACACGTGCGTAACATTTCACACTCGCTGTTATGCTGAGTTTATCAACAGACTCATATAGTTGAACTGCCATCCGACGCGATCTCCCAACACATCGTGAGAGATTGAATAGTGCAAATACAGTGTATAATGGCGATTATATAGCGGACGAAGTCAGATGTTGTCAATCTAAACCTCTCTACTATGGAAGATGGACGAGTGAAACTCCGAATGTGACAACATGCACGACTAGATAATTATATACCTATAGCTTCATCTCGCTAAAAGTAGACCCAGATCTTTAGGACACGAGCAATTTATTACCGAAAGTGTTTTACATTGTAATTTTGTTACATAGATATATATATAAGAATATTTCAAACATTCCTAAGCGCATGAATCAGACAAATTGGAGCATTCGGCGGTCAGGGGCGTGTGGCTAGAGTGTCTCTTTTGTGGAATGAGTGTCCACCAACTGCACCCCCCCCCCCCCTTGAACCAGACCGTACTACATGTACCAAATTTGGGAAATTTAGTTTGTACCCTCTCCCCCGGGTTTGAATTTTCCGAAGCTCAACCAATTTCCATCCCACCCCAACTGCCGCCAGATCTCTGTGAGCACTCATGCAGAAGAAGTGTTGTACACATTGAAATCACTGGGCGTATTAGTGGTTAGTTGATTCGTTTTGTGTTCGCGTCGTTTTTGGGCGATTTTTTCAGTTGTGCTTGTGGAGAAAATACAGAGCATGCAGTTAAAGTCACTGGGAAATTACATATAAACTATTATAGAAATTAATTACCTTCGATAATCAACTGACATACTTGCCCAGATACACGAATGAGGTCACCCTTTGCATGGAACATCAATCCGCAGTCACCGTGAATCGAACAAGTTTCGCCTCAGTTCGACGCTTTAATGCGGTATATGTACATTTCTGACTAATCCACCATGCATGCAGGGGAGCTTCGTACATAGTACAGCACGTATGACTATATACTTACATATGTATATGTATCTATATATAATCTACGTATTCGTGTTTTAGTAGTCAGCGACATCACCTGAACAAATCGTCATTTGGATGTTTGCCACCTTGGTTGTTTTGCGGAATTTTTCAAAATTGAAGTACGAAGTGACAATATTTCAATGCTATCAAGTTTTCTTATATACACCATATATATATTTATCTCTTTCCAAGGATACATTTACCAAGACCTATAATAATTCAACAATTCGAACACCAAGATCTAGTCCACATTTTCATGATCACCGCATGGACTCTCATACGGGGAAAAAGACTTTCAACATGACGTGGCTATATGTGGTCTATATGTTGGTGAGGATGTCCGCCTTGAAATTTATAACAGTACCCCCTCCTCCTTCATTGCACCAGACCAAACTCCCATGTTCGATAAATTCCATTTTCACCCCCACCCCCACCTCTTGCGTTGGAACTGTCCAGTTCTGAAACTGGAACCAACTGGGGCCTGCTATGACACCCCCCTGATGTTTCCAACTGATGGCCATTTCAGACCATTATTTTTACCAAAATTATAACAATATGCCACTGTTGGTATAAAGAACTGGTGAAAAATCAAACAATGAGAACAATTTAAACATATATGTGGTGTAACGCCCCCCCCCCCCCCCCCAACAAAAAACCCTGTCGTCACGTCCCTGCATGACATCACGGTGTTCCAGGAACAAGATGTGTCCTGGTGTTTGTATTCATTGGTGAGGAATACGTCTTGGGGACCTATTGTTCGTGAACGGTCAAAAAAGCGGATTTGTCAACACTTTTACTTACCAATATTGACCTTTAGTAGGATTTTATTGAGGGTCCATTGTCTTTTCAGTCGCTAGGCCATACATGACGTCGTTTTCAGATTTACGGGTGGAATAAAGGCTGTTCAGAGGGTTTATTTCATCGGGGAAACCGCCATTCCACTGAAACTCTGGAAAGTAATTGACAAACTTATCCAGACACACGAATCAGGTCATAAATTCCGGCTTACCAGGATTAGAGCCAGTTCTCCATAGCTGCATGCATGGATGGCTTATGTTTGCCTGTATATCATGCGTAGAAATTCGATGAATGAATTCGAGTTGACCTATTTGAATAGGCCAAATTGTATACATATGATGTGTGTGGTGTGTATGCATTCCGTGTCAACGACCCCAAGGTGTTGATTTCCAATCGGTGCGGGTTTGTCCCAATTGTTGAATATAAATGTCGGGGAGAACTCGAATTTAGCGGGTAAAGTGAATTGGCTTATTTTTTATCCAGAAAATAGCTATTCTCGACTTCCAGGCTTTTGTTTACGCAACTTGTTTTGCTTATTTAGATTCACCGAAACAACAAGTTTAGAAAGAGAAAAGTCACCCATGCAGGAGGTATGGATTTTGTTTAAACGGGACGTATTATGTATTGGTTTGTCCGTTCGTCAGCCCGTCTGTTAATTTTTCGTTTCCGGGTGTTAACTTTAATTCGAAATTTAGATTTAAGCATCTGGACGCTCATTTTTACTAGAGTTATGACCATTTGGTGAAATTTGAGCTCAATTTTCGTTTCCGGATAATAACTTTAGTTGATGTTGACTGAATTCATAGAATGAACTTTGGCATGTAGGTATACAAGCATCAAATACGTATCAAGTTCCATTTTTGGGTTCTATCCACATAGACACTTGGCGAACTTTTTCCGATTTTAAATTCGTATTTCTTTATTTCCACTGGCAGATAATATAACTCCAATTTGGGCAGATTGATAACCGTCAAACCGATATGTGACTGAATCTGTTCAAATGAAAAGCAGTGTTTTGTGAATTGTGCAATTATTTTCACAATAGTCATGATTATTTATTTTTTTTTAGTTATAAAAATTATAGTTATTGGGTTTCAGATGATTACTCTCCAACTAATTATGTATCCCTCTGAAATTCTCTTTAAAACAGACCAACTGGCATATTATGCCACGCCTCGTGCTCTGTTTCATGTAGTTTCAATCACAGGCCCCTGGTATACTATATAATGTTATATCTGGTATTTTTCCCCCGGGGCCGGTGGTTTCAATGACGTTTTTCCATAATAAAATTACGTTGTTTCGTATCTAGTTTTAGTTTATATGTCACATTTCGTTTTATCACTGTTTTTCTGTGGAACACATGCACCAACAAAATATGTTAAATTATATCTTGAATAACTGGTGGCCTGGAACCACCTGGAATATATATTTAATAAATTTGCTAATGTAATTCTGAATTGACAATTTTTTTTTAAATATGTCAAAAGGTAATCTTCTGTATATATAGGGATTGACTGGACTACCTGCTTGTCGTATAAAACCCCTTAAATGTGATCTTTTTCCTCCATAGTATATATAGCTTCCAAATGTACAATAGGGATTACCACTTTAAAGATGCCACATGGATTCGACACAAAACAAACTACCATTGTTATGTTTTCGATACCAAAATATTCGACCCATGATCCAGTTATTATGAGTTTTAATTGTCAGGTATCGACTTTCAAAAGAGGAAGTTTTTAACACGTTTAGAAATTTTGTCAGGCTAGAAAAAATTCCAACGATCGTCTCTGATGAAGCGCGTCCATTTTTTTTTCCCAAAAAGCGGTAGATAATAAGAGCGATCTCTGTTATGACCATTTGTGCTCGTTTTCAACGTAAACCAGGTGTATTCCATGTAAATCATGCCATGAATCTCTACTCTGGCATACTCCACCAATACAAAACCTTTGAACTTTTCACAGGGAACCTTATAAAGTCGAAAAAATAACGCGGGGAATATATTTCTTAGTTATTATATGTTCCTTAATAATGTACTTCGCTGTATGTGAAGGTCCCAACTCGAAATTTCACGATTGAAGTGAATTTGTGAGCGATTTTGCTTTGCGTCGCTTACAATTTGGAATTATTCATGGGTAATTTTTTTTTTGCGATATCGGCTGACAAAAGTCACAGAAAAGCATGCAATTTGGAGTTGGGTCCTTCACATACAGTGTAGCACATTATTGAGGAACAGATAATAACTAAGAAATATATTCCCAGTGTTATTTGTTTTTTACTTTACAAACTTCCCTGTCAAATCTTTTAAAAGTTCCAAGGTTTTGTACTGATGGAATATGATCTCTACGGCCGTCAACCATCTGGAGTAGAGATTCATGGCATGATCTAGATGCCATCTTAATTATCGCGACGCCTGTGCCATATGAACGGTGATAATTTCGAGTATTTTTCAATTTTCTGTTGCCCGTAAATATTTGGTGTCAAATCGGACCGTGTATCTTTAATTTCTCGCTTTCTGCTGAATACAAACACGTTATTTACACACACATTATTAAAAAGTAGCAAAATTACTCACTCCGATTTATCCTCCATTCTGTAATCCAAAAGCAAGTTCACGCTTCTGTTTCGCGGGAACTCAAAAGAGAAAATAAACCTACTCCCAAAAACTTAGAATATCATCATAGATTCCAATCAGAAAAGACACCTAGCGTGAATAACCTGACGGAACCAAATCCTGCATGCGCCACCATTTCTTTGAAAGTGTTAATAAATCATCCTTGTTGAGGTACCACAGGCGGCAGCGTTTGATTGTGAAAAGTAATAATTGTCAGCTTTTCATCGCCTCATAGTTATACGTTGAACAACGTCTTCGTCTGTTCGCCGCGAATTTGAGTCGTCGCTAATTACAATATTTGAGATAATGAAATGTCTAAATTACTTCTATCATCGCGTAGTGATGCGCAAAATCGTTGTCATATAGGATACCGGTCTACCTACCGCCGAACCTATTGTACCGGCTTATCGTTTCCGTAGAGTAGTTACCGCTCTCTTAATCTACGCTATGATTTTGGTATTTTTGTTTCAATACGATCGCCGATAACATAATATTCTGTGTTGAGCATCGAGAGTCCCACCGGCAGAAAATCTCAATGCAGTGTAGTGCGGTCCTATGCTAAACTGACATGACTCATTTGATCCACCAAATCGTGTCTGCGGGTCCTCTGAGAGGAATAAGATAGGTCGATGAAACACTGATAGTCAGACTATATATTCCATATACGTTTTATGCATTTTTTTTTATAAAATTCTTTTTCTTAACACTGAAGTGAAACAAACTCTCTTTATTTTACCATATTTGGAATATGGAGTGACCCATGCTGAAAAAAAGTCAGGAGCATTCTTTTCTAAATGATATAACTTGAATAAGTCTTTCTGCATGCTGCATAAAGTATCAGTATAAACGTATTTAATAGAATATAATGCGTCAAGTTATTCTGATCTATAGAGACACTACTGCTAATCCATGGTCTAGCTGGACCGGGTTTAAACCAGATATGACAAAATGCGAACTTGTGGTTACGAGTTTAAAAATTTGAAACCATAAACATACCATCTTTCCTTTTTATATGCAATAGGACACACATAATTATGAGTCCATTAATAGGTTTTTAGTGGTCCATATTTATGTCACCAAAAAGCGGCAGGGAATAAAAGAGCCTTCTCAATCATGAGCTTGTGTGATCGTTTTCTATGTATTATTTATGGATGATTTTGTGGATTTTCTCGTTGCCTGCATGAATGATGGTGATTGTAAGTATTTTTCATTTCCTTTTTCGTCGTAAGCCGACAATTGGCGTAGAAAATACTGGATTATTCAGGGGGGGGGTTCAGGAAAAAATTCCGGACGCTAGGCAAAATTTTGTTCCGACCTCTGGGTACCTACCACCCCATAATTTTTATTTGATTCTGGGATAGGGACACACCACCACCCCCCAAACTGCTTCAAATCACTATTATTCAGTTTTCCTTATCTTTACCGATCTATATGTTCCGTATCATGATTACAGAAGCATTCCTACTTTTTATTTGATTCTGGGTTAGGGACCCACCCCCCCCCCCCAAACTGCGTCAAATCACTATCACTCAGTTTTCCTTATCTTTACCGATCTATAGGTTCCGTATCATAATTACAGAAGCATTCCTACTTTTTATTTACCAACAGGACTGTAAATTTTCAAAACAATTCTCCAATAAATGTGGGCTGTAGGGTGCATGTGCTGATGGATTGACATTTGAAATCCAAGATGGCTGCTGGCGGCCATGTTTGTTTTAAACGAATTTTGGGAGGGAAGGGAGGCTCCCATCTAGAGGTCACCTCGAAGATCCATATGAAGTTTGTGACGATTGGAAGAGAAATGTGACCTGTAAGGTGTGCTAAAGGATTTAGTCATAAAAAAGTTAAATCCAAGATGGCCACTGGCAGCCATTTTTTTGGTACAGATTTCGGGACAAAATGTGATGCGCCCATCAATAGGTCACACTGGGAATCCATATTTTGGTTATGATCGGGTGAGGGATAAGCTCTGTAAGGTGTGTTAAAGGATTTAGTGATGCAAAGAGTAAAATCCAAGATGGCTGCCGGTGGCCATGTTTTTGATCGAAAATCGTTCAAATTTGACAGCTCCCATCTAGAGGTGATCCTAGACCCATATACCGAATATCGTTTAAATCGGTCAAAGGTTTTTTAACACCTTTGTATTATTTTATTATGGTTTTATGAATTGTCTATTATTATTTGAAGAGTTTACATTTAACTATTTAAATCCGAGCCTCTCCATGTCAATGTGCATTGATAGATACCTGATGAAAACGTTTAGCAAGCTGACCTTTTTTATTACCCATTGGTGTCATCCCTCATTATTAACTGATGGTGAACTCAAACCCCCTACCAAGAGGTAAGTGCATTCCTATTACACAATAGAAGCATTCTTAAAACCTTTTGTCCCATTATTTTGAAGAAAAATGACAACAGGAAAATATTTTTAAGAGGCCAGTAAATATTTTGTAAACCGGGCTGCTGAACCACCCACCCACTTTCGCCTAGTGTTCGGGAAAAAACTGCAGACCTCCCCCCCCCCCCCCCCCCCCCCCCCCCCTCCTGGATTATTTGGTTTTAAGTCGGAACATGGCTCTTTAGACCATGATTTTATCTGTCACACGGTGGTTTATACCTATAAGTTTCCATAAACAGGTTTCAACTGGAGATGACGAATCCCGACTTAGAATTTCCAATGTTTGATATTTGGTGCTTTATAAGCCACATAAAATTATGCTGTGCGCGGCAAAGTAGTTACTGTATATCCCGGTGTGGCTAGCGATTTGCATGGTGAGGTAGTTCTATATGAACAACAATATGCAAATTGTCTGAGACGGCTCCATGAAATTCAGTCAACGCGAAACAATTCGCATTACAATATAGATCGTCTGGCTGTGAAAACTTTATCTAAATTAATATCTAGTTTTCCCTTATAATTTCTAGGTGGTAACCATGCACTATTATCGCGGTTTTTATCATGTGGCCCAGTCGATCATATATTAGTGCTAATACACGAACACCTTATCCGTTAAGTGTTGCTATACATACCTACTCGTGTCTCGATATCTGTGGACAGTTTATTCGCTCTGTTTTTCGGTTCTATACTCTCCATTGTGTGACAATATAATTTACCTAGGCTCCAGCTTGACAAAATAATTTACCCCACAGCTACATTTCTCCTACGTGCAAGCGACTCATTGAGAGGAACACAAAAACGACTTAGTTATAAACCAGTGATCTGGCATAGTCGTAATCAACTTACGAACTTATGCAGTAGACCAAGGAAGTAACTATTTATTGGTCACAATAACATACACCAACTAATTTATTTACAGTTTCTTAAATATGCCATTTTCATATCAGATATGCTACTTTCTTAATTCGATGTCTGAAACATTTGTCTAATTTCACTCGATAAGGTAAAATACTAAAATGACGAAACACATTCCCATGTTCCAATATTCAACTTTGATGTGCAGTAAATATTTCATTTGGAAGTTTTATCGGCCATACGCATGTGACATTGCTATTCAGGTTTTTAAATAGGGCAACTGGCATTCGGGTACTTCTATGTATACCTTCGCATTTCTAAATTCAATATTAGATTGTCTCTGACCTCACTAACACTTGAAACTTGAAAATGTCATAACCTGGTCGCATGCGTGTGACATGTCGTCAACACTGTAAGATTAAAGACATATTATGGACTTGTTCGGGTGCGTGAAACTGATAAATTAGTACTCAAGCGCTATGCCAACTGAGGGAATATAGAATTCTACTAACATCGCCCAAAATCTCGAAGAAATCTACCATACAACTCCATAGAAAACACCGTCTGAACTACGCTCAATTGTAAATATTTACATCTTGATTCGGGACGCAACAATCGGCGATAAACTAACGAAATGATTTCAACATGGACTGACGGTGCAAGTGTATTGTAAATTTGGGTTAATATTCATAAAAATAACTACTTTGAGCAAGATTATTCTCCAATTCTATTTGATCACCCAACCGGAGTGTATCGCGTCACTATAATATTGTGACTAATATTGTGATTAGTATAACATTTGCATGTATATTTATTTAACATGTATACACTTGCCATTTGTATATATGCTCTCCTAAATTGAGGAGGTTAACACTTATTACCTGCATGTTAAGTGTTGCTTTACCCCACTCACTCGTACACATGTATCATTATGTACCCACGAATAGCTGAGACATAATTTCTCTTTTGTATAACCGAGACAACAGTGTCAATACTTATCATATATTTGTTCATAATTTTGTTCTTAAATCATTTGTTATTGTACAAATAAAAGAAAATCAATACAAAAAATGCCCCTACTTCAAAAGTTTTCTGTTAAAAATAGCACATGACCCACTTTCGTCTTTTTATTCAGTGAAGGACCGCTGATTTGACTCATGATGTATCTTTGGGTATGACTATATAATAATCCACCAGAATGGTCGGCTCCAGGAATATATGAGTTATCTTTTCGTGTGCAGAACGGAATGGAGTGCCAATAAATCCACCATGCTAAGATAAGCATCACGGTCGCACAAGAGCGTCGATATTCACCATTGACAAATCGTTGTCATGGCTTCTATTTAGCATGAACCAATAAGAGCGTTTCTTGTTTTAGTCATCGTAAGATAGTAATTTACTACAAGAAATAATCTATACTGACTGTCTAAGGCAGTTTTGATATTAACATGTCTTTATATTTAAGTTTTAAGGCCAAAAATAGTTGAAAATGTGGAGGAATTTTTTTTTGGAGCTGCGGGATAAAAAATAGCTTTTTTATCCTCTTGATAGAGAATATCAATCCTGTATATCGATATTCCATATATTCATCTATACACACGTTTCCCCTGTACCAAACATTTTACATGATATTTTCAAGGTTGTACCAGATTTTTGTAGAATATACCTTGTGTATGGACATAAATATAACAAAATAGATTCAAGTTAACCTTAAATATGTATAACTCGGGCAGAAATCTGTAATTTACCATAATTTCTCCCTGAAATACCATTCAATTTGCCCGAATTTGACCGAAAATATCCCCAATTTTCGTGAACATCTTCCAAATTTTGAGCTTTCAAAACGTTTGTGAGGCTGCAGCTCTCCCAGCCCTGGTCCGTACGGCTATGCATGCATTGGAGGTTCAAATCAACCATGTCCCCGCGTACAAGAAAATGGGATAACACCCTCCAAATTCATGTCATTCTCGGCGAGAAATCACGTGAATCATATCGGCCTAGTTCTATTGATGGCATGCGAATGTTTATTCGGCTACAATCACAACCTCTATATATATTGAAATTATCCTATTATCCTCTTCATTAGTTAGTTTCCCTCAACTTAGTTAAGAAATTTTAGTCATATACTGGGAGCTTGTCAAACTAATTGTGCCACTCGAGCAGTCGCTTAACTATCACGAAGTAATATATTTTCTTGCACAATCGGCTGCACGTGTACGATATGTGTACGGGCATATTATTATCTTTTCTGTACAGGAAATCCGATGCAATTATATTCCTTTATGACGAGCGCTTTTTCGACGATAACGCATACCGGAATTCCTATACACACCAATAATAAAACAGCATGTATCAGTTACAAAATAGTGATAGCTCTCGTAACTGTTAGTGATCTCATAAACAAGGAGGAGTTATGTTATCCTAACAGGTCAATTAACTCAACTGTCGATAGAGAAATACCGCGCAGTCTTTTTGAGGAAATCTACAGTCTAATAATTTCAGAAATGCGGTGAAACTTGTGACTTTGATTGGGAATGGTGCCCTCGTCGATAGACGCGTTTGATCGATGGTGGCGCGACAAAAATACCGCCACAGATCGCGTGACTATACACCACACCGTATAATCAGGTAACGCAGCTTCTCTGAGGTTATACGATTAATATATAGAGAATTCTTACAATTTGTGTTTTAATACCGAAATATCTCGTGAGTGTCTGGAAAGAAATATCGAATTTTCACGAGCGGCAGCAAGCTTCAAATTTTTCGCTCGCGTAAACCACCGGCAGGCTACAGTGAAATGTAACGAAACCTATACAGTGATATAACGAAATCGTATTTCACTGTGGTTTCTAAGAGATACATACAAAGATATACATTTAGGTAATTTCCCGCTATTTTATAGGCCTGCATATAATAAAATTTAATAATCACTACACAATGTACATGTATATGATATTTTGTAACATCCTTATATATAGTGATGTTTTGCCAATTAAAGTTAAACTTATCTTATCTGATAAATGCGGTTTGGATGGAAATCAGCCTCTCGGATATTTCCCGTTCTGTCATGCTCGTCATGAAACTATCAGACCCAATGGCGTGGCTAGAAGGTCATGGTTCATTGGATATCTAACATCTTATTTTTAGCTGCAACTCCCTTCTGTGACTAGTCCTAATTAGTGTGTGGGAGACATTTCTAATAATAACACGCGCCCTAAGCAGACTTCACCTCTATTTCTGTTAATAACGTCATGAATATTTCGATCGTGTGACTGATGAATACTATGCATGTATTACATTTCCGAATTTTTCAACACTCTCCTTGATAATAAACCATGTATATGTATGTCGCAATGCTTATTATACTGCAAAGAAACACTCATCTCTTCAATAGATTAGCACCCCATCGCGCCAAAGGGACGGCACATCGTACAATTTATGTAAGACTAATTTCCATGCTGCTACCAAACCGGTTTCTTAGAAGACAATTTTGTTCAAATTACTTCAGTCGGCACATTACAACTGGAATATGCTACTACGCAATGCACACTATTCGTTTTCAGTATTTTGTTGCTTGAACACATCTTGCCAATATATACCACCCACGTACTTGCGCTAAATACCACGTGAACAGCGCTTAAAGCTGTTGAAAATTCACTCAATTTTGTTGTTTATGATTTTGCGCGCAAAAGAATGTATAACATAATAGGGAGAAGGGTAAACGCGGTGATGCGGTTGCAGGAAAAATAGTACCTTGCTATATGTGGCATTGGTGAATATAACCAGATATTATTTCCAGGTATATACACAGTCTCTGCCACATAATCTGTAGGCAATTTGTGTCAAGTTTAGAATTTATTGCAGGTATACTATATGGTACTCCTTTGTGTTTTTGATACATTGTGTTCATAGTATATACCACCATGCATTATTGTTATACAAGCGAAATATGCATGTGGGTCACTTGATCGGAGGCAACTGTGACTACTATTTTGAGGCAGGGACAATAGGATCTATACATTTTACCCATTACTCTATGCATATATCTCATATTGGTTTATAGCAGTTGATTTCGAAAGGTTTTATCATGCATGTAGATATCAAAATAAACGATGATTGGTCACATTAGTGATACCGCTCTGCACGAGCACATATATTTCTGGTTCTAGAAAAGGGCACATATTCAATACATCCCAACTAAATCCCATTTAACTGTGTATTTGCACATATATCACACGATTCACGATAAACAACGCAAATAAAACTTCGTTATATTTCCGTTTCTGGACGCTCAAAAGTTCAGATGTAACCGTTGTATGAGACCCTGCTTTCGCTTGTTCTCTCAAGAGATATATATTAGAGAGAATTATTACATTTCTTATAACAAGTTTCTCTTATACTCCGCAATCATTCTTTCTCGATAATTCGAGCGTTTGTTCATTCTTATTTATAGGACTAGCTATTAAATATAACTTTTATTCGATTTTGTCCATTTTGGACGCCATTTTGATTTTCAGCGCAATGATATTCCATGATGGTGATCATTTGCCGCCAGTTTTTCTCCAAAACTGTCACGAAATACGCCCGATACCTCACCATTCCCTTAACGATAATCGCTGAATTTGCCGATATCGGGTACCCCCAGAATATGCTCGATTATGAAACGTCACGCACAGATCTCATAGAGGATATCTGAAATGTTGATCCGAATTGTGAAAAATGATAAAATCACTTTTGTCTAGATCAAACCCTATGTTGACTGGACTATAAAGGTCATTGGGAATGCACCCAGTTGAACAATTTGCTAATCGTGTTGTGCCATTAACATTTTAATTAATATGGATATTCATGCATGTCTTTTGACGATCGCAATTCGGTCGATATCTCATGAGAATCTGTGAGGAATGTCGAACATATTATCATCAACATGTTATACAGTCCCAGCGGATTTAAAACAACCATAGCACGTTTTATGTGTATGACATATAACAAAATACCACACCATGGGGCGATGTCGACAAGGGGCCTTACTCTTCTATAGCGGGCTTTAAAAGGACATGGTTCATTCGAGTTACCAAATTATGTCCACCTAATTTGGAAGGAAATATAAGATAGGTTGACAAATACACGAAATATTGATATAACGGCTTTCTTTGCTCTGATAAATACTTTCCAGGGTCACATACATTTGCTAGATGTTTGCCAGAATTTTTTTCGCACATAACCGAAACAAACGCTCTTTATTCCTATCATATCATGAATAGACTAACACGGAACGCTCTTTTCTGTTCCATGCCGCGTAAGTGGTTTTTTTTTTACTCAAACCTCGTGTTCACAGTTGTATTTTGTATGACTTTAATGCGTCTTTCATGGGCATATAATGGTCGTACAAAGGTAATCTAATGTGATAATATATATATTATCACAAAGTTTATATAATTTCAAAAGAATACTCATTTGACCTCGCGAACTATGTAACAGTTCGGGTTTCTCTAGACGTAAACAAACAGATCAAATAACGTACAATGTATTCCGAGAACTGACTGAACACGACATACTAGAAGCGGGTTTCCGACCGCATAGCATTTATCTTATTACACATCATGCATTGAAATTGACAGTTATTCGGAGATTGTTCATCCGATGGCACGCGATATCGTGATTGTGACGCCTCTTGGATAAATAAATCTGTCCAAGGTGGAACTCGTTCCATCAGATTCCTGTTTCAACGTGAGTGGAACGATCCTGGTCATATCTGTGATGTTGCTTTCGACTCTTCTTGAGCATGTATATGTATTGTGCTCTGTTGTTCTATTATATGCAGACCATCATCTCAGGCGCATAGTTTTCCCGGCAGGCACCTGATGCTCGTGTCTGAACGACAAATGAAGCGCGCTGAATGATTTCTAAAGTTAGGCGTCACCAGTTCTGCAAAGATCAACACCAGATGGAGAATATTCAGGCCATACGCACGGGTGTAGATATCAAACAATATGTAATCATCCGTAGGATATGGAATCATATAATATGTGATCCTCGTCTCCGGAGTCACTCGTGGCTCAATGAAGGCAGGATCATATATCAAAATGAGAGGATATGGTGATCACATGAAAAGGGGATCACCATATCCTCTCATTTTGATATGTGATCCTAAAATAAGAAAATATTTTTATTAACTAAATAACGGAGATATTTGAAGAAGTGTTTTTGACGAAATAACGGAAATATTTGAAGAAGTGTTTTAAAGAGCGTATATACATTTATCGTTTGGTTTATTTGGAGAATAATTGTTTTAATTCAGTCAAAGCATAATGTATATCATATATATTTGCGTATATCTGCTTGTCCGCGAAATTACGGGCCATCTGGAGTGTACCATTGGGGTCTAATGTCCTACATGTATATACAAACTTTTATATAAGCATCTCATGATTAATCAAATGGTGTGGTTTAAAGTTCCCAAAATGGTGCTGTCTAAATCAAGAATTGAGAGCGGGGAAGGAGCACCAAACTTACCTATAGTTATCTATAAAGTCATATCCATGATACGACGTATTGATATAATGGTATACTTTAAATATTCCTATGTGACGCCACTTGAGTCAGGGTGTGGGGTCTGCATGGGCACCATAAACGTTAGAGATACGGGCCAATCTTTGGCACTGATACCGATAGCAGAACTGTTCAGCCAAATTATTCTGTATATTTCCGAAGCGATAGACATCAACATACATGTAGTAGAAGTACTAGTTACTTTCTAACCCGGACTATACTATCTATAAAAATGCTAAATTCCGTAATTTTATATCAGAAAATTAATGGCATATCATTTATGTTGAAACTTTGTCTGTCTGTCTGTCTGTCTATATGTATGTGTGTTATAGACTTGAAAACTGCTCGACCGATCCGACTCAAATTTGGTATGTAGGCTTACTTTAATCCCTGGGAAAATATGGGCGGGTCCTATTTCACGCGCGACCGTGACCTTGACCTCGCTCATATACACTCATATAGGCATGTTTCTGAACCTCGACCAATCCGACTCAAATTTGGTATGTAGACCTACTTTGATCCCGGGAACAATATCGGCGGGTCTTATTTCACGTGTGACCGTGTCCTTGACATTGACCTTGAACTCGCTCAAATACGCTCATATAGGCATATTTCTTAACCGATCGAACAATAGTTTGTCCAGACGCTGTATATTCTGCCCAGACGGTGGCGATCACAAAGAAATCCATAAATAGACCAGATGAAGTCGGGCACATCAGCTAGTTGTAAATAATCAGAGAACAAGAGTTGCGTATCAAAGATGGCTCTGGCCGAGGGTTTTTGCCCATAACAGAGCATCTGTCTGACCGAGAATAAAAAATGAACGAATTAATGAACCATAACTCAGAACATTAAGGGCCATAAATCATTTAAAACAAGACGGCTACAGGTGGCCATGGTTTTCATCGAAAATCGTTCAAATTCGATAGCTCCAATTTAGAGTTGATCCTAAACCAGCATGTAGAGTTTCAAAACAATTATTCAATAAATCTGGGCTACAGGGTGCTGATGGATTCACATTTCAAATCCAAGATGGTTGCTGGCGGCCATGTTTTTAAACGAATTTCGGGAAAATGGGAGGCTCCCATCTAGAGGTCAGTCACCCCGAAGATTCGTATGAAGTTTTGTGACGATTGAATGAGAAATGTAACTTGAGAGGTGTGCTAATGGATTTAGTCATACAAAGAGTAAAATCCAAGATGACCGCTGGCAGCAATGTTTTTAACAGATTTCAGAAAAATGATAACCACCCAAATAGAGGTCACCCCAAATGATCTACATTATCGGGGTGAGCGATACGCTCTGTAGGGTGTGCTCACGGATTATTTTAGTCAAATCCCAAGATGGCTGCCGCCGGCCATATTTTTCATCAAAAATAGTTCAAATTTGATAGCTCCTATCTAGAGTTGATCCTGGACAAGCCTGTACAGGTTCAAAACAATTCTCCAATAAATATCAGCTGAATGATATGCTGATGGATTCGCATTTGAAATCCAAGATGGCTGTTGGCAGCCATGTTTTTAAAACGAATTTCATGAACAAAAATGGAGGCTCGCATCTAGAGGTCACCCCGAAGATCAATATGGAGTTTTGTGACGATTGGATGAGAAATGTGACCCGTAAGGTGTGCCAAATGATTTAGTCATATAAAAAGTAAAATACAAGATGGCCACTGGCAGCCATGTTTAAACAGAATTCGGAAAAAAATAGTAAGCACCATGATGACCATCTAGAGGTGACCCTGAGGATCCATATGAAGTTTCGTGATGATCGGATGAGGGATAATTACGACACATTTGACAGCTCCCATCCACAGGTGATCCTATAGACTCATATACCGAATATCGTTGAAATCGGTCAAATTTTGTTTGAGTTATCGCGCTAACGGTCGCGAAAAATAAAAATCGCTTAAATAGACAAACTAAGGCCCATGACTCTTGTATAAAGGAGTGGACAAACCTGGTTTTAGAACTCGAGATAGATATAGTTGCAACAGACCCATATACCAAATATCAATTAAATAGGTTGACGTTTGTTTGAGTTACCTCGCTAACGGTCTCGCGTCCTCTCGCCCGGACTCCCACCCTCCCGCCCGCCTACGGACCTCGCCAAAATATAATTCGATTTTGTTTTAAACATGACTAAAATATGAATTTCACATGCATTCACGTGCTTCTATCACGCGAAATTTGAGGATCATGAGTATTCTAATCAACATTCTGGAGATCCTCGGTACATGTACACGTACCCGGACTAACGTGCATGTTAGAGATCCTGTGATACTCTATAATCAATTATATTTGCAGTCAACCGCATCCCGCATGTACTTAACATAACATAACATAACATCAAGATACACAGAACGAGTCGAATGACTCTTAGTTCCGGATTATATCAAAAGTTATTTTACTGCATGGCAACCCATCCCTTCTGTATCATATTCGTACCGTATTGGGCGGAAGTGATTGTCCAATAGAGTTTTGAATTCTGCTAGTGTTTGTGATTGTACAATATAATCAGGCAGGGCATTCCAGCTGGAAACAATTCGGTTGCAGAAGAAGAACATCCCGATATCCTTCGATGATCTCGAATATGCCAATTTCATAGTGTTACCTCTTGTTCGGGTGTATTCTGCTCGCTTGAACAGTTTACTCTCGTCCACGTTGTATAACTCATTCTGTTATTTGTATGTCTCTATCATATCACCTCTGAATCGGCGATATTTCAAAGACATCAAACCGAGGTTTATCATTCTGTCTCTATAACTTAATTTTCGAAATTTAACATATATATCACTTGTCCGTGATGGCGGACGACTATCTAGCTAAAACATTCCGGCCTCCGAACCATGCCTCTTCAACGAGACTACTTATTAATTACTCCGATTTTGTTTGCGTATAGGTGTCTCTATAATAGTATCACTTTCCTTTCAATTTCCCCGTGTTATATTATTGCTTGGTGAAAATTAACACTCCGCCGGTTTTTATTAAATAGTGTGTGCCCTTCCTCGAGGGTGATTCAGTTTGGTATTCATATCTACACCTCTTGTCAATCGGTATTGTCAATTATTATCAACGCGGTCTATATCCGACAATAGTGAGGTTTAGGTTGGAAATCATCAGTGCCATGCAGACAGTTTATACTTCTCTATACCGGTCTCGGGAAGATATCATCCAATATTGAGTCAGCTATGTTCTATTTAAAAACGAAAACATGGCACCAGTTACATGTACCACAATGTCATTTTTCATAACTCTGCGGCTATAAACTAGATCATGCCATGAATCTCTCTGTTACGCCCGTATATAGAGATCAAACTGAACCAGTACAAATCCTGGGAACCTTTTGATGTTGTGACAGGGAAGATTATAACAATGACAAAACAATGCAGGTAATATATTTCTTAGTTAATACATATTCCTTAATAATATAGTTCACTGTATAGGTGACGGTTCCAACTCGAAGTTGCACGATTTAAGTGATTTTGTGAGCGATTTTGCTTTGCATCGCTTACAATCATGGAATTTATCCCAGATAATGAATTCAATGTTTATGGCGAAATCAGCTCCAAAGAGTTACAAAAAAAAGCATAAAATCTCGAGCAGTGACAACCACCTATATACTGTGAAATAGATCATTGAGGAACAAATATTAACTAAGAACTATATTATCTGCCTTGTTTGTTCATTGTTATAAAGTTACCTGTCAGAATGATTCAGATATAATAAAAATTCCCAGGTTTTGTACTGGTGGAATATGATCTCTAGCAGAGTTGATATTCATGGCACAATCTGCGGCTAAACATAAATCGAACAGTCTGTGGTCTTGTGACAAGAAAGGGGTTAGGGGGGTCTTTGTCGGCATATCCAATTCACAACTGCACCTCCCACTTGAAAACCAACATTCTCAACTCTGGGATACTTCTACATGTGGAATCTTTACTCTGGATACGCCCATAAAGATCATACTCCATCAGTTCAAAACCATGCAGGGAACTGTTTGATGTTCTGACAGGGAATTGGTTTCGGGGGTAAAAAATATAGTTGATTTGAGCCGATGAATCCACCCATCAAAGCTCAGAGTGATCAGATATCGGTTTTTGAATTTTTTTTTATTTCTCGAGATGTGTTAGTTATTGGTGGACTGGTAAAAAGTCGTCAAACCGACGGCATCGGACCAAATTGCGGATGAAGATGGATAACTCTAAACTCAAATGGCTTTGGCGTTAGATAAATTGACAATCCGGCCATATTTCGTTGAACAAATGTTGATAAATAACAGGTTTTTTGAAATTGTATACTATGTTTGACTGTGGTTAGCATACATTTTAGGCAATTAATCGATTCCGATAACTGGAGAGGCTTTTCAAAACAAAACAAAATTGTTGTTGGAATCTGATGATATTGGGACCATCGAATTGGTTCGAGTAAATTTAATATATGTTCCTTAATAGTGTAGTTCACAGTAGGTGAAGGTCAAATCTTGATGTTGCATGATTTAGGTCACTTTGTTTGGGATTCTGATTTGCATCCCTTACAATCATGGAGTTTCTCACTGGTAATCAATACAATGTGTATTGCGATATCGACTCCCTTCCGTGAAACAGATTTTTAAGGGATACGTATATGAACACTGAAATATATGACCTACGGTGTTTCTACAATGTTATAAAGTTCTTTCAGAACAGGTCAGATCCTCAAAAGGTTCCAGTGCTTGAAGGGGTGGAATATGATCTGTATACGGGCGTAGCCAGATTAGAGATGCATGGCAGGATACAGGACAATTCGTGTGTCGCCCACCTGGCTAAACATCAGACATAACACCCCCGTACTGTTAGATTTGTTTCAACTTATGGTCATTTGTTGTTGGATTCTGATGAGATTGCATGGGACCATGAGTCGGATCGGGTGAAGGTCAAATCTTGATGTTGCATGATATAGGTCACTTTGTTACTTTGTTGGGGATTCTTATTTGCATCCCTTACAATCATGGAATTTCTCCCGGATAATCAATGCAATGGGTATTGCGATATCGACTCCCTTCGGTGAAACAGATTTTTAAGGGATACGTATGAACACAGAAAGTTCAGAAACATATATGACCTACGGTGTTTTTACGTTATAAAGTTCCCTGTCAGAACAGGTCAGATCATCAATAGGTTCCAGTGTTTGAAGGGGTGGAATATGATCTGTATGCGGGCGTAGCCAGATTAGAGATGCATGGCATGATGCAGGACAGTTCGTGTGTACGCCAATCTGTCTAAAACATCAAACATAACACCGCGTACTGTTAGATTTGTTTTAACTGATGGACATTTCAGTTGTTTGGGAAATAATCTCTTAATAAAACCGATTTGGTTTGAAACATCCGACTGACCTAGTTTCAAAAAGGAACTTTCAAACTGAAAACGTTTACCAAAGTAGTGTATGGAGATCCCCGCCCCCACTTTTCCCACGACCCTCGCCCCTATATCATACATGGTTAAGTGACAATGCTAATTTGATATGATGTTGGTGGTTCGTGTGGAAATACTATTATGCTGGCGATGGGGGTTTGATGCTGTTAGGAAGTAGTATTTTCTTCTAAAGATAAAGATGGTCTATCTCTTTGTAAACATGTGTTATATTGTTACCGGGGTGTAACATATTAGATATGAATCGAAGACCCCCTGTCAGGAAATGCTTCTATCGATTAATATTGATATACTTTGAATATTTTCTGGTCTAAAAACGGGTGGTTGTTTAGCTAACGAACAATAGTGGTTACTGTTAACAGAGACCAAAAATTTTATTGTGTTATTTTGTCACAAATAAACGTTAATTAGACTCATTATCGCTTACAACTATGGAATAAAACAATACAAACAATCAATCTGGGACATTTGACGTTCATAACGTAGCTGTTTGAACAGCCTAATGATCTCTATCGCTATATGGTATCGCCTGAATGATCTGTTCTAAAAATAGAACAATAAAGTGTCCCTGTTAATCATCTCATTTCATAATAAAATATTAGAAATAAAATCAATACTAATTGATAGAAGCGTTTCCGGACAGGGATTTCCGACTCAAACGTATTATTTCATACCCAGGAAACTATTTAAAATTTGTTATTTAAAGAGATAATCCTTCTTTAACATTTAAAATGTATAATGTAAATACGTAACTAATGGCTCTGTTGGTTGCTTGGTAACCACCATAATCAAGATGGACACATTCCTGTCGTTTTGTAAACACCAACGCAGCGATTATTAGAGTGATATTAAACACTCCAGTAGGGAGATCAAATAGAAATGGAGAATATTCTTGCTCAAAGTAGTTATTTTAACAAATCGTATATCCAAATTGACAACATACACCGTAGTTCTTATATATTAATTAAATACAATGACTCTCGGTGGCGAAATCGTTTTCGTTAGTTTATCGCCGATATTTGCGTCCCGAATCGAGAAGTAAATATTTACAATTGAGCGTAGTTCAGACGATGATTTCTATGGATTGGTATGGTCGATTTTCTTGAAATTTTCGGCGATGTTAGTAGAACGCTACATACCTCCAGTTGGCATAGTGCCTGAATACTACATTATTAGTTTCACGCACCCGAATAAGTCCATAATATGTCTTTAAACTATTTTTGAAACATGTTTCATATAGATACATGTACTGCATGGCTATTTTCTCAAATCACTCGGATTAGCCAAATACGGTGAAACGACAACTTAAAAAAAATCAGTACTTTTTCGTAGCATCATTTTGCCCTATACCAGCATCATAGCAATTCAGCAGGACCCATCAACATTATAGAATATTAGCAGGACAACTTAACCAGAGTTGATGTGTATGCCTACCAGTTCGTTTGACATCTGTCGGTGGTACGACGATCCAATGAGCTGGAACCTCCCCACAGTGATCAACCACGTTCTGTCCCAGGAATTCATTCAGCACCACGACATCTATGGCCTGTTGTATGTAAACCATGTCTCGCTTTGGTGGCACTCGCTCGTATGTCTGACAATATAATCCAGTTATTATGTATATTTCCTGATTTCATCAGCTATTATAGGTATAATACCTTAAATGTCCACTTATTATATATAATAACATAAATTTTAAGCAATAAGTTAAATATTTTAACTCAAATTTGCATTTGAGGAGAACAAGTTGAATACATTTGTATAATTCTATTATCTATGTCAAATTGAGGCAAATTTCTCATTGTTAATCTCAAATGAGTGATATTTCTGTTATGTCTGCGACGGTATATCTTCCTATGTAATAGTAATGACTATTGTGTACCAGTTAATATGTCTAATGCGCATAATAAAAAAAAACTAAACATTTCAGTCATTATAGTTAACAACATATATGAAGGATTTAGTGATTATACATTATAATTGAAATGTTCAGTTATTATACATAATAACTGATTATACGTTTTAACTGTAACATATACATACATTTAGTGTAAGGATGATCTGGCTATCAGATACTCAATTGTTTCCCCCGAAATTATTCGGGACTATATAAATCATTGGTGTCCGTCCGTCCCAGAATGTTTCCGGGTGATAACTTTAGTTTTAATGCTCCGATTGTTTTCAAATTATGTATTTGGATTACCCACATTGAAATACAGGTCAAGTTCGCATTTGGGCTCGGTCCGCCCTTTTTACCGGCGTTATGCTCCGTGTCGACTTAGAAATTGCCCATTATCTTGTTTCCAGGTGATAACTTTAGTTTTCCAATTTGGTATATGGATTACTCACATGAAAATACAGGTCAAATTCGAGTTTGGGTAGGTCCACTCATTTACCGAACTTTGGCGTCTTAGAATTGCTCGATTATTTTGGTTTCCGGATGATAACTTTAATTCATAGACTTACAATTTTTACTTATTATTATGGCGTCTAACCGGGGGGGGGGGGGTCCAAACAAAATTTCAGGCACGTATGCTGATTTTTTACTTTCGACCCTTCTTGTGACCCACCCACCCCCGCGTCCAAACATTTTTTCCGTTTTCGTCAGTTTTGTCCGACCATTTTTGGACACCCACCCCCTTTTAACACTAAAACAGAGATTTGCGGGGGGAATTCACTGTAAATAGCTGTATATGAATTTATGTGCATACTATTAGTCATGGATGTTAACATTGACATGTAAATAGGAACGAGTCATTTTGGGGTCATTCGGTAAAAAAAAAACATGGCTGCATGCCAATGGCCATCTTGGATTTCAAAATTCAATCCATTAGCATGGGCTACAGGCTATACTGTTTGTCTGATCATCATGAAATTTGTCATTTAATATTGACATATCGATGTGCTTTAAGCCAAACTCATTGCAAAAACAGTCAAAAAGACTAGTAAGAAAAAATATTTTTGAGTTGCGGAAAAAAAAATTGTTGGTCCCATCGACCACCCACCCACCCCGGCATACACGTGTGCCCGGAAAAATCCCCCCCCCCCTTGTCTAACCAGATGAAAATAGGCATATTAAAACATATACAGCTGGAAGCAAATTATAATCAACGATTGTTCCCAGAATAAATCTTTTCATTTCTAAAAAAGTCACCGGTCAAATGAATCCACCTTATTCGGGAGACGTGTGCTTGGCGGATAATATTTATAATGTATGCAATATCTCTTCTTCTTTTTTTTTAATAACTTTATTTACATATTAACATGAAGATACAACAACATATAGTCATGCATTCATAAAGTATATTGACACACTATCCATATGTTAACATGATACTATCAATCGGAAATATCAATCAGAAATATAAAGAATGGATTGGGTGGGTGGTGGGGGGGGGGAGGGGCTCATTTGTTTTCACGATACATGTAAATTCGCGTATGTGTATGCTCTTTTAACAGTTAACTTAGTGGACGATTCTCATGCGTTGTCTGTAATGACGTGAAGTTAAGTAAATTAAGAAGTAAGTTAAAGAATATATATAGTATTGTACGGTATCATGTTATTTTTGTATGCAAAATAGTCTAGCGGGAGACATTGGCTCATTCGTATACTATACATATGAATACTACATGTCGTTAACTGCCATCATAACTGTATACCACTTATAGTCGAATTCGTGGATATGTTCGTTGTTAAGAGCTATAATCCGTTCAATTCTACATCTATTCTTAATTTCCAAAATAAGTTACTTTAAAGACATGACATCCGGGGTGAACTTTGTTTTATAAATATGGTACTTCAATATAGCGTGATCAATGTGGTAGTTATTTTGTGGTGATGTATGCAATATCTCCAGTAATGTTTTAAAGATCCACGTTCGGATTTGACATCAAATTATTTCCGTAGCATCGATACAGGTGGAATTACAGAGGTTTTACTTCTCACTTAAATATAGCTCTGGTACATATGTATTTTATATGCATGTTTCCGTTCATATTCTAGCATCATATGGTTTTCTACGACAAAATGCCTGCAAACCAGACCGTGCAAACTTGCCAGTGTATGAACATACCCTAAATGTTAACGAACTCTCCAATCTATTGTCAAAATGTAACCTGTTGATATTATCGTCTGGCTGAAGAAGGCCATGCGGCAGAACATTTCCAACAAAAGAATGTTGCTAATTTATTCACTACATATTTTGGGTTGAAAACGAGAACAAATGACTTGAATACGCTCATTATTGGACGTTCTTTATCTGAGATGATCATTAGACAGACAAAAATTCAAAAAGTGTTAATGAACCAATGGTAGCTTCGTCACGTCAAATCGAACTGTGGATCCAAGCTCCATGCCGAGTTCAATACCGCAGCCTGAAACTACACGTAATGTGAAGAAATGTCACATTTATTTATTTGAGACTTTTGTAGGTTACAATTCATTCTGCATTATTCTGAGAAACTTAACTGTCCATATTCATTTGAAAGTATCTAGATCAAGCCGGAATGAATTGTAACTGACAAAACACTGTTAGATTTAATTAATAAAATACACATGCCGGCAGCGTTCTGACATAGCGTAGCGAGGGGATGTTTTGCAGTTTGACATGGAGCCTAATATATTCATGGTGTTATATAATGTATAATAACTTAAAGTTGTATGTTCTAAATCGTATGTTTGTTAAAGGGGTACTGTACACTAAATCCGGCCTTTTGTGGGACCATCTCCTATTATACTCCACAGAATTGATGCAACAAATGCAACGGCTTGGTTGCTGGTACCCCATACCCATACAGATCGAGCCACTAAATTGTCTAAACATTTTACTGATATTCAGAGTGCACTTAGTTATTATCATATATTTTATCCACCGCTCACTACCTCTATTGCCTATGTAGCTTTATTACGTCAATGTAGCTTTGTTAGGTTAGTACTACTTTCATGACGTAATTGCATATGAAAATTGCGCAGGTAACTAGGGACGTCAACCTACCTAAATGACGTCATTGTAATTTTAAGACATTTTTATCGTCCATAATTCACCGCAATTGATACAAAATTCGTATACGGATATGTGTTTTCGTTCTAAAACATCGGTACACCATTAGTACAAGGCTAGCTTAGAATAACTATAAAAAAAAACAACGAACTATTTCGCGCTAAGCTGCACTCCGTTTTTGCACGTCATGAATGCTAATTAGTTTGCTTGACCTAATAAATGTAAGGGCGTCATCGAAGTAACGAATGTAAAACTGAGGAAAATGACATATTTACTTCACAAAAGGCAAGTTTTGTGCGATGGATAAATAACATATGTAGCTAATGTTGTCGATTAAACTGTTTAATGTATAATGTGCTTTCGGTGAGATAATCGATTTCCTTCTGGTAAGTTATTTGAATTGCAAAAGTCGATTATACCGAAGTTGTCAAGTAACTCCTAGTCAAAGATACCAACTTATCTATGACGAAGAAAGTTTTGTTGAACTCACTTAAATTTAAGGCCGAGTTACAAACAACACACTGCAAGGTATATATATCGATTTTTTTTTTTCACGGAACCGTGGTCACAATTTATCGATAAATTCTCACGTACGCATTTGATATATGCATATGTCAATAACTTCTTTAGCTTCAACCCATCTTTCGCATTCGGTTGAAGATAGAGAATTTATTGCGTCGGAGAAAAATAATGGTGTCTTTTTTTCCTCAGAGTGAAAAATTTAAGAGCGTTCCTTGCCGTGTTTTCCTTATATGGTAAGACTATACAGAGCGATTGTCTCACTTCTGTGCTGATATGTGGATCGGCTTACGGAACATATGATAATATGTGTCCATGTCTGTGGTTGAGTGTACGTATTCAATGTATATACTGTCAGTTTATATGTATTATGGAATATGTGGCGACCGATTTTCAGCACGAAGTTTGAGAACTATATGGCAGCGAAGAACAGCATCAGAAGACATAAATCATATGAAATGGGTCCTTTATAATCTCCCACAAACATTATCCTATTTTGAACCGATTAAATAAATAAAAATTAAATAAAACACCCGCGTCATTATCAAGCCTCTCTTGTGTTTCTTTGTTCTGAAATTATCAATTTATTTAAAGGGGTACTGTGCCATAATCAGGCCATTTATGGGACCATCTCAGCAGAATGTATTTAACAATGCAATGAATTTTGAGTCATGGATGAGTGCAAAATACACTGATGTGCTCTATGAACGATACAAACAACATGGTAATTATTATGAAAATTAATGTATTTATTTGGCACTAATCCATGGCTCAAATGAATTCATTTGTTGCATATATTATGTAGAGTATAAAAGGAGATGGTCCCATGAATGGCCGGATTTTGTGTACAGTATACCCTTTAAATAAAATTAAATAAAACACATTTGGGACATTTTGTGGTAGAGCTAGCAAGACTGAGTGTTGGTTGTAAAATTACATTCTGCCTTGGGGTATTGCAATTGGCTGCTGTGGTGTTTGTATGAATATTGATGCGTGTCGTGTCGATGCAACATTGGAAGTAATTTTCGGCACGACGCCTCTCAAGCGAGCGTTTATTACGTAATCATTACCTTACATTGAATGGTCCAGAGAGTGTTACGAAGACTTACCGCATACTCTTCCCATCTATCAAGGCCGTCGGTGAAAGTTTCGTTAAGAACGTCGATGAAACAGATGTTGATGGTGGTATCTCTGAACGCTATGATGCCCTAGAATTGAAATGGCAATCGCCGTGACCAACATAATCAACCTCGCAGAAATCTCTCTTTCTCAAGATATTTAGTTCTAATGAATGTACTGAGTTGTCTGTTACACGCATCGGTGGATATCAAAGAAAGCATGTGGACGAAATTGGGCAAGGTTATCACATTAGAGCTTTGATGGGAAAAGTTTTACCGAAAATGACATAAGCTGTGAAATATCATTGCGTTGTAGCTCTTAGCTTTGCATACAACATAATTACTAATCGCTACATAAATTATCTCAATGGTTTTCACCGATGCTTATATGCAGCCCTATCAATTTTTTCTCCGAATATAGGTTTCTTCAAAATCTCAAAACATAATATCACAAGGCGAACATCTTGGTCTCTTCCAAATCATTCCAGTTAAACATAACAGGGTCGGAAATCGAAGTGGCGTCTTTAATTTGTTATTTCTGTATATCAAATAAAACTATTTGTTAAAAGTCCTGAGTATATTTATGTGCAAATAACGAGATTATGTTTCTAATATCATAGTGCCTAAAGAAAATGTCTGGCAAAATTATCAGTGTCTGAACGTAGCCTTAGGTGGGTTTTTTGTCATTACAATACCGACAAATAACAAATTTTTATAACGTGAGGTAACTCTATTTACATTCTCGTAGTCGTGCAATGCAAGCAGTCCATCCACAGTAGCCTCAGTTGGATTCGATACCAAAATTACCTCCTTCGTATAATCAACATCAACGTGTTCTTGTAATATATGCTGGTCGATATTGGCGTTAACAATGAACTCCTGAGTCTGAAACACAGTATTATGTCGTTTAGAAAGGGGGCAAGGATTAAAGGCACGGACAGCGTTCGTTGCAGAAATATTCATATTTGTTCAATTCGCCATCAACAGAAGGAATATTAAAATATATATAGTTTTGTTCATATGCCAAACATTATCAGCGCGTAAATAGTATATTGTCGTCAAGACGTACGATGGTGTACGTAATCAAGAGCCTGCTCGTGTTACAGAGGTTTTGCTTCTGCTTACATAACACAGCGCAATTCTATTGGTTAATCAATATTCACACCCAAATGATATAAACGCTCTTTATTATTTCCATATCAGGAAAACAGTAACAAATAACGCTCTTTATGATTACCATATCCGGATCTAAACAAAAGCCAGGAAACGTAACGTTTTTTGCTTTTGTTTACATAACAAAGGGGGGAAATTACAATAACATACTGTTTATTTAAAAAATATTTAAAAAACAAACATATTTTGTCATGCATACATTGACAGATCTAATATAAATCAATCGCAATTTGAGTCTCTGTCTCGTGTGCTCATTTCACCCAAACCTTGGGTGTTTATTTCACAGTTGTTTCTGGGATGATCTGTGTGTCGACTGAGAACACATGGAGGATTTGTGTAAATGTTAGCCCAAACTACATTTCGAAGTAACGACGGCTTTGTTGTTTATTTCGAGGAATAATACCGCATCAGATGAATTCAGCCCAAATATATTGACAGGTGTCGATGGTCTAACTCTATACTGAGCAATAAAAAAGTAATATAATAAATACCGAGTATATTTAATTTAACGGCAATGGGTCGTTTCTTTGCGTTTAAGAGTGTATTTATGCCTAAAGCAAAGTGAAATAACGATCTTAAAATGAATTGGCCGCTATATTTTATTAGTTATCATGGTTACCAGGGTCGTAGTTGCATAAATTACAATATATCTTATTTTTATGCTAAGATAATTGCGTGATTATTTGTTATGGCTTGATCGGTATTGAGGTTAACACAAATCCCATATATGGAAATTCCAAATATGGAAAGTGACTTGCGCATGCGCAAAACAGATACAATGGTCTTACTAAAAACGAAGCAATAAACGATTGATAACAACAAACACCGACCCAGTTAAATAACAACATTAGATGGCGGTGTATTGCGTCTTTAAGAGTGTGTTGATGTCTAAATGATGTGATTAACTAATTAAAACTTATTTCGACTACATATTTCGATAATTATCAGGTCCGCAGTTCGATCATGAAACAATATTTCTGACTTGTATGTTAAGACTTTAATTGCTTGGTAATTATTGAGATTGCAGTTTCCTTATATGGCAACTCCTTATTTGGAAGTTTCTTGCGCATGCGCAGAAATGATAGAATTCCATGAAGACGTCGCCATTTTCATGTGTACCCATACCATGTATGGTAAACATAATGCCGACGTACGGATCAACCATCCGTCGTTCGTCCGTCCGTCTGTCTAGCCGTCCGTCCGTCTGTCCGTCTGTCCGTAGACACTTGCTATCCGATTCGATTACTTGAGTAGTTTTTATCGGATCATGTTCAAATTTTATGTGCATGTTTATGATGACACACCCCTCACCTGTATAATTTTTGGTATCGATCGGTTGATCGGTTTAGAAATGATTAACACTTTCCATCCATACCTGGTCATATTCTATCTGATGCCATAACTCATGTATTTTTTTACCCAATGTGTTCATATTTTATATGCAGGTTTATGATGACACATGACTCACCTGTATAGTTTTTGGTATCGATTGGTTGATCGGTTTATAAAATAATTAACCCTGCTCACAAATGCTATCCAATGTATCGAAGTCAAACAATTTTCTTCTGATCTGCCTCATATTTTTGACCTAGGTCTTTCTTAGCACGTTCTTCATCTGTATGGATTTTGGTATTGTTTAGTTAACCCTTTCCACTCTTGTTTTTAAATAGAATTCAACCAAGCCAGGATGACTCAAACATTTTTCATCTGATCGACACCAATTTTGGTATATGAATTTCTTACGTCTAAATACAGATCAAGTGCGAATATGGGTTTGATACGGTATATATTAACAGAGTTATGGCCCTTTATAATTCATACCTCTTTTCCATGCACTATTAAATTTGAATAGAACAAGACACAACACACACCTGTGTTAATGGAAGGAGATAATTTATTGCTTTGGACACAGTGACCTGATAGTTCCACTGGTGGCTGCAGACTTATAAACATCTGTCAAACTGTGATTGATGTTAGACTCTTTATTCCAGTTCTGTTCTCTGTTGAAACCATGCAGTTCATGGCATTATTGTTTACAGAGACACTGTTGTTATAACTTAGAAAATAATTAATACAGCATTCCTTAGTTCCATCATATGATGTCATTGAAAATGATTAACCCTCTGTACACATCATATGGTCTTCTGATGTTTTTTATTTGATTATTCTCCTATTCTATGTACATGTTGATGGTGATCCACTTTTAATTTGCATGGATTTGGGATTAAATTTAACCCATTCGATTGACTCATATTATCTGATATACATATATTAAATTATCACTTTAACTTTGAGCCAGGTTCAGTCAGTGTTTCAAGAAATGACCAATTGAAATTCATCATTAGAGGATATGTCTTATTTTGAAATTCCCTCAATTGCATTTGGGCTACAGGATAATATTAACAGTGCTGGGATTCTTGAGACTGACTTATTGTATGGGTTTCTAAATCCAATGACATGCTTTTTGTTGACTACTCTGTGTTTATCAGTTCATTAGTGATTAACCCCTTACTATCCAATTTGATAACTGAAATACTTCCATTGATTATGTTTATAGTTCTGGCACAGTTTATGATAACACACCTCTAACCTGCATAGTGAGGGTCATTTGGTTTATTTGCTTAAATATATTAACATCCTTCACCAACCCTGTTGACACAATGTGATAGCTAAATATTTTTTGCATGATTACTCTATAAATAATCACATCTGTGATAATCATGACACATTCTTCACCTGTATAGATTTTGGTATCGATTGAATGGTTGTGATAATATTAACCTTAACTGTTCACAAACATATCTTTCTAATGATCAACTTACAAGAAAATTAACATTTATATCCAATCATTAGCAATCATATTTTATATCCAGGTCTATACATCCCTCACTTCTATAGTTGAGCAGGTATTGATTGTTTTTTAGTGGTGAAATATTAATAGGTTGCTATGAATTTTTAATATGCAGCTGACACAAAATATAATAAACAAAATTGATATCAATGTTCTTGAGATATTATAAAGACAAAAAAATGTCATTAAACTACAAAGACCGAAAAATGTCGTTAAACTAGAGATCCAAACATCCCCACCCCCTATTTTTTGAGACATTAAAGAACGAAATATGTCGTTACACCATTAATACATAATTTGTGTTTATGAAAGTCTGGCACCCATTAGCAGTTTGTTTTCAGTACATTTTAATATTCATTGGAACAGAAATCATGTTAATATCGCCTTTCGTTACTGGTTTCCTCGACTCGAATATTTCTTACTGCTCAATACTTATAATTAAAAAAAATGTTCTGTGTTTTGTGTCACTTCTTAATAGCATTCTGTATTCTGCTATTGAAAAGAAAAAAAGTTGCAGTATACCTTAAAGGTACGGAAGGCCTTGGTGGGTATCCTGTGAACATATTTCCACCTGTCAAAAACCGCTACAAACGAAAATATTATTCAAATATAGACAGACTTTGTTAATATACAAATGAGAAATATCTCATAAACAGTATGTTATTGTCGTAAATTTGACGATTGTTATGTAAACAAAGCATAACAAGTTACTTTCCTGGTGTTTCTTTATATTATGATGGTAAACATAAAGAGCGTTCTTTCTTGCTCAATTCCTTATTTGGAAATAATAAAGAGCGTTTATGCCATTTGTGTGTGATTAGCCAGTAGCATTGTGCTGCCTTCTATAACACAATCAGACTCTTGTTTAGGTAAAATGTAGTAGGTCTTTATGTAAGCATGATGTTTAAGCGATAGTGATCGTATATTTGAAGCAAAATGTATGCGTTTTAATATTTTTCTGTTTACGGTGTTTGGAACAAATATGAATATTTTCGACAACTAAGCCCTCTCGTCCCTTTAATATAATTAATATAACATCCCTCATCCAATAATCTCCAAATTGCATATCTAATTTCAATCCTAGTTACACGTCACACCGCCCCTCATCATTTGCCAATTGTACACCCTTTTTATTTGCTGCTGCTGCAACTGCTCAATTTCTTTAAAAATTATTGAAAAAATGGCCCTCCCGCCCACCGACATTTACCTCTGATTTTTTTTTTCGATCATCGGTCCACACCAAAATTGAGCACACGTCCCTATATAATATACCTATTTAAACCGACTATACACGGTGGTGTAATAGATCAACCGTTAATTTAACCGTTTAGGTAGCATATTTCCACGTATACGTTATCACGACAAATCCCTGCTAATCTGTTATTAATGAACCAAACAATTAACATGTCAACACACTCTGGCCCGCCAATGCTACAGTGTATAAACGTAACGGGACAAATATGCACATTATATTGGCAGCTAACGAGAACATTCATCACTAGCAATCTGCTCACCTCTTTCAGCCGATACGATAGAAACTAAACGATTTGTTACTTTTAATTACCCGTACTTAATTACACTACTTGCGTGTTAATAAAGTACGACCCCATAACACTAAAGGTGAAACATGGGATTTAGAACATTAATATTCACTCTTACATAGTTCCACATCCAAGGTTCGTCTTGTGTAATCGTATGTCAGTTGTAACGTTGTGAAACTGCAACCGAACTGAATCATTCTATGCTAAATAGTTCATGGGTGACCTGATGCATGCATCTTAGTTTTCTTGTAGTTGATGGCGTACGGATCATCATTGGAACTGTATATATTCAAAACAAGACTGAAACGATGTCCAATAAGTGCTTTGGGTATGATTAAAGGTACTCAATCCGAACAGAGTGTCCCCATATAATCAAGATACAACCACAATAACATTTCTTCAAAATACGCTTTAGTTATCAGAATCGATTAATTGCAACAAAATAATGCTAACCACTGTCAACTATAGTATCAAATTTGCCAAAACGTGTTTTTTATCAACATTTTGTTCAACGAAATATGACAGTATATTATCACTTGAGTATTCAGGAAATTTGGCCGTATTACCACTTTTTTTTTAGAGTTATCCATCTTCATCCGCAATTTTGACCGAGACCATCCTTTTGACGGCATGTTTCTAGGTTATACAAACAGTTGAAATAACAAACTTCAAAAATCGATATCTGGTCACTCTGAGCATTGATGGGTATGTTCCTCGACTCGAATCAAATATTTGTTTACTCCCGAAGCCAAATAAATAGTAGTGTGGGGTTGTTTAATCGGATTGTGTACCTTTAAACAGCGACGAAACTTACGTCATTCCTCCACAGTCGATAGTGAAGTGTTAAAACTCCGAATACTAAGAGTGACGCCAGGAAAGCGGCGCCCAGTATTCCTATAACCAAGGCTGTCCACAAACTCCTCTCCTTCTTCTTCTTCTTCTTTTGGGTTGATAAGTCTTTTTCAAATATCTATCAAAAATGTACATAAATGAGAATATCGTGACATTAAAGACGGAAACAGTTTTGTTTTTGTTTGGATTCTAGTGTATACAGTAGTAGAGTATACAGGAGGCCCCTAATTCTACCGGAGTGACACTTTCTTGCTCGATATAAAATTATATGTCCATTTCTTCCATATAAATTTCAATTTAGAGGCAAAGCGATAAATATATAGAGTGTAGAGGAATCATGGAATGTATCGCCACAGAAGAACACAACGGTGACTGGAGCTTCCTGAAATTTTTTGAAAACCCTATGCCAATGCATTCTTTTATATATGCGAGTAGACCATAGGGCGAGAATGCATTGACCTAACAATATTTACCTTGACATTGTAAGCCAGTGCTTTATCTTATATATGCGAGGCTCCCTATGGGAGACTCGCATGTATAAGAGAATGCACTGGCACAGGGTCTTTAATGCTGCACCAGCGCAGCTCCCGCCATGAAAGGGTTAAAAGAGCGTTTTGTGTTTGTCCTCTCCTGATAAGGCTGAGATACAGAGAGTTAGTTTGGGTGACTTGTAAAGTTGAAAACAGTTAAATTTCGAAAATTTCGATGGCTTTGCATGGTTAGTATGTTGTATACAGGGTCTACCGACTGATATAGCGCTCAGCATGTTCGGAACCTATATATGCCCGATTGAATCAAGTGTAGAAGCTCGAAAATTTCGTTGCTTGCTGTGTACCCACTACCCCCTAATTATAATTTTTTCCGATTCTGGGATAGGGATCCACCCCCTCCAAACTGCTTCAAATGACTATTTTACTCAGTTTTCCTGGTCTTATCCGATCAATTTTCCGTATCATGATTATAGGAGCATTTCTACTTTTTATTTACCAACAAGACTGTAAAGTTTAAAAACAATTCTCCAATACATGTGGGCTCTAGGGTTGCATGACTGATGGATTTACATTTGAAATCCAAGATGGCTGCTGGTGGCCATGTTTGCTTAAAACAATTTTTGGGGGAAATGGAGGCTCCCATCTAGAGGTCACTTCGATGTTCCATATGAAGTTTGCTGACGATTGGATGAGAAATGTGACCTCTAAGGTGTGCGAAAGGATTTGGTCATACAATGAGTTAAATCCAAGATGGCCGCTGGCAGCCATGTTTTTTATAAAATTCGCGGGAAAATGGTAGGTACCCATCGAGTGGTCACACCGAATATCCATATGATGTTTGGTGGTGATCGGATGAGGGATAAGCTCTCCATGGCGTGTTAAAGGATTTAGTTATGCAAAGAGTAATATCCAAGATGGCTGCCAGCGGCCATATTTTTTCATAAAAAATCATTCAAATTTGACAGCGCCCATCTAGAGACGATCCTAGACCCATATATACCGAATATCGTTGAAATCGGTCAAAATTTAACGCCTTTGTTTTATTTTATTATGGTTTTTTGAATAGTCTATTTTTATTTGAAGAGTTCTGTGAATAGTTTACATTTATTTGAAGAATCTATCATTGCGTTATGATTTCATTTATATCAGGTTGAATAAATTATTTTTAATGGAACTATTTAAGTCTGAGCCTTTCCATGTCAATGCGCATTGATACATCCTTGATGAAAACATTTAGCAAGCTGACCTTTTTATTACCCATTGGTGTCATCCCTCATTATCAACTGATGGTGAACTCAACCCCCTACCAATAGTTAAGTACATACATATTGCATAATAGAAGCATTCTTAAAACATTTGTCCTATTATTTTGAAGAAAAATTACTCCAGGAAAAAAATTACAGGACCAGGAAAATATATGTAAACTATATGTTGACACTGATACGAAACATGTTTTTGGCCTAATCGACCGGTATGGTATACTTTGTTTCATTGCCGTTGATGAACTAAATGTTGATGGCATCTCACACACGTCAGTGATCACATACAACATGTTCAAATAAGGATTAACTGTCATGTGGACTGTTTTATGGAGATGTAACCGTGAGGTAAGTGGTCATAACTTGTGTAAAACCCAAAGGGTTTTACGGGTTTTACACAAGTTAAGACCACTTACCTCACGGTTACATCTCCATAAAAACAGTCCACATGACAGTTAATCCTTATATTTATATACATTTAGCGAAAAAGCCACTTTTGTAAATGTATTTAAATCGAAAAGTGTATCGTGACAAAACCAGCCCAAAATATCCCATAGCACGCTTTGCAAAAGTTAACAGGAACAATTGAAACCCGCTGATTTATTAAGTCAATCCTGCGCGAATCCAAATGCGCCCAAAACATTACACGTTCGTCTTTCCAAACCCAAATGACGTATCGATGTTGTTATGAGCTTGGTTTTATGATCTGTTCACCGCATTCACCGAGAAATAATTACAACAAGCCACTTGGGCGCCGACCAATAGGAATGCTGGATTTATTGATGACAACACTTAGTATGTAAATATATTCAGTTAACGCGGCGTTTGTTCAAAACCGCCGTGACATACCCTATCAGAATTATGTGTGCATTATTCTGTGAACAAAATTGATGAATGATACGTGTATTATGTGTAATGTGTGATCATCTCCGTCACCATTTCCAGCACCACCCCCATCATCGTACCATCATAATCGTCATCAGCAGAATCATCATCGCCATCATCATATCCGTCATCATTTCCAGCATCATCCCCATCATCGTACCATCATAATAGTTATTATCACCATCATCGTCATCATCGTTATTATCAGCATTATCATCAAACACATCATTGTATATACGTGTATATACGTCTTGCTGTTCATTAATTTATATTCCTCTTCTGTAAAATGTATTTATATTATTCTTTTCATTTTGATGTGCTTAACAATGTGATATTCTTTATGAAATCTTCAATGATTGGAGGAAATAAAGATATAATAATAATAAATATCTCATGAGTGTCTGGAAAGAAATATAGAAAATTCAATATTTCTTTCCAGACACGAATGCGATATTTGATGTACTCAAACAAAAACTGTCGCTAAATTATGCAGAATTTTGACTTTTAAAGGTACTCAATCCGATTAGACGCTCCTAAATTACTATTTCGTTGGCTTTGGGGGGGGGGGGTAGAAAATATTTGATTCGAGTCGAGGAACCCACCCATCAAAGCTCAGAGTGATTAGATATCGATTTTTGAAATCTATTAATTTTCGGAGATGCCACAAGTTGGTAGAACCACGTGCTCAAAACTGACTAATTGCGGGTGTAAGATGGATAACTACAAAATCAAGTGGTTATTAATGTTAACAATAATAACCACTTGATTTTAGAGTTATCCATCTTACACCAGCAATTAACAGATTTCAAAAATCGATATCTAATCACTCTGAGCTTTGATGGGTGGGTTCCTCGACTCGAATCAAATATTTTCTACCCCCAAAGCCAAAGAAATAGTAATTTAGGAGCGTCTACTCGGATTGAGTACCTTTAATAGCTCGACAAATTATACAATACCCGGTAAGCAACAGCTGATTGACCCAAATGTCTGACACCGATCAGCTGATAGGTAGCAAATCGCTTTCAAGTGATGACGTCATGACGTCATTCGGCCAGACACCGTGAAATAACAAAACGTTACAATGGAATAACAAAATCGTATCTCACTGTAGATTCTAAGAGATATACATATGCGACGATTTACGTTTCGAGAATTTACCGCTATTTTATAGGCAACCATATAATAATAGTATTTCGTGTGTAACTCATCAACATGTTGATTACGAGTGCGTGTTAAAGGTACTCAATCCGATCAGATATCCCCATATCATCAAGATACAACAACAACATTTCTTCAAAATACGCTTTAGTTATCATGCAGAATCGATCAATTGCAACAAAATAATGCTAACCGTTGTACTAACCGTTTAACTATGGTATCAAATTTTCCAAAACGTTATTTATCAACATTTTGTTCAACGAAATATGACAGTATTATCACTTGAGTATTCCAGCTGAGTATTCATGAAATTTTGTCGTATTACCACTTGTTTTTAGAGTTATCCATCTTTATCCGCAATTTTGACCGAGACCATTCTTTTGACGGCGTGTTTTTGGGCCACAAACAATTGAAATAACAAACTTCAAAAATCTGATCACTCCCATCTGCAGCGTTGATGGGTATGTTCCTCGACTCGAATCAAAATTGTTTTACCCCCCGAAGCCAAAGAAATAGTAATTTGGGGGTGTTTAATATGATTGAGTACCTTTAAATGTGACAAATTACGAAGTCTACTTTGATAGACTGACATTAAGAGTTTCATAAAAATAACTTACCGAGCGTTCTCTGGCAACAAATGCGTTTGGAGGTGACGTCATTTTCTAGTTTCGCAGCTTCTTTGGTTAAGAATTCGACAAAATGTCCGTGCGAGATTGAAAAGTATATAAAGTATACACACATTTCTATCGGCTATAGATCTATATTCTATATATATGGATAATATGCAAACGAAAACCACCGGTCGGATAGCACAAATCGGCCGTATACGTATATATATATATAGGATCTCCCTATTAATTTTAATATATTCCGGGTGAAAAATAGATATCATGATATAGCGTTGCCGCTGGTAATTCGTGCTTTTTATCGCAAATACGATCTCTCCCTTTATTCATGGTGCTCGTTTTGTGTGTGGTTATATATGTATCTATAGACAGGCGCCTGACTAGATTGAGGATCTCTGTTTGGGATTTTCAACTTAGAATGTTCAACAGTACCCCATTGAACCAGATCCAAATTTATGAGTTAGGGAAAGTCCACATGCACCCCTTGTTTTGCAATTTTATTTATCACATGAAACCCCTATTACATCATTAAAAAAGCCATTACATATTTCCTTTTCTCTCACTAGTTACATATCACTTGGCATCACGCCAACAATATGATCGCGCGTCTTTACATTGATTCAGGCGGATAAATAATATTTCGAAAAGCCGCTCATTACACCAACATCAGACATTTTGAAGCTTCTTTTAAGGATTTTGATTTGTTAAGAAGGCATCATGAAAGCTCTAGTTTTTTTTTCATGTGATATACAAGATCTTCAACTCGTTATGTTGGGATATAAGAATTTGTGAAACTCGTTTGATAAATTTGACTCACAACTCGTCTACGACTCGTTGTGAATCAATTTTATCAAACTCCTTTCATAAAATATTATATCCCAACATAACTCGTTGGAGATCCTCTATATCCAACTGGTACCTAAAGTTTGCCATGCAACTGTTCGAAATTTATAATTTGAAACCGATGTTCCCAACTGATGGCCATTTCATTCCAAACAATTGACACAGGAACATATGCGACTTTTGGTTTTAAAACGCTGTCACTGCGAATTCTTTGGACATTGCGACACCAAATTATGAGTGGACGTTCATATGGCCACCGTCCACCTTATGTAATCGACCGATCCAAGAAATCCCGCTCGAAAAAGCCCGGATCAGGCCGGATCAGCGTCGCTCGCTCCGGGGATTGGGGAATAATTTTGAACCCGCAATTTTTGAGTTCTCAATTTTTTCCCCATTTCGGGTCCTAATAATTTTTGCAGGAATGACATCGTAAGGTCTCGAAACGCGTTTTAAACAAATTTTTTTTTCTTTATAACCGGCGGATCGGATTTTAGGATCCTAAAAACAGAATTCCCCGATTTTCGTGATTTTCGGATTCGAAAAAAACCCGGAAGGCGTCTTTTGCCGGCAAATCGGTTTCTCATCCCCGAAAGAGCTATCGAAACTCTTTCGAATGACGCTTTTACCTGAATTTATAGGATCCGTTGGAGATCCTCTATATCCAACTGGTACCTAAAGTTTGCCATGCAACTGTTCGAAATTTATAATTTGAAACCGATGTTCCCAACTGATGGCCATTTCATTCCAAACAATTGACACAGGAACATATGCGACTTTTGGTTTTAAAATATATCTCGCGCATTAAAGGGATACTGTACTCAAATGTTTTTGTTGATTTCTATAGTCTCTGAGTTGTAGAATAAGGTAACCAGATTTCCATTATTTGAAAGTCTATTGAGTACGAAGTAATGTTACGGATGGCAGATTAGCCGGAATGCGAAACTACAAATTGTCGTTGTCGAGTAATTTGTGTACAGTTTTCAAGCAAATATATCAAATAAATGTTATATTTTATGCATACTAGTCCCAAATACCCCTTTAAGTTATTTTATCGTCACAGTCAGTGAGTGGCTTGTGTTTACACCCCGTATCAACATATTTGTGAACATGATCATGTGTGCCACGCTTTACCCAATCTACTATCCGTCAATTAATTTGATTACGTCTTGTACACGGAAATTCGTAATTTAATTTATGTCTCCTGCCATAAATTAAAGGTACTCAATCCGATCAGACACTCCTAAATTACTATTTCATTGGCTTCGGGGAAAAAAAATATTTGATTCGAGTCGACGAACCTACCCGTCAAAGCTCAGAGTGATCAGATATCGATTTTTTAAGATAGTTATTTCAATTGTTTCTAGCCCAGAAATTCGTGTTCAAACTGGTTCAAACGGACGTTCTTGCAGGTAAAGATGGATAACTCTAAAATCAAGTGGTAATAATAACTCTGAGCTTTTACGTGTAGGTTCCTCGACTCGAATCAAATATTGTTTACCCCCCGAACCCAAAGAAATAGTAATTTAGGAGCGTCTGATCGGATTGAGTACCTTTAAATTTATATCAAATTATTAACTGTGATTTTAGGATAACCCTATTAACCGATTTGATGCCTAATAAACCAGAATTTCCTATGAAAATATTCCGCTTGCAAGGAAAAAGAAAATGAAATTACATGCAATCATATATCATTCGTATCACACGTGCATCGCGAAATTCCACAAAATCAACTATAAGTAGTTCGCTAAAAACGATCACAAATGATCCCAACTGAAAACGGTATTTCTTATCTACCGCTTTTGGGCGCTCGAAGCATGGACGCTCTGTAAAATTATAATAATGCATGAGTTATCGGATCTAACTGAAATTTGGTATGGAGGTTGGCCATCATGACTGATTATCATTCTTCCTCATAGATATGTAGGCCATTTGTTATCAGATATGAATGACATTTGATATACATGGAGATTCGCAGTCATGGGTGCTTTCAAAAGAGTGCCCAAATGCCGTGGTCTGCCTTTTCCGTTCCAGAGTTGTCTTTCTTTGTTTCTTTTAAATTTGGGTTTCGCCCTGTCCATGTTTCAATTTGGCACATTGTTTTCATGCCAGCACCCGACCTGCAACTTCTTCCTGTCCCCATTACCAAATTACACATAATTAAAGGTAATCCGGTTATTTTCGAGTGGATCTGAAATTTGACAAATTCCAATGTCAAGTGACTTGCACTACTGTGAACCACCGTCAATTCAATTACGACTAAAAGTCCATATATGCAGCATGAAAGTCCAACAATGTATTCCTTCTTTGCGAATCGACCCAACTTTTCTGCCATTGTATGTCCATAAACAGACCACCATTGCTAAATTTAGAACCTGCTGGGCTTGATTGCAGGAAGTCAAATTGAACAAAGATTCAATGTGAAAGTCACTCCAAGTGAAAGTGACCATAAAAATTTGGCAAACTTTTTGCTACTAGAAAATAACCGGAATATGCCTTTAATTATTGAAGTTCGAATGACCACCGATCGAATAATTGTTTCCGTAAACCGCAGTCAGCCTGTGCTTTGTAGTACGTGTGTCATCACGCATATGACTGGCCCCACGTGTCTCAGTATTGATGGATTGGTCCAATGGCACTGAAAAATAACACAGTCCGCCGGGATATGTTGCTACCCCAGATAAGGCACCATGCAGCGTAAATTATCCGACGTTCGCGATCGACAGGTGGAAGCGAACGAAATAGCATAAAATGAATGAATTATGTGTCCGTAACATAACGAAAAAGATATTAAGTAATGCAACATCTCGATGTTATGTGTGTTCCAGTGCAAATTTAATGAAACAGTTTTTATGCACACATTTCCACCGATATACACATCGGTGAAGTTTTTTGATGAACTTATTATATAAACAGTTTCCTGAATAAATATGCCTCCTTCTGCGCTTTTATTTATCGGTCGTCTGCTTCTATCACATTAACATCCCTCCAAATTAATACTAGATCATTCCAATGTTCATCTTTTAATTGACTGGGATAATCCATTTAGTATATAAAGAGTTAAGTAGAATAATGATAGAAGCTTGAATATGGTCCCAGACAATTTGGATCAATTGGACATTTTCGGATGGATACTTAGTTTAAACAGTATTTATTTTCCCTCTATGGATATTCAAAAATATAATTACAATAGGTATAAATTTAGAAGAAAAATGGGATTTGGCAACAAGTCATAGGCTTATTTGAAGCCTTCTCCCTTGAGAATTATGGGTAATTTTTCAGGATTTAGTCGCAAATATGACTTGTTGCCATCAATATTATGGTAGGGGTGGTGCCGAAGGGAAGTTGCATTTTTAATACTTTCAAGTTTCAGCTCGATCCAACCATAAACAGTGCCACTTCCCTTCAGCACCAGCCCTACCATAATATTGAACGAGAAATCCAGCAGTATCTCAGAAAAAGTGAGAGAAAAAAAATCACTTTTGACCCAAAATTCGAAAAGGGCAGCACGAATTGGAACACAACAAAGAACTTGAGGTAAAACAAATTAGAGTTTGAATTTCAATCTGAATTTCGAACTTCAATCTAACATCACGCGAATCTCCACCGAATTTCGAACTTCGAACTTCGATCCAACTTCACGAACCCCATATTAAATAGTACTTTAGCAGCTACGAGCATATACTAAACTATTTTTCAAACAAGCTGATACCTCATTTGTGTCTAACATTTGCTCTAACGTGCTGACTAAAGTTATCAGTCGAAAGATTCTCATAGGTGTACTGACTGGTGTATTCCACGAACCTCTCTCCGACTCTCTGGTAACATTGGTCAGAATGTTATAGAAAACTATACTGAGTATTTCGGAATAAATAAGCTATCAACTTGTTTTTAAAATAAACTAGCAAATGCTCGTAATAGACAAAGTGCCATGTTTTGTGTCAGTTCCTTATATGTAATGTTTTTGCGCGTTTGCTATAGTCTCGGCCATTTTGGATGCGTGGTACTCACCAACATCGAAACCTCATAAATAATGATCAGCTCAAAACGTTGATTCACAAACTCCTAGCCGTCAATATCACGTAATGTTATCGTCAATCCACCGTAATAACTTATAGTGTAATGTATACTTTCTTAGAAAATATGTGTATAAATTATATACACTATGTTACATTTTATCTTTAAAATTGTGTAGATATGACATTTGACATATTTGTGTCGGTGAAATATCTTCAACGATGACTACGAGTGAATATGTAAGTGTATAATATAGTTATTAGATGAGGTGTGTTCTAAAGGCTATACCACAGAACAAAAAATTGGCAGCTGCTTTAATTTTGCTATACTCTGTGTTTGCATGTGTCAAAACTGAACAGCACATAATTGTGTAGCACAAAGTTTTAAAGCTGCTGTCCGATTTTTAATATGTTAGCTTTTACGAGTTTTGTGTCTCCAATAGAACATATATCACCTACTAACTACAATATACTCACATATTCACTCATATTCAATGTTGAGAAAATTCCACCAACACATTTGTCATTTATACACAATTTTGCTTAGGGTGGATACACACATGCATGTAATCTCTGTAAATATCGTGTATTTGGCGTTTTACATGGATCATACAGACCATGTAATATGTGTCTGCTGATAACCCAATCATTGCGGCTATGTTTGACCACAGTGAGTAACGCTCTGAACGTGTAGAGTGTCGTTGACTGGACGAAGTCGTCAGGCCGCTTAAAATAATTGTTCGCGCGATAACCCAAATGTTGGACGTTCTGTTTAAATCATTGTCAGTCTTCTCTTGGTTGTATACCAGTGATGGTCCCAGGATTTCCACAATGCAGGGGCTATATTATACCGGAAGCTACCGGACTGACCATTACATATTTCATCGACCGGAGGGGGGGGGTGGCATGCAGCAACATGAGGCCTACCCCCCTGAAGCAACGAAGCCACTCCTGATTTGTAAATATTGTAGTTGACAGTCATATCTGCCGTGTCTGTTTGCTACGAGTGATTAATCTCATATGCAGCAATGGATGCTATTCATATAATTATGAACATATTATTACAGCTTTAAATTTGAAGGTATACAGAAGGTGGTGTTGCTGCATGTGTGTCTTCATTCGGGAAAAGGGTTGTCCAGATACGAGTCCACAACTACGTCACCTTTCCTCTCTTGTGTTATATACACACAATTTACAACTATGGAATATTTAAGTAAAACATTATGTTGTACATTCTTGCCCAGATAATCCCGGCCGATACATTCAACTAAATCCCTTAGTTATTCGAAACTTTCGAGAACCAGCCCCTCCCCCAATCATGGATTATAGTCCGAAATGTGATAATTCAAGCCTGTACAGGCTAAACTGGTGACAGTTAGGAACTTGTTCATCCTTTGGCCTGAGAAACATATACTGCTCTGTAAATTCTGGGTTAAAATGGGGGGGGGGGGGGTGACTCTTTTTTCTTTCAACGTTGTACCTGCATTAATGTTTTTGGCGCTGTAATGGATATATGCAAAGAAATCCCAATTGAAAGTTATCACATGAGCTCGCCCTCAAATTATCCGAGCAATCTCAACAAACTGGTATTGTCTGTCTTAATGTTCCAATGCCTGTATTCAAGGCATGAGAGCACCATATCGGATTGTTAAAATTTGAACTGATGCCATTCATAGTCGAGGAACAAATATCCTTATCCTGACTCGATTCGGCGTTGTCCGATTAGGCTAAATCACTTTATAACATGGAATTCACCATGTATGAGTTAGTTGATTGCCATGTGTATTAATATAGCACTTCCAAAATGTGGAGCCAGAAAGCCGTTCGGGTTCTGCTGGACGAGATCAATTGGGAGTCAGTGTGTGGGGCATTAAACACTCATGTATCACAATCGTCCTAAAATAGCTTCAAAAGTCTACACATTTATTTTTATTTTGGATGACCCTGTTTCCAAGAAATGACGAGAAACAAATCAAGTATAAAATCGACAGACTCAAATCCACTTTTCGAAATGAACTAAAACTCGTGATAAACAGCAACATATATCAGACAGGATTTATTCATTTCGGCACCCATGAAAAAAGACATCTTTATGACTGGCCTGAAATCTCTTGATAACAGTTAGTTTGGTTTTGGCTTATAACTACTCACCGGTCTCGCCTGTTGAAATGGAACGATCGCGCGCAGGCGATTAATGCTATCAAATGCATGATTGGTGTGACCATGTAAAATACATGTATTTTACATACAGACATTACATGCATGTGTGTATCCACCCTTAAGATAAAATGGAACACATATTATTTAGAATTTATATACATTGTTCTGGCCGTATGATAAATGACAAGTCGATGACACTTCGATAAACTCACCGTGTGAGTCTGAGTGTACACACTATAGTGAATCTGTTTCACTAATTAGCCATTCCAATCGGTGAAAATGTGTTATATATCCTTTTATATGCAAAGGATTGTAATATTCAATTCTTTATTCTCACCACCTTAATAAATACGGGTATGGAGAAAAACAGTTTACAATATGTACATTATTTACAATAATTCCACAGTCACGCATATATGGCCGGGACATAGCGGTTGCTATATATGGGACGTTTGTCTGCTCAAATAAATTAACTGAGTTTACAGCCTGCGACTATGCTGTTTACCCGCATTCCGTATTAAGAATGAGATATCACTGTCATCCCAATTTCCTGTTCGCAAACTCGTCGTTGACAATTTACGTTTAGCTAGGGCACTACGCCACCAAATAACTACAACCATGAAACACTAACGCCATTACAGATAAGGTTTCAATTTCTTCGGTTGTATCAAAGCTCAGTCAACTAGGTTTGTTGTAGCATGCAGCCATCACCCATTATACCAACGGACAACTATTATAATTTGGCCGAATATAATAGCAGATCATTCTGAACGGTAAGTAGATCGCGTGAAGTGAAAATCTCATTGCACACGATTAGCCAGCGCGCATGCATTGTCGAGTCCAGTAATCGTATTCGTCGTCATTTTTACGAAGCGAATTTTTGGCCCGATATAAATTTCACGACAACGAATGGTTAAAAGCCCACTTAATTTTCGAACCCTCAGATCACATTATATAAAATATATGCCATATTATATACCATTTGAAAGAGGAAGCTCCAAAGCATTATATTTTCAACTTATTCGATGTAATAAACTGTGAATATGTTGTTTTTGTTGAGAAACCGACGTCTGTTATTTTCAATGGAAGGAGAATAACTCTATATATTTAGATATACAGTTATTCCCCTTCCTTTGAAAATAAACTTGTGTTTGAATTATGTTGCATTCTGGGAGCCATAACGGGGAAAATGATTTTAGGATTTCAGCTATTTTCTATTAATCTATGTGCAGCTTCTGAGAAACAGACGTTCCAAATGGTGATGAATTATAGTATTTTAATCGTGTTTTATGGCATAGATTGTTGCTAAAACAGTATATCAAGGCACTATAAAAAAAAAAAATCGGCGATTCGAAAATTAAGTGGGCCTTCAAACGTAGTCATAACTGCTAACCGTGTGTAATCACTGCTTACTTCTATCATCATCAGACATATGTATCGCACAGTCCCATAACAATTCATTCCCAGTTGGACATGTATTGTAACACGTATTTTTGTGATCCGACGGCCCAATAATCGTCATTGTTTCTTCAGATTGCCGTTGATTGAATAAATGGTTGGCGATTATTGTTGCTAGCAATATCGATGAATATATCACAGTCTGCATTACGAAAACAGTTCGCGTGGATAAATCGTAAGCCGCGTGGTATGTAAGGATGTATATTTGACTACCGGCAACTTTTGCCAATCCAATGGAAAAGGAAACCAGCCCAAACGCCTTCCCAATTTCATCCTTCTCGACTTCTTTGCTGATAATTGTTCTTAGCGGAGCGGCTAGTATAGCCGAAAGTGCGCCCAATGATACCACACCATAGATCATCCACTCCTGGTCAGCGAGAATCGTCCAAATACTGGCGGAAATTTTACAGAAAATGGCGACCAGCATGAGCCCCCAGTCAGAGAATCTTAGAAGCTGTGTCAACATATTGGCAAGAAATAAAATACTAGCACAGTTTACGAGATATTGTAACATCAATATGTACCCGTATACGTAGCTTGGCTCATTAAATGGCTCTTCGCCGATGAGTAAAATAAATATTAAATTCTCACCTCCTGTACATGTATAGTAAGCCAAACAGACGTAATTGAAAATAACTAATATAGTGCGCGCGTGGAGTTTAACGCGGTGTCTGCACATTATTCCGAAAGATTGGACCAGCAATGAAAGTTGTTTTTTTATGCAATTGTCCACATAATTCAACATGGTATTTTCTTCACTTTCAGTTGGACGTGAATATTCTACTGATTCCGGTAGTGAAGGCGTCAAAAATAGGACCACAGAATGTAATGCTGCAGCTATTATGAATGTCCAAGAAGCACCAAGTGTGGACATGCAAACGCTGCTTAACAGACAACCACATGTCCTGCCTAAATAATCAGCCAACGAAATAATCATATATGCCTGGGAACGTTGGTCGTCATCAACTTTGTCTGCCACGTAGCTGTTGTTACCCATCGTGAAAACTGCACACCTCCCGGAAACACCGAGTACAAAAAGTCCCAGGTACAAGAATGGTGCGCAATAGTCTCGAAACTCGTTGCTTGCTGCCACCAAAGCAGTTGATATAACGGTACCGACACACGGAGCTATCATAGGAGGTTTGCGGCCGTGTTTGTCGCTCCATGCACCGACAATAGGTGATAGTAACGACTCTGGAACATACATCAGGACAGAACCAATGAGTAATCTCATTTGAGCCAAATTTTCCCCGTCAATGGTTTCCATTGTGATTGTAGTCGATGTGTTTGTGTTCACGAGAGTCTTAGGTCTATTCCCAGTGGATCCTGCCGATTCCACGACATACATCCTGATTGCAGTTTCTAGCAGCCAAGCCCCGGCGGAAAAGAAACATTGCGTCACGACAGGTATGACAACCTCTAGTCTCATAAGACGCATCATATTTGATTACTTCCGCGGCCAGCACAAAAGGCAAGAATATAGCAAGAACTACCACGGCATCAGCATCGTTATTTGACCTTTGATACTTAACTGAAACCTTTGACAATATAACGATCACATTAATGGGGTGACACTTGCATGCTATTGATAAGATTATCACCCGGACACGTCGTAAAACGACTGCTGGCACTCAGTTTGTTGCTGTATAACGCCCATTCATGGTCATCAAAAAAAATGGTGGATGCGTATAGACTGTACTTGTATTCAAATGTGGTCTCTATAAAAAAAAAAATTATAAATACCAAGGAAATAGAAATAGTAAAAGAATACAATTACCTCGGCACCACTTTCGACAAGTCGGGAAGATGTACCAAAGACAGGAACATAAGATGCCAAAATGCTAAAAAGGACACAAAAAAAAGACAAAAAAAGAAGCCATGTATGCCGTAATCAACACATCGCGTAACAATAAATTGTCAATTGAAACTACTTTGGAGATAAAATCAATAATACCCATGATCGTCGGACATACGGGGCGGAAATCTGGGGACACGAAAATCTAACCTGCTTCAACAAATTAGAACTATGGTTTCTTTGATTTATGCTTAACCTTAACAAATCAACGTCGGATAAATTTGTATACGGGGGAAACTGGATTCTACCCGATAACTATGAAGATAACACAAATACTGTTAAGTTACTGGAGTAGAATAATTACTATGGAATGCTCGAGACTACCACTTTATTACCTACTTCTGAACGCGTCTATGAACAATAATCAGAAAAACCCATGGCTCAATTTTGTACAAAATAATTTAAATTCAATAGGCATGTCATATGTTTGGATCAAACGGTCCCTGGCGTAAATGTATTCACCTCGGCTATGAAACTAAAAAATGACAGACAGTTATATCCAGACATGGCGAAATGACTTTAATATTTCAAATAAGTTCGCCTTTTATAGATCAATCAGACAAGATTTTAACAGACCAAACTATATATTGGCAGACAATAATAACGTTCTGGTCCCTATTTTAAGAATAGGTAAAAACAAACCACCGACTGCCAGTCGAAATTGGCTCACGGATAGATACCCCATACAACGAAAGAGTATGCACTTTATGTGAAGTTGCTTTAGGGAATGCATTTTCATTTTGTTCTAGTCTGCCCATGCCTGAATTAACTGAGAGTTAAATATTTGATACACTATTTACAACGCTGGTATTTGCAAAGCGAACGGAATAGCCACGTCAATTATGGCCGGTTTGCAACAAGGAACATAGCCAAGATTATAACATTTCACAAACTACAGAGGGGAGGGTGTGTCGGATAAAAATTCAGACGCGCTTGATACTTATTTTTACCATTGGCCATTTTTTTTTTTACCCAGCCACCCCTCGACTAAAAAGTTTTTTTCGTTTTATCAAGTTTTTTTCCGACCATTTTTCGATAATGAACAAACTAGTCAGTAGTTATTGGTTTCAACGAGAGTAAGAACGAACACGCGCTAAGCGAATACTAACAGTGCATGGATTGCATGTATATATATGCGAGGAACAAATTTCTGAAGTTGAAAGTGTCACACACTTAGGTGTCCATATATATACACATAATACACATATAATACACATATATACTCAAAACGGCCCCGGGTTACTCCCTTTTAAATTAAACAGAAACTTGCAATTATGCATGAGATCCAACCAAGCATCCTCTTTTGTACTATATAGTTATCTACTTTGAAACGTTAAGCAACGTACGTAATTTTGTTACTTTTTGCAATTTTGAACTTCGTTTCCTGGTCAATTTATGTTATACTTGGCACAGATATTGCGTGTACACAATTTGAGGATCTCCTTTGAAGATACATGTCTAAATCTTTTTAATATAGCCGGTGTGCACTGCACACATTTGGACAGTCACACCTCTCGTTGTTTAAAGGTACTCAATCCGATCAGACGCTGCTAAATTACTATTTCTTTGGCTTCGGGGGTAAAAATATATTTGATTCGAGTCGAGGAACCCACCCATCAAAGCTCAGGGTGATTAGATATCGATTTTTGAAGTTTGCTATTTCTATTGTTTGTGGACCAGAAGCACGTGGTCAAGTGGACGAATATGCTGATGAAGATGGATAACTCTAAAATCAAGTGGTAATAATCTTCATCCGCATCTTCGTCCGTTTGACCACGTGCTTTTTCTGGTCCACAAACAATAGAAATAGCTATTAGAATATTGACAATGACCTGTTGTTCAATCCAGTTGACAGTGTTCTGATTGTTTAAAAGCACATGCGTGTACATTTACAAGAGAGGATATACATGTACCAGTGGAATTCGCAGGAGCTTCAATGTCAACAACAACACCGTAAACAATGAACTGACGCCGCGCAGTGACGGATGATCATATATCTACAATTCCATCTTACAAGTACAACTTCACAATTACACGGACCAATTCATCCCGTGTTCATCAATTTTCATTGAAACGTGTGGATATGAGACATTGTCATCATTCGCCATGTTATCATCAAGTTATTACGACAATTTACCGGAAGTGCACTATTGGTTGGATGTTCTTATCAAACTATCTTTGGCTGACTCATTGATATTGATACTAAGTGTCGTGATACCAGTATACAGTTTGATGCATCATGCTGTCAAATTTTATCGAAAAATGTGCGACTACAGGAGAACATTGTCGCCAAGTCATCGCGCACAGTTATTATGGGATCTGATGTTGTCTTGAAGGTTTCATGCAATCCCAACAAGCTGTTATTGATATACAGTACCAGTCAAAAGAATACTGCAAGTGGAAACGCTTATCGCAATAATAAGCGCAACAGATTTTTGGTATTGTGCTATAATCACGCCTTTATCGAAATTAAGCGCGCTCAATATCGCAAAAAAAGTGCGCCTAAAAATACCACTTTTTCTGACTGGTACTGTATTGTCATGATGTACGAATTCACCTGTTAAAACAAAAACTGTGTTTACAAGTGACTGGACAATTTCACGCCTTACATATTACCAAAAAGTATGCCATTAAGATGTTTTACTTTTACATGTACATAAATTTGAGTTTTAACTGTGAAACATGTAGCTTTGTTCTTTTTATGTCTAAAAAGGGCATGCCAATTCATGTTTTAGAATGGTCGAAATTAGTATTACTCGTAACTGAATAGTGATGGGTTGGCTTATCAGCTATTACTAGTATCGTTTTTTATTTACAGCCATACAGTAGTTATAGTGAAAGGCGAACACATTACGCGTGCGCAGCCTTTTTCCGGATTAAATTCTACGAGTTTCATAAGTATTGTCACTTTATGCATTGAGGATTTACATTTCATCAAAACTATGATCGTAATAGAAGAACAAAGATGTATTTTTCAGTTACGAATAATACTAGATTCGACCATTCAAAAACATATGAATCGTAATGCCTACCGGGAAATCATATTGTCACCATGGGAAACTGGCTAATTCTACGGTAAATTAGCAAATTAAGAGCAAAAAATTGGTGTTGACCCATGAAAAATACCATTGGTCTGACCTTTATTAGTTACGGTCTTGATATTAATTAAACGGCGTTGAACCGTAAAAAATACAACAGTCTGACAGTTACTGGTTACAGTGTGCCAGTTATTTAAACGGTTTTATACCGTGGAACATGCTACGAGAGAGAGAGAGATATGTTTATTCCTCCAAATATGGAGACCATTATGGTACAATATATATATATATATACAAATGTTACATGAAGACATATATACACATGCAATATAATTTAACTTGAGAAATTCATTGTGGGAATGATATACTGCAAGACAAGATGTTTACGACATATATATAGTGAAGTATCCGATATGATGTCTTCATCATAAAACTTAGTCAGAACACAGGATGAAAATAAACCTCACACATCGCTTGAAAAGACGATATTCATCACAAATCAGTTCAATTTGCATTGGGATACACCCGCCTAGGCAACACGCAAGGAATGTATCGCTATTCATGCTGTCAAGAAAGGTAAAAGTTTCAATTCCAAATATGTCAATCAGTGAATACCAAAATGTGTTCCGTATGTTTAACGGTCAAATGTTGGCAGCGATGTTGCGCGGTCTCAGACCATTAAAGCGACGGGCTTTTTTTCTAAAAGTGTATATATCCGTATAGCAGATGACATATCAGTTTCGTCGCAGTTTCAACTTCACGTCGGCGTTCTATTTTCACAATCACCGCTGTTTTGTTCCCTCGTCATTGCAGTGTCGTCCCCTAACAATTCATCTTCCGTTGGACATGTATTGTAACACGTGTTTTTATTATCCGACGGCTCAATAATCGCCGTTGTTTCTTCAGATTTTCGTTGGTTGAACAAATGTTTGGCGATAATTGTTGCCAAAAATATCGATGAATATATAACAGTCTGCAATACGAAAACAGTTCGCGTGGATAAATCGTAAGCCGCGTGGTATGTAAGGATGTATATCTGACTACCGGCAACTTTTGCCAGTCCGATCGACAAGGAAACCAGCCCAAACGCCTTCCCAATTTCATTACTCTCGACTTCTTTGCTGATAATTGATCTTAGCGGAGCGGCTAGTATAGCCGAAAGTGCGCCCAATGATACCACACCGTAGATCATCCAGTCCTGGTCAGCGAGAATCGTCCAAATAGTGGCGGCAATTTTCCAGAAAATGGCGAACAGCAAAAGCCCCCAGTCAGAGAATCTTAGAAGCTGTGTCAACATATTAGCAAGTAACACAATACTGGCACAGTTCACAATATATTGTAACATCAGCATGTACCCGTATATGTTGCTCGGCTCGTTAAATGGATCTTCGCCGATGAACAGAACAAATACTAAATTCTCACCTCCTATACATGTATAGTAAGCCAAACAGACGTAATTAAGAATCACTAATATTATACGCGCGTGAAGTTTAACGCGATGCCTACACATGATTCCGAACGATTGTACCAGCAATGAAAGTTGGTTTCTTAGGTAAGTGTCCTTAGAATTGGTATTCTCTTCGCCCTCTATTGGGTGTGAATATTCTACTGATTCCGGGAGTAAAAGCGTCCAACATAGGGCTACGGAGTGAAGTGCTGCAGCTATAATGAACGTCCAAGAAGCACCAAGTGAGGCCATACAAACGCTGCTTAACAGACAACCACATGTCCTACCTAGATAATCAGCAAACGAAATAATCATATATGCTTGGGAACGTTGGTCGTCATCAACTGTGTCTGCCACGTAGCTGTTGTTTCCCATCGTGAAAACTGCAAACCTCCCGAAAACACCGAGTGCAAAAACACCTATGTACAGGAATGGTGCGCAATAGTCTCGAAACTCGTTGCTTGCTGTCAACAAAGCGGTTGATATAACGCCACCGACACAAGGGGCTATCATAGCAGGCTTGCGGCCATATTTGTCGCTCCATGCACCGACGATAGGTGACAACAACGATTCTGGCAAGTAAATCAAAACAGAACCAATGAGTAATCTCATTTGAGCCAAATTTTCCCCGTCAATGGTCTCGCGTCTATTTCCCGTGGACCTTGCCGATTCCACAACATACATCCTGATTGCAGATTCGAGCATCCAAGAGCCGGCGGAAAAGAAACATTGTGTCACAACAGGTATGACAGCATATAATCTCATATGAAGAATCATATCTGATTACTTCAGTAGCTAGCAATATACAATAGTAGCAAGAATTGCGTCAACATCAGGACTTGACTGAAGCATTTTACGACATAACGATCAAATTAATTTGGTGGCACGTGCGCCCTAATGTAATATGATCGCCAAGACATGTCGTAAAACGACTGCTGGTAGTATATGTGTTTCTGTATATAGCGCCTATTCATTTTCAACATAAAATGACGTATGTCTACATGGCGCGTAACCGCACAGCTTGTCTCTATATACACATGTGCGAGAGGGTGGAACCACCCTGTGAGAAATGTCAAACGAATTGGATCAAAGTGCCTCCTGCTCTCTCACTTGGGATTTCTATAGATCGATTTCTCGTCGCGTACATGTATCTTAGACACATTTCACACAATGAACTACCACTGATAACAATTACAATTAGGATTCTATGTCACTAAAATTTGTGTTCTTTCTGTCAGTTGACGTTTTTCTATATCCGTAGTTACGATTACGGTTTGCAGATTTCAACAAAACTCACAAATACATCGTATAGTAATAAGTTCGATGTCGTTTCTCTGGTTCCCAATATGGAGTTGACTCAGAAATTGTGTTCTTAAATTGTAATCATCATGTTGCCATAAATTTTCCTTAAGATACATTTATTTTAAGAATAATTTTCATGCTGCTACCAAACTGGTTTATTAGTAGTCAATTTCGTTCAAATTTCTACAGACGGTACTTTACAAGCGGAAATTTGCTACCACGCAATGCACAATATTAGTTTTCAGTATCTTGCTGTTTGGAAATATCTTACCATTGCTACCACGTACTTGGGCTAAATATCAGGTCATCAGCGTTTAAAGCTATTATTTCTGCGTTGACCATTCACTCAATGCTGCTATTTATGGTTTTGTGCGCAGCAGATATGTGTAACATCAGGAGCAAATATAATTTCCAGGTATAGAGATAGTCTCTGCCACAGAGTTTGAAGACAATATTGGTTGAAGATAGTCTATGGTACTCCTTTGTATTCTAATAAATTGAGATCACAGTATACAACCATGCATTATTGTGATAAAATCGAAATATTTAAGTTTCATCACTTGACCGGAGGCAACTATGACTGCTATTTTAAGACGCGGACAATGGGATTTACACATTTTAACCAGTACTATATGAATAGCTCTCATGCTGTTCTATAGTAATCAATGTTGACAAATTTGATGTTGTAGACTGCTCTGAGTACATATATTTCTGCTTCTAGAAAAGGTCACAGAATCAATACATTAAACATATGTCAAGATAAACAGTACCGATAAAAACTGAGTTATTGTTCTGATTCTGGGCGCCCGTAAATTTAGCCGTTGCACGAGACCTTTTTTTCGCGTGCTCTCTCGCGAGATAGATTAGAGAGAATTCGCACATCACTTATCAAAAGTTTCGCTTATACTCTGAAATCATTCTTCCTCGCATAATTCCAGAGCTTGTTCACTCTTATATGACTAGCTATTCAATTTTCCCCAAATTGTAAATTTCCTTCGATTTTGTCCAATTTGGTGCCCATTTTGGGACAGACATTCTACCGACATGGTTTACGACTAAGCATTGTTTGTGTGTATTTTATTTTATTACTAATTTGGTATTAGTTGGTGAACTTGCCACACAAAATCAAAATGTTGCGACGCCATCTTGGATTACAAATATACACAAAGCGGATTTTGTATGTGTTATAGAGGATATAAATGGAATAAAAACCAACTTAGTCCAATTTTTTTCTGGATTGACCCTAAAATTTAGCTTATTGGCTAGACTATATGGTTTGGCTATAATTACACGTTAAGACAAACTGAGATAAATGACTCTAAATTGTGATGACCAATATTCACGTGCAACAAAAGGACGAGGTGATAGTTTTAGAATCCAATTGATTGTGAGTTCTTCGCATATAATAAAAAGAAAATATGTTTATTAGTGGATCCGTGGCCGAGACAAATATTATTTTCCAGCGAAAATAAACAATTTGTTTCTGTTACTCATGAGATAATTTCGGTATTCACTCAAAAACACTAGATATCTTCTATTTATCTTCTTTATGCAGTATACACATGTATGACAAAATTATTCCATTCGAGAACATCAGAATGAGAAACTGTATTGCTATCAGTAACTAAATTAAATATGAGGTAACTCAATAGAGAGGACTGCTCAGTGGTTCGAGTACATTCTTCAGTCAGCTGATTTAGACTGAAGAAATTCACGAAGGATTGTAATGCAGTGCATTATTGGATTTTACAGTCTTACAAAAATCAGAATTGAAATCACCCATTATGATAGCTTCTCTATCCGAGTAATCGTTATCGATGCAATAGTGTGCATGTGTATAAAAATAATACGTCCGAAAGGCAGGACGGTGTGCTACTCCTATGATTATAGGTTTAGATTTAGGCAACAGTAAATAAATCCATAATGTCTCTAATTCATCGTGATTCAAATATGTTCTGACATTATAAGACAGTGATTGGTGCATATAAATAAAAAACCCTCCTCCTCCGTGCCTCTTGCGATCTTTTCTCACAAATGAATATATACAGTAAATAAATATCGAGAACATCAAAATGAGAAACTGTATTGCTATCAGTAACTAAATTAAATCCGATCAGACGGTCCCCATATCATCCAGTTATAAAAACAACATGTCTTCAAAAATCGCTTTTGTTATCAGAACCGATTAATTACAACAACATAATGCTAGCCGATGTCAACTATGGTATAAAATTTCCCTAAACGTGTTATTTATCAACATGTTGTTCAACAAAATATGGCCGTATTATCACTTGCGTATTATGAAATTTGGCCGTACTACCACTTGATTTTAAAGTTATCCATCTTCATCCGCAATTTTGTCCGAAACCATCGGTTTGACGACTCTTTTCTGGGCCACAAATAATTAAACATTTCGAGAAATATATATATTTTTTTTTAATCGATATCTGATCACTCTGAGCTGTGATGGGTGGGTTCCTCGACTCGAATCAAATATTTTTCATCCCCGAAGCCAAAGAAATAGTCATTTGGAAGCGTTAATTCGGATTATGCATCTTTAATCTAGAGCAATGTCCTTGATATTTATTGCACAGTCAAGTCATCTTTCAGAAAAAGATATAATCTGAGCTTTGAACTGAGAAGTGAAATATTTAATTTTATTAATTTTCAGTAACAAGCTTCTACAGTTTAAATTAACTATTTTAAAAGCATCGTTGGTTAAAACAGGCATATGACATATCAAAGTCGGGGTAAATAGAAAGCTTGTCATATAGTTCTAGATTACTAATGTCATATTCATCCCAATCTTCTTTTTTTTAAGGAAATTCTTTTGAAAGAGCACAGGAAGGACAAATAAAACTGAAGTACGAATCATCATCATGTTCTGTCTCTGTTATGCCACCACATCTAATATGTGTCAAATTACTGCAAAATAGCGAAGTTTTACTTGTTTTGATAACGCATTGTTACACACAGTGCACGGATACTTTGGAGTTCTAACTATATATCAGATTACCCAAATACCCACCACCTGTCGTTGTCAAGCTGTGGCAAAAATATTTATGTTATGTTATTCACACTTTTACGCCTGTGTTGTTCACGAAGGGCTATGGTTAAGTTTGGCATATTTCCCGATTGTATCAAAGGTTACAGGCATCGGAACAGAAAACTTCAGGCCAAAATGTCTGGTCGGACATTTGATGGGCACACCAAATAAAGGAATTGTCCGAGGGAACATCGATGTTTCGTCGGTGACATTCATCAAGACTTACATTTTACGTAAATTTTGATTAATTTCAGCCCATTAAGATGTTCATATTGCACTTATCTGAGTGAAACGATAAGTAAACATAATGTAGTTTAGTTCGTGTCGGTGACAACAGGCTCGCGGAAGGTTAACCCTTCCCCAATTACTACGCCGGTGACTCGGTCATTTACATCTTTATTCGGGTAGGTAAGGCGTAGCTAGGACTTGTCAAATCAGAATTGTGGAACATCAGAGAGAAACATACAGGTGTACTTATATTACATACATATACGACACTAGTACATTGAGCAGGTAAATATATATACACGTATAATATTAGCATAATAAATCAAGGCACATTCACACCTCGTCTCACTCAATCCTGGTTCACTGCTCACTGCTCCGAGATGTAATGCTTCCATCGGAAAGGCCCTTATATTACAGACGGCGACGCGAGCGATGAGAGCGACACGAGCATTGCGAACATATTTCTGCGTCAATAGCGCCAAAATATTCTCATGCAATTCCGTCATTATACGTTGGGGCTTCAACTCGTTTGTTTTGCGTTTTCAAATGGCAACTTGGCAGTCATCACATGTGGTATATATCTGGTAGTTTCCCCCAAGAGCCTGTAGGCTCATTAGCATTTACCAACATGCACACGGGTTCACAACACTGAATTTAAATAGTCGTTTTAATGCCTTCTAACAAAAACAATAAAAAGCCAATTTAATTATACCATTCAATGGTAGACGGGACGCAAAATCTCACCATATTACATACGTTCTCTTTTGTGTGTTCTGTGCGATGCAGTCTTGTTATTTGATACTTCATAATTTCCACTATAGAAATCTGATTTGAAGTAGCCATTCTGATTACCTCGAATGAATTTGGGGATGTTGATGGATTTCACATATGATGACTTCATCTATCTCCGTCATTGAAAAAGCCGAAAGCACTCGAATAAGCGCTCTGATCGAGTCGCTCACAAATCCTATTCTTGCGATTTGCGATATGGTCGCGTCGCTCGCGACCCCGTGTGAATTCATCAATGATGCCATCTTCGTCCTAATTGAGCGTCGACGTCTGAACAGGCCTTTAGCGCAGATGAGGCTGAACGCTGGGAACGAGGCCAATCAACACCCAGCGCATCTTCATTTCTTTGGGATACGTCGATCATATAATTCTCAGTGGTCATGGTATTGGGGCCCTTTTGATATTCTCCATTTCGGGAGTTAGGAGCCTTGTCTTATGTATAGGTACATGTACCTATAGTTTTGTGACTAAGTTTTTACCAGGGAAATGTTTGATTAAACGAACTCTGTCCACTATCTTGCTCATGTCAACTGAATGTAAGACGGCTCTCAATTTACAATTCAATTTTATTTTATTTATTCTGGTCATCATATAATGATATTACAGATGTTTTGAATTACATAATCAGATACATAATATATATATATGCATGCACATGCGTTACAATATATAGAGCACATATATACGAAAATATGGTAATGTTTATGCTTGTTGCTTTTAGATGGTAATAATAATAATAATAATAGATTTGATCAATGTGGTCCAGTTAGTGGGGTTTGTGTTATGGATGCTACTTAGCCTCAAGAGGACTTAAACAAGTCTAAGACCTTTCCGACAAAAATCGACAGGTTCCTTGCGGTTTTTCCATTTCGGGAGTTAAATAATTGCAGTAACTTATGTGAGTTTGGTCTTCGAAAATAATAAGGGCGAATATATCTCAGTCTCAACTCGTGAATTTGTGAGCACTTAAGTATAATGTGGTATTCATCGCCCAGTTCTAAATTACAGAGGGTACATTGCCGTTCCGATTAGTCAACATTGTACCATGAGCCCTGTTCAACGGGTAGTTTGTGATTTCTTGTTCGGAACATCATAAGGCTGTGTACAAATATGTTGTTGTCCAGAGATAGGTAATGTTCTCTTTGGAAATTTGTCTTAATAATTCTATAAAATGCAAACTTGCTTGATTTCGAGATAGATTCCCACCACTCCTGTATAAATCAATATCAATGGACGAAGTAAATCGATTAGGGCTTATCACACTCTGATTGGTCCAGACATTACTCATGCCCAAAGAATTAATTGTGTCGCGGATTCCTATCATCCACTTACTGTTAAAATATCCAGTGTTAAACAAGGTAATCATTACATAATATAATTGTAGTACACGACTTCACACATAGCGATGTATTTTTCATTCCGAGCGAAGTTACAGCCTATGTCGTTAACTTGCCAATCCAATTCTCTCACTAGTTATGTGCATCCACCGTTGTCGTTTGGCTGAGCTGGTCCCCATTGTAACCACGATAACGGCGTACCATCGCGTGCATTTCGCTTATCTCGACACGTACAATATCCTTCGATTGCAACGGCTGCTCGCAAACTCAGAACTGAAAATCAAAGGATAGTCAGATTTTTTAAAATAGAACTTACTGCACGCTTAGTGATCTTTGTTGAAAAATCACTGTAAAAGTTCTGTTTAAATAACAATGGTTTCAACACGTGACAATTAATTATTGGAAAACTATCAATAATTATTATAAGAATATTTTATATATTTAAAGGGGTAGTGCATGTACGCCATGTTGATACGGGGCGTAAACTCAAGCCACTTACTGACTAGTGACTATACAATTACTTAGATCAGTATATGGGACCAGTATGGATATAATATAATATTTATCTAATATATATTTTGTAACTTCTGTTTGTTTGTCTGTCTGTTTGTCTGTTAGCTATAGTCGGGAAAACTGCCAAACGGATTTCGACGAAATTTGATACCTATGGATACTTTTGTCCGGGGAGTGTTTTGGACTGGTCAAATCGTTACCCCGACCTGACCTTGACCTTCAAAATGGTCAATTCAAGGTCAAATCGGGAAAAACGGACGGATTTCGACGAAATTTGATACCTAGGGATACTTTTGTCCGGGGAGTGTTTTTGGCGGGTCAAATCGTGACCCCGACATGACCTTGACCTTCAAAATGGTCAAATCAAGGTCAAATCGCGCCTTTCGACGGAAAGCAGAGGGGAAACAGCCCGGACGAAGTCGGGCCCACCAGCTAGTTTGATATATTTGCTTGAAAACTACAAAAATTACGCGACAATGATAATTTGTATTTTCGTATTCCGGCTAATCTGCCATCCGTAGAATTACTTCGTACTCAACATACTTTCAAATAATGGAAATCTGGTTACCTTATTCTACGACTCGGAGACTATAGAAACCAACAACAACATTTGACTAAGTATCCCTTGAAGTAGCTTTAAATATTTATATGTTATTCTTAGTGGTGATGTTTCACATACTTTTATATTCAATGCACATTTACCCACTGCCAGTCCCTTGGGTACCCTGTATTGCATTGTATTGATTTTTACAATCGTGCGTGATTCAGACGTTGTGTTTTGTGAAATGATACGATTGCCGTGGCTAGTATTTACTGTACTATTAGTATAATGTTGCATTGTGTCGGTGGACAAAGTGCCTGAACACCAACTTATTAGTTTGATTCAACGAAATAAGTACATAATATGTGTATTTAACTATATTACACATGAGTGACATATCTCTATTATCCGGTGACTAGGATTCATCGATAATGCTGGCACTCTCATCTATTGGGATCGAATTATTAGCCAGGGTTAACGACACGTACCTGTAGCTGGTAACGTGTGCATAGTATCACAGTGGATCAACGGACACGAACCAAAACCGGAAGTCGTAGATTTCGAGGTGGAGAAATATCAGTCGACAAATATTTGTTGACATTTCTTGACGTTTTTTTGGAAAAATAAACGCTTGGATACCATATCTGACCAACTGAAGGTGAGTGAATATTTCTTCGCTAATGTTCGGACACCGACGATCAATTTAAGTCAGTTGTCATTGTTCGATCGCGGAAAAAATGTCATTTAATCATCGCCGCGAGACGATTTCTGCCCCAAAATATCACAGAAAATCATACTTTTCACATTCATCGCAGACAGCTGTCGCAAAAATTTATATACCAATCGAAATGCCTGTTTTCCCCCCACAAATGCATATTTTGAGTATTTTCACGGACTGTCTCAAAATTCCAAATTTCATCTTTTGATGCAGGTACCCACCTCGAAAATACTGTCCGGTTAGTCCCGAAGAAATTAATCATTAGTTGTAAAAAAATCTGTCCGCTTAGACGTGATTTTGCCGAAGTCTGCCATCTTCAATTTCTGGTCGAAAAAGCAATTTTGCCGCAGATGATGGGCGTTTCATTTGACTTTTGCGTGGCCCGCACAATGGTTCTGGGTGTTCATATGTCTCCTGGTACAACATAACATCCAGGCAGTGACTTATATATATAAGTGAACTGTAACCTGTAACTGAAAGCCAACTACGAAGTACATGTTTGGTAATCATATAACTTTTGATGTATGTCATATTGTTAACTATGACTTGTCATTCAATGACTCTCGGAAGGCCGACATAAAAAAAAATTATTTCCATCCAACTTTTTTCAGAAAAATGCAGCGGTGTGCCGATTTTTAACCCTTTATATTATATTATATACACTAGCAACGAGTTGTGGGGTTATACAGGAAGCAGCTTGTTCGTCCTTTCGTGGATGCAATTTTCCGAGTTTTTATTCCTAAGATTTGCGGTCATTTGTATTTTTTTTGCTTGGCATATATATATTTAGTACCATGGGAACATGCGAACCTATGATTATGAAATATGTCAGACTTTTTTGTGTGGAGTTATATGACATTTTTCGACTTAGAAAATTATTGTTTTCAATATTCAGCAATGGTTAAAACAATAATGAGGAGGGGACTAAAACATACTGTCGGAGGGGTGTACAGCTATATCTGTTACTAATATTAGCTTAAGTTCAAGTCCACTAAGCGATATTTTTTTATAATTCCAGGTGCTACTGACGAGAGGATCGCATGCCTGCCTTCATGTGTAACCATTGTGGGACAACGGCTGGCGGCTTCGCTGAGGCAATCGACGATGGGATTTTACAACACCCGAATGTATGGAGCCCCGGAGGTGACATCCGAATTTTTTTTTTTAAGTCGTGGCCACGAGAATAAAGTCGTGGCCACGAGAATATGAAGTCGTGGCCACGAGCATATGAAGTCGTGGCCACGAGACTACGAGGTCGTGGCCACGAGACTACGAAGTCGTGGCCACGAGAATAAGGTCGTGGCCACGAGAATAAAGTCGTGGCCACGAGCATAAAGTCGTGGCCACGAGAATATGGTCGTGGCCACGAGAGTAAAGTCGTGGGCACGAGAATAAAGTCGTGGCCACGAGCATAAAGTCGTGGCCACGAGAATATGAAGTCGTGGCCACGAGAATATGAAGTCGTGGCCACGAGAATATGAAGTCGTGGCCACGAGAATAAGGTCGTGGCCACGAGAATAAAGTCGTGGGCACGAGAATAAAGTCGTGGGCACGAGAATAAAGTCGTGGCCACGAGAATGTGAAGTCGTGGCCACGAGACTATGAAGTCGTGGCCACGAGAATATGAAGTCGTGGCCACGAGAATATGAAGTCGTGGCCACGAGACTATGAAGTCGTGGCCACGAGAATATGAAGTCGTGGCCACGAGAATAAAGTCGTGGGCACATTATTCTCGTGCCCACGACATTATTCTCGTGCCCACGACTTTATTCTCGTGCCCACGACTTTATTCTCGTGCCCACGACTTTATTCTCGTGGCCACGACTTCATAGTCTCGTGCCCACGACTTTATTCTCGTGCCCACGACTTTATTCTCGTGGCCACGACTTTATTCTCGTGGCCACGACTTTATTCTCGTGCCCACGACTTTATTCTCGTGGCCACGACCATATTCTCGTGGCCACGACTTCATATTCTCGTGGCCACGACTTCATAGTCTCGTGGCCACGACCTTATTCTCGTGGCCACGACTTCATATTCTCGTGGCCACGACTTCATATGCTCGTGGCCACGACTTCATATTCTCGTGGCCACGACTTTATTCTCGTGGCCACGACTTAAAAAAAAACATTCGGATGTCACCTCCGGGGCTCCATACGAATGAATGTTTGAAAATAAAATTATTGAAAATATAAAAATTATTTATAATAAAATACTATATATACAATACTATACTATACAATACTATACGAAATATTGGTACTCTCGGTTGATATAGAGAATAGAAACATCATCAGGAAAACTCCAGTGTTCTTTCGAGTTGTTGTATTCTTAATCCCACCTTGGCTGTCCATTAATGTAGAAGTGTTGTGTTTCCTACATATATATAGCGGGTAAAATTCCAATCTATAGCGTACAACTGAATGTGGGACCAGATGCAAGTTACTTTTGTAAATATATAGGCACGTGATTTTTGTCCTATTCTATTCAAATCGCGCCATAATTAATTATTTTCACATTGATTCACACACTGGACAATTTGGTTGGGAAGTTTTTAACGCAATTGGTCGCGTATATATTCAAATTTAAGCGGACAGAAGACATGCAGACAGATCCTACTCGTTCATATATATAGACAAAAAATTAACTGTATGGGAGGTCAAATTCACATTTAATAATGAATTTCGCTTAAGCGCAAAAACCACATATCGCGCTGAAGCACGCATATGGTATTTGCGCATAATTGAAATGAATTGCGCTTAAGTGCAATTAATTGCGATTAAGCGCTATGAGTTGCTTGAGAGTAAGTGTAACTACCCATATAACCTAACTATTAGCATGACCGGGTGTATCTGCATTTGGCTAATTTAAACTAAAGGTCCTCAATCCGATCAGAAAGACCCATATTATAAAGATACAACAACAACAACAACAACAATATTTCTTCAAAAATAAGCTTTAGTTATCAGAATCGATTAACTGCAAAAAATAATGCTGACCACTGTCAACTATGGTATCAAATTTCTCAAAAACGTGTAATTATAAACATTTTTTTCAACAAAATATGGCCGTATAATTACTAAAGTATCACGAAATTTTACCGTATTACCACTTGTTTTAGAGTTATCCATCTTCATCCGCAATTTTGACCGAAACCACCCTTTTGACGGCGTGTTTCTGGGCAGCAATCAATTGAATAACAAACTTCAATAATCGATATCTGATCACACTTGAGCTTTGATGGGTTGGTTCCTCGACTCGACTCGACTAAAACAGAAGGTAATACTGTCGCGAGTCACCCATTTGATAAAGAATTTAGGCTAGTTCACAATCACAACTATCCAAAGCAATGAAAACAAGGAGGTGATATGTCAATATGAGATCATGTTTAGTCATAGATACACCTATTTATTCACCAGGGGTACATAGTTACATATAACCAAGAATTGCGCTTCATCGCAAATAATTATGCTTATGTGCTATTGCTTAACTGCAATTAATTATGAAATGTGAATTTGGCCTCTCATAGAAATGGAAATAAACATCTGCATATTTGATGGCTATGCTATAATATGTGATATTAGCGAAATATGGGTGGGTGCCTGTAGTTTAAAACATATAAATAAAGGGGTGTATATATATACCCTAAAAATGTAATGAAAACTTTATACAATCGTAATCAAAACTCGGGTGGTGGGTCCCGAAAGTGGCCATTGTGAAAAAGAACAGCCATGGGTCCCGATTTGTTTTTTTCTGAAATTAATCGAATTTTAATTTTTTTTTTTAAGTATCAAATTACCCGCTATATACTGGCTGAAATATCAAAACTATTGGAAAATACATCTACACCTCCCACCATCAAAACAATCCTGTTGCTATGGCCTTGGTCATGGAGGGCATTGTAATATTCTTGTGCTAACAATATTTCCATAAATAATTCTTTGGTTAATGACCTTACACGATCTGAACGTATGTTATGAGAACAAATTGCAAACTGTACTCGGTAACTAAACTTGATCAGTATACTATAGTTGCAACAGAAAATCAGTTGGCCAAAAACGTGCCACTTTTAACGAAAGGCAGCCAACCAACTAATCCATTTCGACTCTTGATTGAACAACAAAAACTGTCCGCCGGGTCTGGTGGATTGCAACTAAATTCCAGGGTGTACAGGACTAACCGGACAGTATTTTCGAGGTGGGTACCTGCATAAAAAAATGAAATTTGGAATTTTGAGACAGTCCGTGAAAATACTCGAAATATGCATTTGTGGTGGGGAAACAGGCCTTTCGATTGGTATATAGGTTGTTGCGACAGCTGTCTGCGATGAATGTGAAAAGTATGATTTTCTGTGATATTTTGGGGCAGAAATCGTCTCGCGGCGATGATTAAATGACATTTTTTCCGCGATCGAACAATGACAACTGACTTAAATTGATCGTCGGTGTCCGAACATTAGCGAAGAAATATTCACTCACCTTCAGTTGGTCAGATATGGTACCCAAGCGTTTATTTTTCCAAAAAACCGTCAAGAAATGTCAACAAATATTTGTCGACTGATATTTCTCCACCTCGAAATCTACGACTTCCGGTTTTGGTTCGTGTCCGTTGATCCACTGTGAGTATTGATATGGAGATGCACTTGGTTGGAGAAGAGCCTGATTTTACGACGCCAACAATACACGTTTATCGATATCAACCCAACGTGTAGGCAATCGTGCAAATAATAGACAGTACTGACTGCTGATGACAAGCTGCGGCCACCGATGTGCTTAATATGCCTCAATCAAGATAACATCTTTCCGCGCAGGCAAATTACACCTTGACGCTGCATGCATGCACATTGTTGGTGTCCCATTCGGTATGTACATGTAGAAGACTGTGTTATTCCTCTTTGCTACAAGTTTCATAAATTACACATTGGGCACAAAACTTCTAAACGGTTGCACGGTGTACGTGTTCACGCGAGTCAGGTGGCATTCATTGGCAATGGCAACACATGTTAGTAGTTACACATACGTGTGGCTAAACCTGGTTAATACCTCGCGTAATGTCTTTTTTTATTCAGACGCCCATTTGAAGTAAACATATTTTTATTTACAAATCCAAACAAATAACATAATATACAGATGACACATATATGCAAAATAGAAGTGTTAATATATGTAAACGAGAAGCATACAACACTAAGCCCGAGGGCTTATGGCCTAAAATTCCTTAAATCGACATGTAGTTTGCAATCAAATAGAAAAATAAATTTTCGATATGCCGGTTATCATCATCATAATATGAAAATATAGTATGTGTGGAATGTGTCACGTTAAAATGAGCACCGGAGGATCATGTTTCTATTTTTTTCAGCTGCCATGAAAACGGTAGGCACTTTTATGCGTGTTTTCTCCGTTACTAACCCGAAAAGGTAGCATATGGGTACGTACAGTCCATTTAAACACGTGGTAACAGTTGTATATTGTCACAATCAATACACAATGGTGGCTATAGTCACATGCATGCAATTTTATAAAATACTCATGATTCGAGCTGTCACTAGCCAGATGCTTAGGGTCAATGGCTACCCGTATATCTTAGGATTACCGTGCAATTAAAAATTCATTACGAATCGAACACTCTCTATCACTCTATATGGTTTATAGACAGACGAAATGGACCAATTTCTTATGTGGGGATATAAACGTTTTCGAAAACAAAACATGTGGAAAATATTGATGTGGCGTTTGTGATATGCGACACACATATACTACAGTGGGCGTGGTAACGGAGAAAACACATTTTGGGTCTTTATATTCCTAAATATTGCGAATCGTTGATACACACTAAATTTTTAATAATATGTGACACAAACGTGTTTGGTTGAATTTCTAACTTCGCTGGAAACATATTAACTATTATTTGAAACTACATGCAGTCCCATGTACTTTGAATGTGTATGTGTTTCCAGTAAACCCATATCATTGATCTATGCTGGTGCACACAATTCTGTGCATCTAAAAATAAGACCTGCGTAATCATGCCATTCAATTTTATTTGATTACATAAATATAAGAATGTGTTAATATAATTATGTCAAACAAGGAATACCTGACAATTCAAACGCCCGATGTAATATTAGCATGGATATGATGGTAACGGAGAAAAAACCTATATATAGTTATATACGACCTGTATGCAAGTTTATGAATGAGGAATATTTTGCTAATGAACGAGGAGTGGTGACTTTCGCTCCACCGGAGACTTCGTCTCAGGTGAGCTAAAAATTAAAGGTCAAAATGCAAAAATGTAATTTTTTGTTTTTAGTGTTTCGTCCCTGGCTCCGCCCCTAGTTGACCCAGTGACCCCATTTGAACAAATCTGAACCCCAATCACCCAAGGTCCCTCCGTATCAAATATGAATCCATTCGACCCGATGGTACAAGAGAAGAAGTCGTTTTAAGAATTACTATGGAGGGAAAGAGTTATGGCCCTGGCTTCGCAACTATTTGACACAGTGACCTCATTTGAACAAATCTGAATGTGAGTCACATAGGGAACATCCACACCAAATATGAACCCATTTGGCCTGCCGGTTGAGAAGAAGATGTTTAAAAGAATTACTATGGAGGGAAAGAGTTATGGCCCTGGCTTCGCAACTATTCGATCCAGTAACCTCATTTGAACAAATCTGAATGAGAGTCACCTAGGGAACAGCCACACCAAATATGAACTCATTCGGTCTATAGGTTCCAGAGGAGAAGATATTTAAAGAATTGTTGACGGATGGACGGATTGACGGACGGATGGACGGACGACGGACGAGAAGTAATGACTATAGACTTCGTCTCAGGTGAGCTAAAAACTACCAAAACAAAATGCATTGTTTTATTCGTGGATTGGTACTAGTATGCAATATGATTAAAATTCGAAATTAATAGCTAGTAGCCTTCAATTAATTTCCTGCCTATATAAATCAATTTAATAAATGTCATCGTTACTAGTGTCATCACATTGAATCTATATGTCTAAACATGACAAACACGTGAAATTATCACCGTCGTCAAAGACACCGTAATCCTCTCCGCTACCTTCATGAAACCACTTGCCACAATCTGAGCACACCACCCATTCGTCGCGTTTACTGGGGTCGAGTGGATCACCATAAACCCATCCACACTTCCCACAAGAATACGCATCTTGACAGTTATTTTCCGCACTCTTTTTTGAAGCTCGCTTGCCTTTGATGACAGTTGACCGAGAACCATTAGACTCGCGAACATGTGGTGCAGACATCGTTGTGAACTTCCAATTGCATTTCAGGTCGGATTCACCATTTGAAGTTAGAAACTTTAAACAATTGGCGCAGAAACATGACGTTTCTCTGGTAGCGATGCCGTTTGCGTGTTTGGTAGGAATAACCGCGTGTACCTTGAGTGTTCCAGGAACGGGTAGGACATAGGGAAAACCAATTTCAGGGCGCTTTCGTTGAGGTGATTAAATGCGACATTAACATTGGAGTGATTGCCCCAATCACAAAAATGCGGCGGCGTTCTGTATCACACATTTACCGGTCTTCACTGCAACGTCAGCCAACCTCTTGGAGGTCCCTCCAACTCCATCACACGGCCCCTTTCCATGACCTGCTTCCAAATATTGCCAGGTAGCTTTCACGCCCATCTTAGAATGATTACTGACAAGGTTGAAGATATGTCTGTTTCGATATTGGCTGGTGGGTGAATCCGAAATGTATAGTGGATGTATTTGACACCAGGAACAATATATAACACCCTTTGTTTGACCTAAATCGGCCAAGGGGCTGAGAGATAGTATGGGTGTCCTATTTTGAACCCTTCTGGACAGCGACAATTTTGGATCAGGTTGAGGTGTTTGGAAAGAGTGCCTGGGGAGGCGCACCCTACAACACCCTTTGATTGACCTAATCGGTCAACGGGACGAGAAATGGCATGGATGTCCTATTTGAACCCTTCTGGACGGCGGCCATTTTGGATCGGGGTGGTGTGAAAGGGGTGAATATTTAGATTATCTTGGGGCACCCTTTGTTTGACCTAAAACGACCAAGGGGTCGAGAAATGCCATGGATGCCCTATTTGAACATCTCTGGATGGTGTCCATTTTAGATCGTGGTGTGGTAAAGGGGGCTATTTAGATTGGCTCCCTACACACACCTTTTGTTTGACCTAAATCGGCTCAGAAAAGGCATGGTGCCCTATTTGAACCCTTCTGGACGGCGGCCACTTTGGATCTGGATGGGTGCGTGGATAGAATATCTGTGGGGGGGGGGGGGGGCACCATACAAAACCCTTTGTTTGACATAATTATAAAAATTTCGAATAAGTAATAAGGAATGGAAGTCACATTCGTTTTAATCGGTACTGTAACGGGGTGAATATATCGTTAAAGGCACGTGAGGCCTTAATTGTCGAAAATATTCATATTTGTTCCAAACACCGTAAACAGAAAAACATTAAAACGCATTCAGTTTCGTTCATATATACCATGACCATCGCGTAAACAGCATGTTATCATAAATACCTACTATAATTTACATAAGCAAGAGCCTGATTGGGTTACAGAGGACAGCACAATGCTACTGGCTAATCACACACAAATGACATAAACGCTCTTTATTAGTTCCATATCAGGAATTCACCAACAAAGAACGCTCTTTATATTTACCATCATAATATAAACAAACACCAGAAAAGTTACTTTGTATGCCTTTGTTTACATAACAATGGTTAAACATATGAGAATAACATACTGTTTATGCGATATTTCTTATTTATATACGGACAAAGTCTGTCTACATTTTGATGTTCTTTCTGTTTGTGGCGGTTTTTGACGGGTGGAAATATTTTCACAGGATACCCACCGCCAAGGCCAACCGTACCTTTAAGATAGATAACTCTGGTCGCCAGACAAGAAATCCATCCTACATAGCCCAACAGAAACTCATCTGCCACTCAGAGCCCGTCTGTCTGTAGCAGTGTGAGCAATGGCAACCCGCACTGTCTCTTTGATTTTGCTGTCCCATTTTGCCCGGATAACATGGCATATTATTATTATTATTATTTACATTTAAGAAACGCATTCTACATAATGTTCCAATGCGCTTTACAAGTAAATACAATAAAAACACATAAAACTATAAAAATACAAACAATAGGCCTACTACTATTAAATACAATTTGGTAAAGATGTAACGAAAATTACTGTAAAATTAAAGCTAAAGAAAATTGAAATTTCAGTAAAAAATTAAAAGTTTGATTTATAACAAAAAATTAAGATAAAAGAATAAATTATAACTTTAACATAACAACGGTGTGTATTGAAATAACAACTGCAATAAGATTTCAAAAAATAACGATCTATAAATTGAAACATTTTTTGAAAAGATGGGTTTTCAGTTTTTTCTTAAATTCGGAGGTTGTTTTAGAACGTCTAATCTTTAACGGTAGTCCATTCCACATTGTCCCACTTTGCCAAGTGAGGTGTCCCGATTTGCCCAAAGGCACGGGCAAAGTGGAATAAAACAAGAGGTTCCAAAAGGGACATACCGAGATGGTGTTTGGTATCAATGATCACCCGATTATATGCGCCGATGAATTATATACCAATAAACGGCTTTCCATTTTTTTCCGGCGAAAATCCTATCTAAAATTCCTTGAAAACATTTGGTGTCCCGCTTTGCCCGGGTCTCCCCTATTTGTAATTAACCTGGTTAGTTTTTTGTGTTGATCTGAGTCAAACAAACCCAGACTGCCGATATAGTATCGCCAAGGGGTTCATATATGTGCCTAAAGAATGACCTTCTGGTGTTAGCTGGTAACGGAGAAAACGGTAACGGAGAAAACCGCATATTGTTTACAACCATATACAAAAGTCTTGTGATATTAATTTCAACATGCTCACGTGATACCTTGGGCTTGATAGACGTTCCGTCAGATGAGATTAGCAGTTGGAGTTAACTCGTCGATTTTCTATGTTTTATGGTGGTAACGGAGAAAACATCCTTAAATAAACTGTTTTGGGAGTGGCAACTCATCTCTCGTTATTTCTACATATGATTCATTTGCATTTAGAGCTATATGTTCCCCAGGTTACACGTGATACTGCGTTTCTTTGTATACAATTAGGCACGTACAGCAAGTTGTATCTGTCAGTTATGACGATTTAAATTGATGGTAACGGAGAAAACACCGTTTTCACGGACAACATACCATGGTGGACTGCTTCCAAATATAGTAACGTTAGAGAATAATCGGTTTTTAATGCGAGAATCGGTCATACAGGTGAGATAATTACATAGGACTTGTATAATATAGTAACGGATTACTCAAGTTTCTGAGCTCATGAAATCGGATACCCAATAACGGACATCCCAAAAACAGCCAATTTTGTCACTCAAACCTCCCATTTTGAAATATAAGGAAGCCAACCGGATTTTTCTATGTGATATATATTCTCTCCATAAGACCCTTGTTTAATAATGTGTTACCATTGAGATGGCGGTCGAGACATGCATGAGATACACCCCTCGGACACGTATTTGCCATTTTTACGCTATAAGGAATTTTGGGCCTTATATGAAGTCTTCTCTTCTTTGGCTATATGCCCCGTCCCCAATAAGTGAGGGAGGGTACAGTTCAGACGGGAAGGGTTGGAAATAATGGTTTTATGGGTAAGTGGGGATATAAACTGAATCTGAGTTAGGGGTGGAAATATAGTATTTTGGGTAGCAGGAGGCAGAGAGAGAGAGAGACCAGGGAGAGATGAGAGGATAAACTATAGATATAGGCATATGAAGTCGTGAGAAGACAGTGGTGGGGAGTTTTCAATAATCACAATGGCTGTTAACCGGTTACGCCCATTTCCACCATGTCATATTGTTACACAATGGGAGGGGTATCACAAGTCCCAACACATGATTCTTTGGTGATTAATCTCTATACTATTCAATGATAATATACAAGTCCCATGCATGTAACAAATATCTCTGCATTTCCCCAAGTCATTCCTGACCACACACAATCAGAACTATCTGCTAACTCCTCTCTCATTCAAACTCTCTGCACAATATATCTCTGACCTATTTACACAAGACAACAATGGGATTGTCAAATATCCCCCTTACTCCATAACACATATGACTAGCTGTAGCAATCTTTACTATTCGATCTATTGACTTACCCGCATCGTTCATTATTATACTGCGGATTCTCTGGAAATGATCAGAACTCTTTATTGTTACCATGTGTGCTCCATCTTGAGCACATGCTTGCTTGGCCATGTCAAAAGTTAAGTATGCATCCTGCATTATGCGATAACATGTTTTGTGCAGCACGTCGTACGTGTAGGCAGTCCTTCCAGATGGGCAACCTGTAATATACATTTCTTGTAACTTTTTTAAAACTATTCGTTTTACCCCCAATGGAGTATACCTAATTACACATGCCCGGCTCTCTTATCGACCGTCCGTCCATCCGTCATTCTGGGAATATATACCTCGATTAGATCTCCTCTAAATCTTCGATATTTTAAAGACATCAGATTGAGTCTTATCATTCGGTCTCGGTAGCATAGAGTTTTTATTTGACGAACTGTAGTTTCTTTGCTTTTCTTTGTATTTTCTCTAACACAATGCTTTGCTATTTTTGATGCAGAGTTACATTATTCGATGATAGGTCTGACAATGCTTATATGTAGAACGATCGGAAAGTGTCGATGTCCAAGTTCATAAAAGTTCTATTGACTTGATTTGAGAAGCTTTATTGTTTAGGATATTGTATGAAGGCTAATCTGGCCGTGTCAAATTGAGCTATAGCGATTGGATATATCTCAGAACAACACATTTCGGGGTTTCGTGGGGTGTGTATTCGCTGGATATCTGATAGTTGCAATATGTAACTATTATGACAGCGTTAATTGCTTTCGATGTTTAGGTATGAACAATGGCTGGGCCACTCTTGAAGATTTTATGGCGGGAACACAATGCCTCCGATTTTTGATCCATATGAGAGCCACATGTGAGAACCATCAAACACACGGGATCCATATGTGAGAACCATGAGACCCATTATGAGAACCACACTCACCACCCATGCCTATACCCAAACAAACACCATGGCGACAGCGAAACACTACGAAGCTTCTCCGCACGGACACTGTTGTCTTCCATGTATAATTTCTGATCCCACGTTGAGACCAAATTTCAACCAAAGGGACTGGACACATGCATATGTCAACCCGTTACGTCCCGCCGGCGGTTGGTCTCTACTCAACACGCATTCTTATATTTGTCATGCTAATATAAAATTTATACCAATCAGCATTAACTTGGTTCCTTAAAATTTTGGATTGTCACGATCGAGTAAAATTCCGAGCGATATTGCACACACATATATATAGTACGTTCGGCAGGCTCGCGAATAAAATGCTTCACATATTACTGTCCATTTAATTGTGGGGGAACTACTCCTGGCGATTTGGTTCTCTACCGAGCTTTAATTACATTCTCTACTATGAGCAAAGTTTCCGACATTTTGCATTTTTGCTTATTTCCATACTCAAAGCAATTGTTTCTGCATGCTACCTGTTACCTCGCATCATTCCAACAGAAGAAGTAATGGACGCACAAGTGGTCATGTTTCGTCAGAATTTCAAAGTTATTGGGAAATTACTCGGTATATGTCAGTTGGTGAGGAAAAATCTTCATTTCCACACTGTGGGAGAACTACTCCTGGCGATTTTGGTTCTCTACCGAGCTTTATTTACATTCTCTACAGAGTTCGGACGGCATTTACTACTTTATCTAAGGCAGAGAATCGAGTTATTCGCAGAGATCCCAGCGCTCGGTAGAGAATCGGAGTCCTCAGGAGAGAATCGGAATCGGATAATAAAAAAATTCTGTGCATTTCGGGATTAGTTTTTTAACTTTTTTTATACACACTTTTAGACAGTGACTATAATTTCACGATAGCGCTATGATACCCACGAAACACTGTTCTAATGTTGTTGTTTTTTACGTTTTATGCCGCGATTGCTCGATAGAGAATCGTCGCTAAAAATGCTCACGAAACAGGGCAAAGAACCAAATATCTAGGAGTAGTTCCCCCCACAGTGATTTCCACAATATTTTCACAAACTAATACTCATAAAAATTCGTCGTAACTTTGAAAATATGGAACTCGTAACATCCACTGGGGACAAGCCTGCAAATAGTGTGTCTGCCATTTTCAGAATGAGGTCCCCAGAGTGTGAATTTAGTGACGCTAGCATCACCATTGAGTAACTTATATGGTGGGCTAGCATCACAAAATTCACCCTCTGAGAACCTAATTCTGCTTAAGCCTCAACTGCTATACATTCTAGACCTAGGATCAGATTGAAGTTCCCCAGTTGAAGTTGGTGATGTTCACTCATTCGGCACCTTGATTTATCTTCTGAAAATAAGGGGATATAGAACAGAAGGGAAAGAGTAACTGAACACTGTGTTAATTTGAGACTATAGATACTTCCCAGAAGATGAGGCCTAAGTATAATGAGGTCCCCCAGAGGGTGAATTTTGTGATGCTAGCCCGCTGTGGATGATAGCATCACTAAATTCACCCTCTAGGGACCTTATTCTGCAAAAGACAGACACACTATTTGCAGGCTTGCCTGGGGAATGCTTTAAAAACAACTATATATAACTCCCAATTTGTTTTTAGAAAAGAAGCTATAATGAAAATCTGGTGAAGGTTCCGGTTCTCTATTGAGGGCTCCGAATCTTAGCAACTTAATCGCGGTGTCTCCGGTTCTCTACAGAAGTTGGACATTCTTTGAAATCTTCAGTTCGAAAGTTAATTTTCAACCGCAAACATATACCTTATATAGCAAGCACCCTGCCAATGGCCACTTCGCAAACACAAACATTGAAAGTAATCTAGGCACGAACAGTGAGCTGTTTTTGGGACAAATAATAGTCAGAATATAACCGATCGTTTCAAGAGATGTTTAACGATCTTGCTGAATGTTTTCGAGTGAAACTGTTGATTATGTGGCTTAATCATGCACATTGCAATTCTGTCATAGATGGAAGTGCCCTCTTGTGTGTCTGAGCTGAGCTTCAGCCACCATTGCATAATTATGTGTTTGGTTTGCGATCGTCCATCAATTGTTTATTCTCGTCACTCAAAATTACATGGGTATTGAGATTCGACGCAACAGCTACACACGCGAGTTCAAACCGTGCAAACAAAATCTTCCCGTTATGAGTGGTCTAGGCTAAAGACTCATGTCTGATGGAGCACGCACATATTATCACACGGCTCGCACGTGATCAACAATGGGACAACGACATCTGATATTTTGAGGACGAAGCCAATATGCAGTATACAGTACCAGTCAGAAGAAGTGGTATATTGAGGTGCGCCTTTATTGCGATATTGAGCATGCTTAATTTCTAAATAAAGGCGCGATTATATCGCAATACCAAACTCTATAATTATAATCTAAAACATTGTCTCTATTTATGCCAAACAGATAGTTTCAAAATTTTAAGTTGCAATATTATGCGCGCGATATCGCAATATTAAGCGCTAAATATTGCGATAATATCGCAAGCGGCGCGCTTATAAGCGGTTCCACTTGCAATATTCTTGCGATATTGAGCGTGAAAATAGCGCGCTTGGTATATACCACTTATTTTGACTGGTACTGTATATGGGACAAATGCGTGATTCTGTGGAACTTGTGCATCAATAACTCGTGCTAAATGTTCATGCTGTTCATTCCGCATTACAAATCAGTAACACATCAGTATGTAAATAGATTACACACTTCAATATAAGTAGGTTATCCGCCGAGAAAAACAGCCTGCGACTCGCTTGTTAACATCATCGTTCCGCTTGGTGGCCAAATACCTCGATCAAGGTTGTCCCTCTTGGTGAACAACCTATACTGAAGTGGGTAACCATTACATACCGTTCCAAGTATATTGACACACGTCGTCAACATCATTTAACAAAGGCACCATCAGTGATTATTTATTTTGTGAACATTATGATACCGCAACCGGATCAATGGTTTAAAAAAATTAACATATCCTCACTCAGATGAATGTATTTATCGCCCAGTTGAATGATGGTATTTACTATTTCAAATATACCTACCTATGCTGAATGTTCGTTCATGGGACAGCGATCATAGCTCGCTCTCACCCGACACATTTAATGGAACTTCCGGCTCATTTCCGATTCGGAATTGATCACAAATAATAGACAATTTTGAACTTTATGTATAGATCGTTTGAGACATAATTATCCACCACGAAGGCGTAGAATGCGTGTATCAATAGAGAAGTATATATGTTCGAGTAACCTTAAACTGTTCTGCCCTGGAGTGTCATTGACATAGCTCGCTCTCACCCGACACATTTAATGGAACTTCCGGCTCATTTCCGAATTGATCACAAATAATAGACAATTTTGGACTTTATGTATAGATCGTTTGAGACATAATTATCCACCCATGAAGGCGTAGAATGCGTGTATCAATAGAGAAGTATATGTTCGAGTAACTTTAAACTGTTCTGCCCTGGAATGTCGTTGACAAAATTACCAGCGATCAAGTGAGGATATCCACCAGGCTTTCTGATACCAAAGCCGCGGAGCGATGCTGCAAGTAGATGTCGCCAAACCGGAGTTGGGATATCAAAGGTGCGAAGTATATATATAATTCGATACAGTAATGCCCTAAGTAATCGACCCCTTAACCACAGCAGAATTATTGGTAACTTTTCAGGATTTAGTCGGAAATATGGCTTGTTGAATGGCAACATATTTCCGACTAAATCCTGAAAAGTTGCCCATAATTCTGCTGTGGTTAAGGGGTCGATTACTGTATAGTTGACTGTTTCTGTCGATGATTAGCATTGATAAGTACATTCCGGCACATAAATAACCATCGCGCGTTGCATCAGATGTCCACTCTCAGACGAAATTATATACATGAAGGATATACGTCACGCATTCAAATGAATCGATATTTGTTCAACAATTATATATTTAAATCATTACTCAATTAAAACTATCGAGTATGATAGTTATTCTATTGTGTAGTTATGTCTACGTGTCTGGTGTGAGGCGGTGGTGCCGTCGATCCATATACAGGGTGCAGCTCGCGTAACATTTCCATCACCCATTCGTGAAGCTGATTCCGCCAGCTTGGATTGGTGTACCCAGAGGTTAAGTTGTGGAATGGCGGGTACTTCTAGTACAAATTTGAAGATCTATCTTTCGTTATTGTTGTATGTGTGTGTGTGTGTGCGTGTGTGTGTGTGTGTGTGTGTGTGTGTGTGGGGTATGGTTGCGTTTGTGATGTTTTTTTTTCGTGCATGTTTGTTTGTGTTTTTAAGTTTTAATGTTCTATATATATTTGTGTTTCACTAGAAAGCCCGGAAATGTACTTCTAACGGAAACATCATGAATCGTGTAAATTATTAGTGAGCAGTATTTGCCTTGAAGTTCTCCGTTTGGGGTATAGCCTAACACCACATATAAGGTTGGAATTGTTCAAACTGATGGGCATTTCAGTCTCTTTGTGGTCTCAATATATAATATAACGGTCAACACTAAACGGATATATGCTTAGCTAAAAGAATTACAGCTTGTGCGTGTGACCAAGACCTTATATGTTATCATTCGTTCACCTTCTTGAATGATGACTGCTGAGATGGATGTTCAATTAATTTAATTAATCTATTAATTATAGACATGCATATCTTTTATCGAATATGTTATAGATTCATATTTCAGATGAGATCCGTAGTCAATCTGGTCAGTCTCAGGTACACACGAACACACGCGAAAACTCCTCAGCATACCTTGCAAAAAAATTAAGTACTACGCATATTTACAGCACAGAAGCTCAGATTTTAATGGTATCTCGCTCCGCGACTTTGACATCTATCTGGACCGACAGTGGTCCCATCATATGGCGCGCATATTAATGACTCGAAGTATTTAAACCCATTCAATCCTATGCTTCATCGACATATTCAGATCTATGTTGGCAAATTGTCTTCAGCGAGCAAGACCATGTCTACAGGAGTTATACTAGTGAATAGATGTTCTCGAAAATTTGAGAGCAAAATCAAAATTGAATTTTTTTTCTAAAAATTGGTAAATGGGTTGATCTGGGAGAGCCGTGTGCTACTTCGTATGGCCACACAATTATTTTGTCCGATGTCTGTTCTACGATGAGAAACACATTTTCTCAGATTATCTAAGTGATCATTTTAACCAATTCACTCCGATGTTGGTGACACCTTCCGGGTTGGGAATACCACTGGAGTTTTATGTGGGTGGTGACTGGTGGGTATAGCTATCGCAAACCAATGGAATCCTATTAGGGCCACTTGCTAATGGCGCTTTCGGCGCACACCGAAGGCGACAAAAAGTGCGCCATTGTATCGCACCGAAAGCGCCGAAAGCGACAAAAAGTGCGCCGTTATGGAATCCTATTAGGGCCACTTGCTAATGGCGCTTTCGGCGCGCGCCGAAAGCAACAAAAAGTTCGCCATTAGTAACGCGCCGAAAGCGATAAAATGTGCGGATATTAGCTAATATCGCACATTTTTCCGCTTTCGGCGCGTTACTAATGGCGTCCTTTTTGTTTTTGTTTTTGGCGCGCGCCGAAAGCGCCATTAGCAAGTGGCTCTAATAGGATTCCATACAAACCTGTGGGGAAAGCGGACGCAATATTAAGCCAGCCGCACACGATGCAACAATGATGCGGATACATATTTGTGTTGCCTGCAACAAAGTAATTTTGTTGTACGACATTGTTGTGAGTAACCGCACACGACGCAACAGGCAACAGACAACAAAATGTCGACGTTGAGAAAATTATCTGATAATTCACATGCAATTTGTTTATTAATTGTAACCTATAGTTATATGCCATTAATTAAAATATAGCTGAAATCCCAGCGGTTGAATAAATTTATTGAATTCGAAATACTCATATATGGTGTAGCTTGATGTTGATCGGGGGCTCAAATTGCTGAACAAAATAACAACCATATCGACAGAAAGATGTACCAAAGATGAATAATAAGTGTAGTTTATATATTATCTGAAAAGTAGATCGGCAGAATCTATGTCTATTACGTTTTTCAAACTGTAGACTAAACTATTTAGTAACATAAGCTTGGTCTATACTGCATTAAAAGATGTTTTTCTGTCTGCCTTCTGCTTGTATTAACTTAACTCGCCTCCAAATGAATAATAGCCATTCCCAATGTATACTTTTATAAATGAGTGGGAGAATTCATCTAGTATAGAAAGGGCCAATACAAACGTATAAATACTAACCTGGGAATTCGGTGCAACGGAAACCATTTGTGTTGATCTTTGTCGGAACAGCCAACTGAACGGGACCCCACTGGTTCTATTGATAAACGCAAGATATAATATGGAATGAAAATGTAAACAATGGATTCAAAATGTCAATACCATAGGAGGATGTGATGTATAATTAAGAACAGTGGGCCTGAGTGCTTTGACAAGGTCGTTGGTCCAATCTATGCTTATAAACAAAGTGAGATATATGGAACAAATGAAAAATCACGTTGACCATTTCTTTATGGGTTGAAGCTTGAAATTATATTAGTTTTTGTTATACCCCGGTCCTGTTCGGGGAATCAAAACTATGCCTATCTAAAACGTTAAATATTCATATGCGGACTTTAAGTGCATGACACATGCAGACTTGTTATGTCCGGAACAATAAAACAGCAGCAGATTAATCATGATAATTATCATCATCGTAATCCCCGTAATGATCCTCCGTACCATCACAGCTGTGTATTACCGTCTTATTCAAGATACCTGGTTAGCTTAAAGATGGTCTATCTTTTCCGGGGCACAATTACAACAACATAATTTTTATATATCCCGATTTCAAGACTACAAATAGCTATTTTGTGAAACAAATACAGATAAAACTGAAGATGGTGTATATTGTTTTTCTATGAAGGCATAATAAAGTGGTTTATTTCCATCGTAATTCGCGGTAAATCTCTTAGCTGATCTGCAGTTTGCCTTGATTGAGGCTGCTAACAAGATGGAGTGCTATCTCTTGGTACACTCTGAACATTTCCGCGCGGATTTTTGTTCTAAAATAGCCCCTAAAACTGTCTCACGAATGAATATAAGAAATATATAAATAAAATTGATAGAACTGTAGAAGCTTTTCCGAAGAGATGTCCTCGATTCATATCTATTATTTTTAGACCATGGAGTTTATATAGAGCTCGCTGGGAAGATATCGACCATGATTAAGGCCTTTTTTATTGAACATCGAGAACTTACGCAATATTCTAATATGTTGTTTTTTTTTTAAATCATTTATTTGTGCTTTTAAATATATAGCAACAGAAAAGTCTAGATAAGTCATAACAACCAAAAGAAAACAACAAACATAACATGCAACCAATAAGTGCAAAATTTGTAACAGACAGACGCATCGACACTGGTACCAAAATAACACAGATGCCAGATTTCCGAAACCATAAAGTTATACATAAGGTATGTTTTTAAAGACGTAGAGACGTGGATAAATATCTTGAGGGGACTGGGAGGAAGTTGAAAAGGAACAGTGAAATCCTCAAAATGTTTACTGTTAACCTTGTTTCCTTCAGAGTAGGATAGCCACACAGCAGAATTTGTACAGTAACATTGTAACTTTCATATCTTGTATTTTTCTGAAGAGTGTTAATGTTTGCTGCATGACGATATAACTCACAGTACACCATGTAGCGTTCAGCATCCTCAAAATATCGTTTTCATTCAACGTTGCATAACACGATTCTTGTGGTCATGGTCACGCCCACTGCGCAGTCGAAAGCCCAATTTCTCTTAAAATTCGAGCTTTGGGGTTCGATGGTCGGTCATCTGAAAGTCGAAAGTTCTCAGTATTACAATGTTCAAAACCGCCTAGCTCGACTCTGAGAGTAATAAATGATAATCATTGAATATTTTTTGAATTAAAAAAAACTAGGTACAACTGGTGTTTAAAAAGAGAAATCGGCCAAAAATGGACAAGAAATCTGCGTAAAAAAACGAGGTTTTAATTCGGTTTCCACGCCCGCTATTAACTGCCAATATTGACGATTAATGAACGAAAATTGGCCATATAATCTAACATAATTCATGCGAAAGCAGCGTTTAAAAGGCTTTTAAAAACTTCAAACGGCCAAGCTTGTCTTTTAGTCACGTCCCTCAAACATCTCTTAGCTTGCATTTTAGCCACCCTCTTATTCCACTGACATTTTCCAATTTCCCTGACATTAATCATGGAAGATGTGTGTCTCAAAATACAACGCCACCAAGCCTGACATTAGTGTGTCTGTCATTTGCAGAATGAGGTCCCGAGAGGGTGCATTTAGTGATGCTATGCCGCATAGCGGGCTATAGCATAACCAAATTCCCCCTCTGTATACCTCATTCTGCATGGCCTCATCTGCTATGGGAGACATATATAGACTCAGATTTCAGTTCCCAAATGGTGAATAGTGTGATGTACACACATTGGGAACATCGATTATGCAATGTGTCGTCTGCCAATTTGCCAATTTGGGGATATAGAGAAACTAAACTAAAAAAGAAATAGAATCTTTCCAAAGAAATTTCTATAGAAATTTGACAATTGGCTCCGGACACACGTACCACAGTAGCGATGGCATAGTAGGTGTGACAATTTAGTATGGTGGAGTTTGGTGACAATTAGTTGTCATATTTAATATGCCATGGCAAGCCATGTCGCCATCCGCAATTTCGCACAATGAGTCTGCCAAGCTCTACCAGCAATGGTCGATCTCTCAAGGATTTATCTACCTGGATGACTTGTCTCAGTGTTATATTTTGCATGCTAACACACAAGTCCACTTGACAACTTTATGAATAACCCATCTCAACAGCCATGACTGTTCTTACAAATGAAATTAATACAAGTAGATAAACATGTATGCATTGAGATCGTATAAAACATACCACATGCATGATATGTGAGTTAATGAGGAATTGCCACCAGGCCACGGTCAAACACAATTCCGGACGATCTATCGTGAAATTATATATATCGTAGCGAATACAATTTAGCAACACGTAATGAGTAGAGATCAACCTTGGTGAAAAGCAATGGTTAATTGGTCCAGTCAACTCATTGTGCGGGGAAGATCAGCGGGCGACATGGATAGCTATGACACAGAATTATGACGGACTAATTGTCACCAAACTCCACCATAATAAATTGTCACACCTACTATGCCATCGCTACTGTGGTACTGTGTCCGCAGCCAATCAAAAAACTTTCCAGAGAAGATTATGCTAAGCAGAATGAGGTCCCCAGGGTGAATTTAGTTATGCTAGCCCGCTATGCGGGATAGCGTCATTAAATTCACCCTCTCTGGACCTCATTCTGCAAATGACAGACACACTAATCTCAGACTTGAACGTCACTCCCATGAAATAACAAATATCTTTGTAATTAATGAAAACTGGTCGATTTCTGACGGTGCATCAATAATGTCAACTTGCCAACAACACTAGAAATCCGACATGTTTCATTAATTTTAACGAGGTTTGTTATAGCTTAAAAGCGAAATTGTGTTTCTGAGGCATTTATCTTCCATGTCTGTCTATATAGGAATCAGGGAGCTAAATGTGTTCCAGAGTCGGGGTGCGAGTGCACCGTGGAATTGCTAGAGGTGAAGGTAACTGAAGAATGACCTTCATCTGATACACGTGAAACGTTATTAAATGATGCGATCTTGATTATTTGATTTGTACATCATATCTAAACAATTTAAACTGGTGAATTAACGGGGGAATGGATTTTTGTGAGTGGGAAATTTATTTAACTAGCTACTGTAGTTCTGGGTTTTTCCAGGTAAAATTTGGCTATGGGATAGCACTGTCGTTCACTTGGGGATTTATTTTAAAAAGTAAACACATTATCAATGATTTTTCTTGCATTTTCGTGATCAACTGGTGTCAATCTAGCTGGGTAAACATTACTGGAGTGGCCTGAAGGCTTCAATTCGGTGAATTTGGCTGAAACGTTAACACTGTCGTCTATGTGAGACCATTTAGTTCAGTGATTCTTGGAATCGTTCTCAGAGCACTGATCGTGGCATCGATGACATCTCTACCAGAGCACACCAGTCATACTTTATCACCGGATGGCGCGGGGTTTTCCAGCCAAAATAGGGAAAACGATCGCCCCAAAGCTAAATTTCCTATGTGCTTTGAGAACAATTAGTTATCTGGTTATAGTGGGACTTTCAACGCTTAAGGTATGAAATTACACAAATTGTGTTCGATATTTTGTGTGCTTAATAATGGCAACATGTTAATCTGTTCGATTAGTAGATATCTTAATATCGCTGAAGCCCACCACCCTGCATGGAGTTTGACATCGATGGTTGATTCGTGATGCCAATGGTAATGGGGATACAGATGGCGACACAAAGTCCGACCTATATATATACTATGTCGGATTTGAGCCCTCGATCGTGTCGAAGGTGTAGCTCAGAGGTCGGCCCACAAACCAACTGAGCTACTATCCGATCCTCATGACGGCCGTCAGGCATTTGATACATGTCAGTGGAATCAGATAAACTGGGCTTTGAAAAGTCACACCCACTCGCTTCGTGAAGCCTAATTTCTAACTTGAAAGCTATTTATGTTGGTCTGGAGCATATTTACGGTCAGCTAGGTGTTAATCACAGTACATGGTGAATACCGTAATATTTATAAATACTTGTCCATTCTCTTTTTATTTTGTGATACGCCCATGCAAGCCTCTCGAGCCCATGCAAGCCTCCCTCAAAGTTTTCATGGAAAACGATATTTCAGCATGCAGTTAGGCAAACATATGTGCAACAGTGGTCGGCTTCAGTTTCGGGAGATGCTAGCCTTAACATCTTCCATAAAATACACAACGACCCTTCAACAAGTTGGAGCATATGGTCTCTACTGCGGAAATACCCTGATTATGGCGAACAATTGAAGAATCTTGCACTGCTGCTAAACAAAACGTCGTATGTAAATAATACCGTGTGTCATGCTTGTTTTAAAAACTATGACAATGAGCTCCTTCATGCGATACGTTATTGTACCTCAGACCACATGGTAAACCTTCGGAATAGTTACTTGGACCACATACTGAATAAATATGGAGTGACAACATACCTCTACCTTGACGCGATTGATGACTCCATCCTATGTGCCTTCTTGCTTGGAACTGTGGTCATGACGCCTCCCGACGTGGTAATTCAAGACATGGACCACATTATTCTTGACTCATCCTACTACCTGTCCATCATGTGCCGTTGTATTCTCGGAAAATCAAAACGATCTTAACGCATAATACACTTCTTGTGTATACATCTAATTTTTTGTGACAATCATGTATATATGATAACCATGTTTTATAAATATTCTTCTCCACATTGGAGGCATACAATAAATATATAATGGTACTGGGGATACAGATGGCGACACAAAGTCCGACCTATATATATACTATGTCGGATTTGAGCCCTCGATCGTGTCGAAGGTGTAGCTCAGAGGTCGGCCCACAAACCAACTGAGCTACTATCCGATCCTCATGACGGCCGTCAGGCATTTGATACATGTCAGTGGAATCAGATAAACTGGGCTTTGAAAAGTCACACCCACTCGCTTTGTGAAGCCTAATTTCAAACTTGAAAGCTATTTATGTTGGTCTGGAGCATATTTACGGTCAGCTAGGTGTTAATCACAGTACATGGTGAATACCGTAATATTTATAAATACTTGTCCATTCTCTTTTTATTTTGTGATACGCCCATGCAAGCCTCTCGAGAAAACAAAAACGTTTAGCCATGATAGGCGTTCATGCATGTCACGAGGCATATGTGGCTATCATGCAGAGAGGCGTCAGTAGGAATGGTAGGTGTGTAGTTGGGGTCAGATCGATTTGCAATGCCCTCGCCTTTGTAAATCCAGTTTGTGTCCGTGTACTTTTATAAACTTACACTCGCATGTTTTTCAGGTATTTCGTCGTTGAAATCGATATGGTGCCAGAATATGAAAGGAAACATTCATAATTAATGCATCTGTACCACATGCAGCTGACTACGTGGGAAGTAAAACCTCTGTAGTTCCACCTGTAACGATCTACATAAATTCACCTGCAAATAGCATGCAACTATCTCACAAGAATGAATCAGACAGGCATTAATTTGATGGCAAATGGTTGGTAGCACCGTTTTCTAGGACGACATGCATGGATAACATACCTGGAAAACTTCCCAGTGTATGAACGTACCATTAAACTGTTTGACACGTGTTCTCATTGTTATAAACAATCAACCAATCAAGTTTATTGTCTATGTAAATCAATAAATGACATTTAGACATCAATTAACATATATACATATAATTTACAGGTTACACGCGTGCGTTGTAATATGTTTCCCCACAGCAACAGGCAGCCTTGAGCATATTAAAGCCGCACACATTTCTTGGAAGTCCAAAAAATGCATGCAGCTCCAATCTACACCCTCATTCCCACCACCCTGCCATACCACTTCACCTGGCGCCTTGGTGGAGCACACCCCGCTCCACGCGAGACAAATGCACCGCGTGGAGCGGGGCCCGATCGGCCCAGGCATCCCTCCGCGGCACCGCAGAGCTGGTGCACTTTTACTGACCATCTCTTATTTTCAATATATCTGGCGAAATATTCTGATTTTAATTAAAATTAAAATAAACTTTAGATGAGCCTAAATAGTTCATTAATAATATAAAACATGGTATTAAAATTAGTTAATATCACTAGCATTGTCGCTGTTGGCATTGATTTCGATAGCTCACGGTAGATATAATGTATCGGCACAGAACTACACGCCTCTAAGCTACCTCTTCACGCCCCTGTTTTCATTTCTGCTATTTTTGGCACATTGTCAAATTAGATCAGGGGCCACATAAGCGCACGTGCAGATCTTGCTGAGCGGGTAACCTTGACACGATGACACAGTTAGCCAAAAGGCAGTGACCGACTGACGTGTTCGTGAATTTGTGATTTATTTCTGGAGTTGTTCGGTAGGATTTAAGGAGTGAATTGTGAATGTATATGGAGTCTTTACGCGTTATTCTAGGTCTGAGCTTACTGGAAACAATGACACACTTTAATCTGTCATTTATCATTTGAGTCAAATACACTTCAATTCTTAAAAGTAACTACAGAATTTGACCCCGTTTGACAAGAGTATACAATTTCGCAGCTATTCTCTCGTGCTGTCTGGTTAGTATACTCAAATAATTTGGACCAAAATCATATCATGCGCTTTTTAATATCGATGTCGAGTTCTCCATGCACTATAATTATCTTTATGTGGTGTGCCTGATCTCATACGTGTGTATAGTACTTTGCAATCGTTCAAATGTACAACTTCTATGTCATTCGTGTTTTCAAATCCCCAGACGTCACATCAATATAATAATTATTGGTTGAGTCAGTAATCAAACAATATTTAAAAATGGTCAATAGGAAGGTGTAGCTAGGGTTCTAATGTGGGGAGAAGACCGATCATAGCCTTTATTGACTTTGATCGTATATTCTAAATTTCGCAACAAGATATACCGTTGTAGACGAAGTAGATCCCAATTAAATTCCATACGTCGGCGTAATCACTAAAAGCACTTCGCATACGTTGCAGCTCATTTGGGCTATCAGCAAATAGTATAGTACAGTGTCGTCTGTACACAAAAGGCACACTAAGATCACATAATTTCCGGTAAAGTCTCCGCCTCGCTGGTCAATGCAGACTGACTTAGATGGACTTGCGTACATTGGTTTCACGATCAAAGCGGCTAGTATTTAGAGGATTGGTCTTGGCCAGAAATGTTCAAGTTTATTTTTTGTATTCATAATCTGACAGTAGAATATGTCAGTTTCGAGTCCCGCACTGCTGTAACACCCCTTGTCAAGTGGTTCTGCCAATATGCTATGATGCTACCGGTCCTGCTGCTATGATGCGGTTAGGGTAAACTAATGCCGTTACGAAAAATTACGAGCAATTTGAGTAAATTCCAGTGTGTGTATGAAATATTCAAGAACATATATATTTTTGAAAAATATAATAATGCCTGCGCTGGTGTTTCTAAAACGACGTGAATAACCATCTTGATTATAATCGAATTTAAACAACTAATACAACCAGTATTAAAATATTTCGCAATAAATATGTCTTTGAATGTTTGATACGCATAATGGATGTTACTGTATATGTTCAGATTATCGATTAACAGCCCTAACATCATCATAGCAATTCAGCAGGAGCCAATCGAATCATAGCGAATTAGAAGGACCACTGGACCAGGGTGTGTAAGTGGTGCGGTTGTTGTGGAAACGATATATAAACAATGCAGGCATATTTTGAGGAAAATCACTTTAAATGGCACAATTATAGTAAAAAACGAATTTTATCCCATATTATTAAATTATATAGTGAACCAATAGATAAGATACTTTTTTGATGGTATCTTTCCACGATATCTATGTTCTAACTATTACAGTATGAAATATACTTCATTGCCTACAATTATAATTTATACATATTATGGTAGCTTTATTAGTCTACGTCAAATATGATTTCGATACATCTGCAGAAACGGAAATGAATGGACACAACATTCTGCATGTGACCTTGCCCCCCCCCCCCCCCCCCCCGTGCTGACTCATTGGACATTGGTATACGTTAATCAAACTTGCGATATGATTAACAGACAACGAAAGTTGAAACTGACTCCTTATTTTTACTATAATGGAAATATTCATCTGCGATAAACAAATGAACTTGACGAAACCACGGCCATTCCATGTGGATACCCCTCCCATTCAAATTCGGCCCATATGATGATTGAGATATAGAGAGCAAGGGCACAGCCATTTTCCAGCTGTTTTAAATTTTTCGCACAGAAGTGAAACAAACGCTCTTTGTGTCTACCATATCAGGAATAGACTGACACGGGACGCTCTTTTCGGTTCCAATGCGTGTGCTTAACTGTTGTTCGTTTGGGACACATCGAACATGTTCAAAGTTGTATATTTCATGACATATATGCGTCTTTCTGGGACATATACATCACATAGAAAGGTAGTTCAAGTAAATGCATCATCGGGAAGCTCTTTGCTTTGAGCGTCGTTTGTCGTAACGCGACTGACCAGTTACCGCTGCATGTCTGTCAATAATCTGAGATTCGTCAATTCTGCGAATAGGTTTTTGGACCGTCCGAAAAAAATACGACTATATAGCTATTCGTAATAATTAGTTGTCGTCGTTCGTTATGCGAAAGGTCTCTATTCTCTGTTATAATTTTTGGGGAAACGGAAGCATAGACGCTCTTAGTCACAAACGATCATTGGATTTTTTGCTGGACTGACAAAAATCAAAACTGTTTTAATCTTTTGAAAGTCGACTTCTGGCCGCCATGCAAAACCGCATATATATTAAAGGTATTAAACACCCCTAAATTACTATTTATTTGGCTTCGGTGGTAAAAAATATTTCATTCGAGTCGAGGAGAATACCCATCAAAGCTCAGAGTGATCAGATATAGATTTTTGAAGTTTGTTATCTCAATTGTTTGTGGCCCAGAAACACGCCGTCAAACGAATGGTCTCGGTCAAAATTGCGGATGAAGATGGATAACCCTAAAAACAAGTGGTAATACGGCCAAATTTCGTAAATACTCAAGTGATAATACGGCCATATTTCGTTGAACAAAATGTTGATAGATAACACGTTTTGAGAAATTTTATACCATAGTTGACAGTGGTTAGCATTATTTTGTTGTTGTTGTTGTTGTTGTTGTTGTTGTATCTTGATGATATGGGGACCCTCTGATCGGATTGAGTACCTTTAATTGGCTGTGTGATTTAATAACTTTCTGGAAAAGTATAGATATACTGGCTGAACAGGAAAAATGTATTTTTATATAATAGAAAATAGAAAACGTACATATGGTTTTGTATGGTGAAAAATCTGACAGATCATCTTTAACCCTTTATACGTGTATACTGTATATTCATTGACGTGTAGTTCCCTGTATAGAACATGTTGAATTTATTATCTGAACATTCCTTCCGATGAAAAATTATTCCTTCTGCACTTGTATTATATTTTCGTCTGGTTGTCGCCTGCTTTTATTATCTGAACACCCTTCCAAATAAATAACAGACCATTCCAATTTAGAATGTTATAACTGACTGGGATAATCCATATAATATAATATAGAAAGGATTAACAAACAAACAAAACAACCGAATATACTCACCACACTAGTATTATCCTCGGTAGATCCGGCTGGAGGAGATAAACTGGAAAATTTGCACCATTTGGTCTTCTGGTCGAAAATCACTTGACCACACCTACCCGCGTACAAATTAGTGCACATTTTATTGCATCTTAAAGCGTTCTCTGTGCGAGTTTCATAAAAATACTCAATCAATGACGCTTCAACTGATTGTTCATAAAGTTTCATGAAACTCCAAATTATCCGCCCCAATAGCGTTACCCGACACATCATCGCATTCCGTATATATAGTGACAATCCTATGTGATATAATGTAGTTCCATGTGCTGTGTATATATTATATATTATTTATGGACGTAAAATGGCTCTTAGTGATTCTTGAATAAGAGGTTAGGTTCACGGTCGCGATAATCGATTTGCATATCAATCGATCTGATTAAATCCCTCGGGCGCTCCGGACTTGTATCGATTGTTGAGTTAAGCCGTTAGGTATTAATGTCATTTCTGCATTTTTTCTGGGCTTGAGACAAGGGCGCCGGAAGAATGTGGAAAAGGGCCATCTGTCCGTCCTGCCCTCCATGCACTAATATCGACTCTTTCAAGATCCACAGAATGGCAGAAAAATCCCGAAATGTGAAGAGATATTTTTTATATTGTTTTAAGATGAAATATACAGATACATTCCGATCGTTATAGCCATGAACTTGGTCCTTGTAAATGAGTTAAAATTATATTTGACTAACATGTTGCTATTTTTGCCAACTGTTTTATGCATTCCGAATCTGTACCGTGTCTTTTCCCGAAAAGGCTGTCCCCTTTCCCTCGGGTGATTTCGACACCCCTGGCTTGAGACCGGATGGGTGGGGACCCAATGGAACCACCTTCGATCAACTGGCCGGGCTGCAGTCATGCAAAGCAACAGATTACATCGCGAGTGGGGGAATTTGTGCACACATGGTGTCAAATTGAAATATGACCAGGCGGAAGGATTTGAAGATGGAAAAGGGCCATAACTTAATGAAAATTGGAGAGAAGTATCATTTGGTATGTCATAATGTCATATATAATGGTATATATCAAGTATGCATGGGTGTGTGACCGAGAAGACCCAGCGCAAATTTCATTTTTCAATTGTACCATATCGAGTTGTATAACTTGTGGCATAACAAACAAGTGCGATAAATTTCACATCCTTTGAACACATGCGTGGTTTTAGGTTTATTACACATCAGCATTCAATATTCATTATTGTTATCATGCACCCCATGCTCATCTCTTCCGATTGGCTGAGGGCGCATCACATGCTGGACCACATGCAAATCGCATTGCGGCCTTGAGGGCAACATTTTTTATAATTGTTTCCTCGCAGGTAACATTCCGAAACAAGTAAAAGTATATAACTATAAGGAGTAGCCAACATGTAGCGATCCCGTCAATATGCTCTAATAGTCTCCCGACAACACGCAAATCATAAACCCCAACTGTTCGTACGCAATTGCGAACTATGAGACTGAGTTGTTTGTCTAATTTGCATAAGTACTGTTTTTAATTTTCAGTTATATATACGACTGAGATAAATCCGTTCTGTTGTGTACGGTTCGGAATTTAGGTTCCCATTATGCCTTTTTATTATTAACACGTGAACCATATAGGTGCACTGTGCACACTATCATTATTATACAGTTGAGATGTACCGCAGACAAATGCACAACCGGGCGACGCTGTAGACACGTTTCGTTTTACTAAGCTCCGATGTTCAAATCGCCACGCTTTTCTCTTTTGTTTGATAATGTTCCTTTCGCTACATATACATGTATTCCTCCGACATCACAAGAATGTCGTTAAATGGCCGAACAGTCCATTGTCAATTTCTTATCCATAACTTAAAACTGAGCTCATATTTCGTTCTACATCGACCTTCTATTTCACCGAATTGGGGCGCGTTGTACCATGCTTTCTACCACAAGTCAACATTCGTAACCTAGAATGTCCATGTCCCCAAATGTATGCACAATGAGCTGCATAGAGAAATAGTTCTATGTAATGAGTGCAGACGTGTCAATTTCAAGGGCGTTAACAACTTTTGGTCAGGGTTAATGCATGGACGAGCTACTGGACATTCGTAAACTAAATTGGCGAGGCCGTAGGCCGAGACCATTTAGTTGACGAATGTCCTGTCGCGAGTCCATTAACCGACTTAAAACACAGTTTTATAATATACAAGGACAAATTACATTTATACAGATGAACAGTTCCGATAAATCTCGATAAATTAGACGTAGGAAAAAAAATATTCCTTGGCTGACAACAAAAACACACCCTTATCCGCTCACAAGAATACACATAAGCACAGTATTTATACCCCCCCCCCCCCCACGTAATTCAATTAATTGTGTCGACAAGCGTGCTATACTAATTTGCATACCAGGGGGTATATATCACATTGAAACCTAACGTCAGCGGAAATGGAGTTACTGTTCTTCTTTTGGACACAACAATATCGGGACAACATGAAAATGCATTGTTCGAGTCAAACATACATTTATATGTTGACTTTGCGGGGCATTAGTAACTTGCTCTTCATTCTTGTATTAAATATATAGTATACGTGTCCGAAATACAGATTCAATTGCGTCGACATATATTACGTATATATACTACGCTATGTTCAGCCAAAAACAAATATGTTATAAGGTTTGCATACATCGACGTTTATTTTTCGAAACAAGTTGTACCGCGTGGTATATTGTGCCTATTGTGTCCACACGCAATTTCCACTCGCAGGAGCCGTGTCAAAGGGTGTGTTTTTGTTGTCAGCCAAGGAATATTTTTTTTCCTACGTCTAATTTATCGAGATTTATCGGAACTGTTCATCTGTATAAATGTAATTTGTCCTTGTATATTATAAAACTGTGTTTTAAGTCGGTTAATGGACTCGCGACAGGACATTCGTCAACTAAATGGTCTCGGCCTACGGCCTCGCCAATTTAGTTTACGAATGTCCAGTAGCTCGTCCATGCATTAACCCTGACCAAAAGTTGTTAACGCCCTTGAAATTGACACGTCTGCACTCATTACATACGAAACCCGACACTTCGTCGCATGAGAACTCTACTTCGAAAGTGTTTACTCCTTTTTCCGTCAAACATTTCCCACCATTTAATCACAAGATGGCGGGAAACTAACATCACCATGTGTGTGTTTATGGATGGTGGTTTAAAGAAAAAAGTATAGACCTACTGTTGCGCAAGTGTGCAATATCATCTGGTTGATAACAAAACAGTTGTCACACTTGACCTCTTGAGACACTATACAGTTATCGGCCGCGATTGAGTGAGACACGGGGATTTGTCGCCCGCTCGAGACCTGGAATGTCACCCGAGGGCCGTCAGGCCCGAGGGTGACATTCCAGGTCGAGAGCGGCGACAAATCCCCGTGTCTCACGAAAACAAGGGTGATAACTGTTTTGTTATCTGACAATGGAGTACACACGAACCTCCTTAACAGAAGGCATAAATGCGCGCATATATTATTTAATCCAGTTCGAAAAGTTAATTCTATGTTGGAATCATCGCTATTTAGAAAATAAAACATTCATAATCTGGATTAATTAACAGACCCGTCATTTGCGCAGATATTCTCCGGTCAGTTTGCTGGTTGCATTGTGGAAATCGGTTCACGGAAAGAGGAGTAAAGCAATTTAGAAGTTGAGTAGCCATGCAGCTTATTGTTCGGTTTCGTTTCAAATGAGCGTGAAGACGCCGACAGACGTGTTAATTTCCAGAATGCTAAAATGTGGAACTAACACGTTGTAGTAGTGCAAAATTGACATCTGGGTCAATTCAAGGTCAAACCGCGAATTTGTATGGGATTTCGACGAAATTTGATACGTAGGGTTACTTTTGTCCACTGAGTGTTTTGGACGGGTCGAGTCGTGACCCCGACCTGACCTTGACCTTCAAAATGATCAATTCTAGGTCAAATCGGGTAAAACCGGATGGATTTCGACGGGTACTTTTGTCCGGGCAGTGTTTTGGATGGGTCAAATCGTGACCCCACCTGACCAGGGTTGGGGCGATTACATACCAATATAATTGATTACAATTACTTTGATTTACATGATTATGATTACGATTACTGATTACATTTTTTCCAATGTAATCGATTACGATTACAGTTACTTTAGTAAATGTAATCGATTACTTTTTGATTACATCTGATTACAATTGTTGGTTTCCAACCATTTTGATCGCATAGGAATAAATAATGAAATAATTCAAATTAACATGTCTAATATGATTGAATAAAGACATCACTGCATAACATGGAAACAAGAAACGACTGAAACAATAGAAAGATGCAAGCAAAAAACATAAAAACTTTTTTTTTACATTTACGTGTATTGGAAAGGTTTCGTCATGAAGTTATACACCAACTTATTGGGAATTCATTATGTTTTATTTGTATTTATTTATGTAAATAATTTTTAATATATTTTTAATTTTCTTACATGCATTCAAACGAACGCATAATATTTATAAAAATATCACCAGAAACAATTATAAAATATTTGCATGTTCTGTTAGATTCAATACCCAACACAATGAAGATAACATTAAGATTGATCATCCGTTGTTAATCCTGATGAGGATTAAATTAGGCTTAAACTCCATGGGTGCAGTAAATGACAAACCAGCTAATTAGGTCTACCTATGTACTTCACACCTTCTTTGTTCAGTTAATTAGCCCTATGGTACCAGTGTGACTTTACAGCCATTGTCTGCAGCAATCCCAATTCAATTTAATCTTAATTGAAGTTGGCTACCCTATCTATTCATATTAGAACATTTCATTTGTCTGTATCACAAGTTTATTGCTATTCATGCTGTATTCAACAATTGTGTGTTGTTGTCTGTGTCCACTGCCAGAATGTACACACACACTGATGTACCACTAACATAAGACATTGTATTAACTTTCTAATATGGTGTATGCATCTTTGCACACTCCGTATTACCACAGTATGAGACTATGAGTATCCAATAGCCATCCATATGGATATTTTAGTAAAAGTAATCAAAAAGTAATCAAAATGTAATCATGATTACAGGTACATTTGAATGTAATCGATTACGATTACTTGTAATCAAGAAATGTCATGATTACTGATTACAGATGATTACTCCAAATTTTGTAATCGATTACTTTGATTACAATTACTGATTACGATTACCCCAACCCTGCACCTGACCTTGACCTTCAAAATGGACAATTCAAGGTAACATCGCGCAATTCGCCGAAAAGCAAAGGGGAAACAGCCCGGACGAAGTCGGGTCCACCTGCTTTTGTCCACTGAGTGTATTGGACGGGTCGAGTCGTAACCCCGACATGACCTTGACCTTCAAAGTGATCAATTCGAGGTCAAATCGGGTAAAACCGGATGGATTTCGACGGGTACTTTTGTCGGGTACTTTTGTCCGGGCAGTGTTTTGGACGGGTCAAATCGTTACCCCACCTGACCTTGACCTTCAAAATGGTCAATTCATGGTCAAAGCCCGGACGAAGTCGGGTCACCTTCTAGTATATATATATATCTATTATATATTTTGGAAGATCTGTGTGTTTGTGTGTGTGTGTGTGTGTGTGTGTGTGTGTGTGTGTGTGTGTTCGCGATGGACTCGAACACGGCTGGACCGATTTCGACCAAACTTGGTACGGACACGTAATTCGACCCGGGAACGAACATGGGCCTATTGATTTTCAGATCCGAGGTCAACTTTTCACGTGCCGAGGTTTTTACGCTGTGTTACGGGACTTTCATTTGAGTTCGGTGCTTACAAATCGAATCGAAACAGCGCGAATAATAAAATGCCAGTCATAATAATGACACTGTGAGAATCGTTCGTGTTTCCTCTTTCCAACGATATATAATGCGTATGTATCCGTTTTAGTTATCTGCCTCAATTATCAAGAAGAAGTGGTACTATCTTCCATCAGGATAAAAACAATGCGTAACTTCTATGACGTCGTTAGAGGTAATAACGTTAGATCACGTTAACGCTTAACCGGCCGATGCATTTGACTGTTTCAGACGTCTTGGCGATATATCGGGCACCGATGGTAATTTATCTTTACCTTGAAACTTGATAATTAATGAGCGTGTGTATATGAGGCGCGTTTATATACTTGAGTGGAAATCAAATCTGGTTAAACTGGCGGATTTTTACGGACGAAATTTGATGCATAGGGTATCTCGGTATCCGCTGGGCCGATTTCCCGGTATCCGCTGGGCCGATTTCGACCATTTTTGGGGTGTTGGTGTTTGACCCCCACCTGACCTTGACCTTCAAAATGGTCAATTCAAGGTCAAAGCCCGGACGAAGTCGGGTCACCTTCTAGTCTATTATATATTTTGGAAGATCTGTGTGTTTGTGTGTATGTGTGTGTGTGTGTTCGCGATGGACTCGAACACGGCTGGACCGATTTCGACCAAACTTGGTACGGACACGTAATTCGACCCGGGAACGAACATGGGCCTATTGATTTTCAGATCCGAGGTCAACTTTTCACGTGCCGAGGTCAAATCTGTTTTTACGCTGTGTTACGGGACTTTCATTTGAGTTCGGTGCTTACAAATCGATTCGAAACAGCGCGAATAATAAAATGCCAGTCATAATACTGACACTGTGAGAATCTTTCGTGTTTCCTCTTTCCAACGATATATAATGCATATGTATCCGTTTTAGTTATCTGCCTCAATTACCAAGAAGAAGTGGTACTATCTTCCATCAGGATAAAAACAATGCGTAACTTCTATGACGTCGTTAGAGGTCATAACGTTAGATCACGTTAACGCTTAACCGGCCGATGCATTTGACTGTTTCAGACGTCTTGGCGATATCTCGGGCACCGATGGTAATTTATATTTACGTTGAAACTTGATAATTAATGAGCGTGTGTATATGAGGCGCGTTTATATACTTGACTGGAAATCAAATCTGGTTAAACTGGCGGATTTTTACGGACGAAATTTTATGCATAGGGTATCTCGGTATCCGCTGGGCCGATTTCCCGGTATCCGCGGGGCCGATTTCCACCATTTTTGGGGTGTTGGTGTTTGACCCCACCTGACCTTGACCTTCAAAATGGTCAATTCAAGGTCAAAGCCCGGACGAAGTCGGGTCACCTTCTAGTCTATTATATATTTTGGAAGATCTGTGTGTGTGTCTGTGTGTGTGTGTGTCTGTGTGTTCGCGATGGACTCGAAAACGGCCGAACCGATTTCGATGAAATTTCAAGGTCAAACGCCCGAATATCACGGGATTTCGATGAAACTTGGTATGTGGGGGTACTTTCTTATGGCGAGTCTCTTAAGCATATTCATTTGCCCGTGCGACGCGACCTTGACCTTGAAATCTGGTAACTTCAAGGTCAAATCGCCAATTTTGATGGGATTTCGACGAAATTTTATACGTGGGGTTACTTTTGTCCACTAATTGTTTTGGACGGGTCCAATCGTGACCCCGACCAGACCTTGACCTTCAAAATGATCAATTCAAGGTCAAATCGGGTAAAACCGGATGGATTTCGACGGCACGTTTGTCGGGTACTTTTGTCCGGGCAGTGTTTTTGGACTGGTCAAATCGTGACCCCAATTGACCTTGACCTTCAAAATGGCCAATTCAAGGTCAAAGCCCGGACGAAGTCGGGTCACCTTCTAGTCTATTATATATTTTGGAAGATCTGTGTGTCTGTGTGTGTGTCTGTGTGTGTGTTCGCGATGAACTCGAAAACGTCCCACCCGATTTCGATGAAACTTGGTATGTGGTGGTATGTTCGGCCGGGGACGAACATAGGCATATTAATTTGTCTGTGCGACGTCACCTTGACCTTGAAATCGGGGCATTTCAAGGTCAAACGCCCGAATATCACGGGATTTCGATGAAACTTGGTATGTGGGGGTACTTTCTTATGGCGAGTCTCATAAGCATATTCATTTGCCCGTGCGACGTGACCTTGACCTTGAAATCGGGTAACTTCAAGGTCAAATCGCCAATTTTGATGGGATTTCGACGAAATTTTATACGTGGGTTTAGTTTTGTCCACTGATTGTTTTGGACGGGTCCAATCGTGACCCCGACCAGACCTTGACCTTCAAAATGATCAATTCAAGGTCAAATCGGGTAAAACCGGATGGATTTCGACGGGCACGTTTGTCGGGTACTTTTGTCCGGGCAGTGTTTTTGGACTGGTCAAATCGTGACCCCACTTGACCTTGACCTTCAAAATGGACAATTCAAGGTCAAAGCCCGGACGAAGTCGGGTCACCTTCTAGTCTATTATATATTTTTGAAAGATCTGTGTGTGTGTGTGTGTATCTATCTATCTGTCTGTCTGTCAGTAATCGATGGACTCAAATACGGCTGAGCCAATTTCGATGAAACTTGGTATGTGGGGGTATTTTCGGGTCAGGACTAACATAGGCCTATTAATTTGTCCGTGCGAGGTCAACTTTTCACGTGCCGAGGTCAAATCTGTTTTTACGCCGTTTTGCGCTAATATATTTCAGTTCGGTGCTTACAAATCGATTCGAAACAGCGCGAATAATAACATGCCAGTCATAATAATGACACTATGAATCTTTCGTGTTTCCTCTTTCCAACGATATATAATATGTATGTATCCGTTTTAGTTATCTGCCTCAATTATTAAGAAGAAGTGGTACGATCTTCTATCCGGGTAAAAACAATGCGTAACTTCTATGACGTCGTTAGAGGTCATAAAGTTAGATCACGTTAACTCTTAACCTGCCGATGCATTTGACTGTTTCAGACGTCTTGGCGATATCTCGGGCACCGATGGTAATTTATCTTTACGTTGAAACTTGATAATTAATGAGCGTGTGTATATGAGGCGCGTTTATATACTTGAGTGGAAATCAAATCGGGTTAAAAGGTCAAATCGGGTAAAACCGGATGGATTTCGACGGGTACTTTTGTTCGGGCAGTGTTTTGGACGGGTCAAATCGTGACCCCACTTGACCTTGGCCTTCAAAATAGACAATTCAAGGTCAAACCCCGGACGAAGTCGGGTCACCTTCTAGTATATATATATATTGGAAGATCTGTGTGTCTGTGTGTTCGCGATGAACTCGAAAACGGCCTACCCGATTTTGATGAAACTTGGTATGTGGGGGTATTTTCGGCCGGGGGGTGACATAGGCCTATTAATTTGCCCGTGCGACGTGACCTTGACCTTGAAGTCGGGTAATTTCAAAGTCAAACGCCCGAATATCACGGGATTTCGACGAATCTTGGTATGTGGGAGTATCTTCGGCCGGGGAGTGGCACAAACCATTTAATTTGCCCGTGCGACGTGACATTGACCTTGAAATCTGGTCAATTCAAGGTCAAATCGCAAATTTTGATGGGATTTCGACGATATTTTATACATAGGGTTACTTTTGTCCACTGGGTGTTTTGGACGGGTCAAATCGTGACCCCAATCTGACCTTGATCTTCAAAATGATCAATTCAAGGTCAAATCGGGTAAAACCGGATGGATTTCGACGGGCACGTTTGTCGGGTACTTTTGTCCGGGCAGTGTTTTGGACTGGTCAAATCGTGACACCACTTGACCTTGACCTTCAAAATGGACAATTCAAGGTCAAATCCCGGACGAAGTCGGGTCACCTTCTAGTATATATATAATCCAGTGCATTATCTTATATAATCGAAGATCCCTGTCGCAGACATGCATATATAAGAGAATGCACCGGCACATAATCGTTAATGCTGCATCCGCGCAGCTCCCGCCATGAAAGGGTTAAAGACGCTCGGTCCTATTTTACACCAATTAAGTCAGAATTTCTTCGGCCAATTTCCGCTCACCAGGCAAAATAAAAATGAAAAAAATACTTTCCACCACCATCATTCATACAAGAAAACTAAGATGCATGCATCAGGTCGGCCGTGAACTATCTACCATAGAATTGTTGTAGCTATCGATTATACATTTTGGAACACCTGTCTGTATGTATGTGTGTATGCATGAATGCATGTCTGTATGTGTTATAGACTCTAACACTGCTCGACTGATCCGACTCGGATTTGGTATTTAACGTGTCAACTTGACCTCGCTCATAGGCATATTTCTGGACCTTGACCGATCCGACTAAAAATTTGTGTGTATGACTACTTCGATCCCGGGAGCAATATGGACGGGTCCAATTTCACGTGGGACCATGTTCTCGAACGTGTTGATATAGGCATGTGTCTGGACCAATTGAACAATAGTTTGGCCAGACGCTGTATATACTGGGTACTGTCCAGATGGAGGCGATCACAAAAAAATCCCTAAATAGCCCGAACGAAGTCGAGTACATCAGCTAGTTTAATATATATTTTGGACATTTGTCTGTCTGTTTGTCTGTTAGTTATGGCCGGGAAAACTGCCGGACAGATTTGACGAAATTTGATACCTGGGGGAAATTATTTCCAGGGAGTATTTTGAACGGGTCAAATCTTGATCCCGACCTGACTTTGACATTCAAAAAGATCAATTCAAGGTCAAATCTGGTAAAACGGAAGTATTTCAACGAAATTTAATACCTACTGTTACTTTTGTCCCAGGAGTGTTTCGGGTGGGTCAAATCATGACCCTGACCTGATCTTGACATTCAAAATTGTCAATTCAAGGTCAAATCGGGTAAAGCCGGGCGGATTTCGACGGGTACTTTTGTCGTGGCTTTTGTCCGGGGAGTGTTTTGGACGGGTCAAATCGTGACCCGACATGACGTTCACCTTTAAAATGGTCAATTCAAGGTTAAATCGCGCAATTCTCCGAAAATCAGAGGGGAACATCCCGGACGAAGTCGGGTCCACCAGCTACTATTATATATTTCTAGATTTAGTTACAAACTAAATACCTGTATATTGTACAAAGAAATGTTTGACAAATATATCTGTATCAATATTACCATACGGGTCATTAAAATAGATACGACGAAACAAATTTTGAAGGGTGCATGTATCAGGTAAATTTTTATATTTCAAATGATGACAGGAATGCGGAAAGTTGAAGTACCTACGTAATACTGGCTATCCGAATGAAGAGATATACATGTACATGTATATATAAACCAAAAGAGAAGATGACTGCTGGCGACAATGTTTTCCAAAAAAAATCAAAGCATTCGATAGCTCCCATCTAGTTGTCAGCCCGAAGATCAATATGAAGTTTGGTGACTATCAGATGAGGGATATGTCTGTACAGTTGCTAAACAATTCAGTCATGCAAAAGAGGATCAAACAGTAAGATACCAAATTGCTGCCTGTGGTAATGTTTTTTAACGAAATTCGGGAAAATTATATTACTCTCACCCTGCTTATCCAGAAGATCATTGTGGAATCTGGTGACGATCGGACAAAGGGTGTCGTCTGTAGGATCAACCAAATTATTTAGCCATAAAAATAGTAAAATTCAAGATCACCGCTGACAGTGATGTCTTCACAAGGACAGTTTGAGAACAAAATATGGCTCACATCTAGCGGTGACCCAAAATATCCACATGAGAAAAAATTATCCAATAAAAGCTGGCTGCAGGGTGCGCCAATTGATTCAAATTCGAAATTTAGCAGGGTGTACTGCTTGTGGCCATGTTTTCCCCGCAAATTTGATAGACTGATGGACAAAACCACTGAATCCGTTGAATCAATATACATGTATACATGGATTAATTTATATGCATTGTTATACACAGTACTGGTATATAAAGGTACTGAAAATAACAATATTACTAGTATACACAAAATAAACCATATATCATGGCTATGGGTTCTAATATCCGAATATGACAGCTGAGAACTTGGTGTGAATTGAAGAGTGGTGGTGTCTCAAGTATATCTAACCCTCCACGTTAGAAACATGCCATTAAATGTCATAAGTATAATCTAGCTTGAGGACAGAAGTTATCCATAAAAAAAACCCTTAATTCAACCAGGTCCTCGCGCGATGTATGGTCGATCACATGATGATCTAGGGGGATTAGAATTGTTGTATAAAAACAGCACTGCATGTAAATATAAAATAAAATAGTGCTACATCTTATTACAGATTATTGCCATATATAATCAGTGACTATACAGACAGTCTGACAAAATTAAGTTTCAGTGACACTCTATCCGAAGAGGGGGAATAATTCCATCTGTTACAGTCAATGGAGCAATTATGAATCTGGAAAGGTGAAATTGCTAAGTAATACTAGATATCGACATGACGCGATAACATATAACGTGAATGCAATATGGCCGCTGGCGACCATTTTTTCCTATAAAATTAAAAAAATATTAGATAGCTCTCATCTGATAGATCAATATCAAGATAAATATGAAGTTTGGTGATGATCGGATGAGTGAAGTGGACTGTGCTAAACTGTTTAGTAATGCTTAAAAAGATTCTTACCTTAATATTTTTATGTTCACTTTATAAACTTCACTGAGTCATCTTTGTCATGTATTGAGTTTGATATCTTTTGTTAACAGTTTATAAATCATGTATGTCTCATGTTTGTTATTTTAATTTATGTGTTTATTATCATTAAATAAAGTTGCATTCCTTAAAAAGATTCTTACCTCAATGTTTTTATGTTCACTTTATAAACTCCACTGAGTCATCTTTGTCATGTATTGAATTTGATATCTTTTGTTAACAGTTTATAAATTATGTATGTCTCGTGTTCGTTATTATATTATATACACTTTATAGTGTGTTTCAGAACGAAAAAAAAATGAATAAAATCAACAAATTTGTAAATTTAAAAACAATTCAAACGTTGTTGTATTCCATGTCCCAGCCCGGACATATACACCAAATTTCAATAATATTCATTGAGAAACAACGGACCAAACGCCATATAGCACCCCGTGTACATCTTTTATTCCGAGCTGGCCTTTTATTCCGAGTTGGCACACGTCGATTGGGGTGAGTTAGCCCTGGGGCGAGTACGCCGATTCCGACAACTTCTCTATTTGCAGCAGGTATACGTTTACGCTGATTTACGCGTAATTTAATTTACAAAGTTCCCCAATTGGTATCGTAAATAGAGCGACCTTATTTGACAGAGAATGCCTCTGTTATTGATTATCAAGTTGCTATACATTAAAAACGACAAATTCACATGCTCGTTCAAGCGCAGTAGTCTATTTTCCCCATGTTAAAGGACATCCACAAATACTAAATAACGCTAACCTACTGCGAATGTTTGACACGAAATTGGCCGAAATAACACAGGCATCGCGTAATAGGTAATATACACGAGCACAAAAGCTCACAATTTAGAATACTCTTTCTTTTCTACCACTTTTGGCTGACGGACACATGGGCGCTCTTTTCGACTGACGATAATAGGAATTTGTGCTTGAACATTAGAACATGTGAAAACTTCATGTGTTGAAAATCGATATATGGTAATCAAAACTAGTTATTTGTTTGCTCCTGTGTACGATCTATTTATTTTTCCGGTATATATATAGAACACGGACATATTGTAGTTTTATTGTGCCTCCGCGGAAGGGCTTAGGAATCAAGATGAAGGATCACAACTCCATGGCAGTTAAACTCAACAAATACATGGATAAATATGCAAAACGTAGACCACACGTTACCTACATTGACATGGCGATGTTTCGAAATAAAGATGGCAATGCAGTAAAATCACTGTACAAAACTGATGAAAATTCCGGACTACACTTGAACGATTCCGGGCGAAAGAAACTCGTCGATTGTTTTGTGTCATGTTCAGAGTGCAGAGGGTTGAATAAGCGTGGTCGCCAGAATATGACCCCAACACCAGAGAGTCGGAAAAATCCGAAAACCCAGGAATGATCTGAACTTGGACCACGGCCTGCACGTGTGTGCGAAATTTACGAAGCAAGTGCACCCCCCAGCACCATTTTGTGCATTATACCACAAAATTGTGTGAAGGGTCATGCCGTGGATGTCCCAAGTCACTCAGTTATTGACCCGACAGCCACCAAAATAAATACTGAAAAATACAAAGATATCACGGCAACATCAAATAGCTCTCAAAAATCTGTTTATGAAAACCTTTCAGGGAAATTGTATAATAATTCTGTAAATCATGAAATTAACGCAGTTATTGGTAAAGTTACATGTGCAAACGACAATCCGAGTGACTTGGACCATTCTGGCAGGCATATACAAAATAAGTCTGAAGAAACAGACTATAGTTACTGTTGTTGTTGTAGTACGAAAAGTGCTCACTCGTGTTGCCCACCAGGTCAATCTAAGTACCCAGACAATCTGACCCACATATCAGACCGGTATCTTGAAATCAGTTGTTTTGACGCCCATCGGAAACACCACGTGACGGGTAACGAGAGCAAAAACATTATAGAAACAGACAATACAACGCTGCGCGCGTTTGACAAAAACAAGTCAGATTCAACTTTGAAAGCAGACTGTAATGGAAATAATACTCCGACACCTGATGATAAATATTATAAAGCCACTAAAACGGCTAGTGATACATGTACCCCCTCAAATGAATTAATGCACGTCCGATGTGAGGAACATTGTAACTTGGATGGCAACCCGAGTGATGCACATCGTATGGGTGACTCAAATACTTATGAAATATATTGGACGAATAAGTGTGACAAACATGCAACTGGTGACAATATACTATCGCATACAATCGAGTCATCGGAAACAGACTATAACGGTACGAACAACGCTCACTCGTGTTTCCCAAGCAGTCAAAATAAGATCCCAGACAGTCTGACCCATATCTCAGATCGTTCTTTATGCGAATATAATTGTTGTGACGCCAATCAGATAAAACACGTGACTGGTAATATCCACAAGCGTATCGGAGAAACAGACAATACATTCTTTTGCGAACAAAAAGAGTTTGAGCCCACCGTATTTATTGAAGCAGGCTATAGCAAAATTAGTGCCGATCCCAACAGCTGCGAATCACAGTACGATCCGAAAGACCTTAAAGTACATGACGTTTTGAAAAGCATTCGAGAAGCTGTTGATATCGACGAAATGAACCATAATTTTCATAATGAACATTGTGCGATAAAGGCCGATGCACATTGTACAATACAAAATGATATTGTTATGGGTGACACAAATTCTTATGATATGAATTATATGTACACGCATGATTTGAACGTGAATGATGGTGACACAAAAACACATGTCAATGACACTGTTGGACCAGCATATGCACATTACAGTATATATGTTGACCGATCTCAATACGATGACACCGCTAGTGTTTCCAAACAACTATGCGTAGAATACAAAGCTGAATCATACTTTGAACACGATAATGTTCCTAAAGTCTCAGGTATACGAACGCGCCACTTAGAAATAATAAGCGACGAAGAGCATATTTATAACTCAACCCGCGATCGAATCTTAAATGTTCAGAATAATGTCTCATTTCTGCCGAACGTATCAAGGTTTTTAAAAGAAAGTGAAGACAAACGCCGATCCGATAACGCGTACTTGCCCAGTATAGCCCCTATTTCAGATGTATTGAGGTATACCAGAGAAGTAATTGAAAATGATTATCGTAGAGACGATACTGAGGAAGATGATGACGATGATAATGATGGTGCCGATGAGGAGGACGACGATGATGATGATGACGATGATGATGATGATTATTATTATTATTATGGTTATGAGGTTGGTGAAAATTACGACTATGGTGACGACTACCGCGACGGTGATGATGATGAAGGTGACTGTGCTGTTGGTGATGATGATGACGATGACTGTGCTGTTGATGATGATGATGATGACGATGATGATGATGATGATGATGATGGTGGTGGTGAAATTGATGGTGAGGATGAGGATACTGTTGTTTGTGGAAAGGATGACGAAGTTGCTGACGATGACGATAAAGATGTTGGTGTTGTTGTTGGTGTTGTTGTTGACACTGCTGTCAATGGCATAAAAGTACTAGCGTTAAATGTCTGCGGGATAAGAAAAAAGTTAGCATACCCTGAATTCCAAGAAATGTGTCTGAAATACGATATTCTGTGCTTTTTAGAGACAAAGACTGATGACTGTGATCAGCTTGTTCTTCCGGGCTTTGTTCTGTACATGAAAAACCGAACAAAACTTTCACGTGTTAAATCCGGCGGAATCATTATCGGTGTCAAATCAGATTTAGAAGCATCGACACGCATATTGCATACGAACTGTCCATTTATTCACTGGTTGGAAATTTGTCAACACAATGTTAAAATTATTGTGGGTGCAGTCTATGTCCCACCAGAAGGAACTAGATATGTATCTAACACAGCCTATAGTATTCTTGATGGGGATATTTTGCACATGCGGGAACGATATGATAACATTTTTGTAACTGGCGATTTCAATGCACGTACCTCTCAGAATTTAGACTATATCCCCAATGAAGAAAATGAAATTGACATATACGACAATGATGTATCTACAGAAGCGTCACTCGAAGAGTGTGGGATGCCCTTAAAGAGGCATAGTATGGATAGAGTTTCGAATAATTTCGGTCGCCAATTACTGAGCGTTTGTCATAACAACAAACTAGTAATAATAAACGGAAGATTAGGAACCGACCGGGAAATAGGGACTTACACTTGTCGAGACGCATCAGTTGTAGATTATATGATTTGTTCTTTAAATGCACTGCCATTGATCGTAGACTTCGCAGTCGAAGAGACAAATAAATTGTTCTCAGATGTTCATAAACGTATCTCAACCGTAATAGCGGTACCTATGAAATACCATGCAGATATACGAGATGACAAATCCTATACTAATCTTACCCATAAATGGGACTCTTCCAAAACAACTGAGTTTGTATGGAATCTGGACCCTGTGGAAATCTCAGAATTGCGATTTTTGTTGAATGGTTGTTCCCCCTCTACCACTAGTAATACGGAAATCAATGAAATAGTTGCCAGGATATCGCACGTCCTCCTTAAGTCGTCGTATGATACATTTGGGCCTAACACTAAAAAGCCGAAAAAGCGAAGAAAGGACAACAAGCCTTGGTTTAATTCATCATGCCAGAGAGCGCGAAAAGAATATCGCAAAGCCGAGCGATGTCATATGCTACAACGTAACGATAGTACAAAACAAATGGTACGCGAAATGGCCAGTAAATACAAACGCACAATGGACAATGCAATAGCACTACACCGAGAAAATATCACGTGTGAAATCTCTAAACTTAAAAAAGAAAAAACTCGAAAAAAATTTGGTCAATACTTAATAAACAAGGGAAAAATAGGCACAGCGAAATAGAAATCGAATCATTAGAGGAACATTTTCGATTACTTAATTCCGAAACAATTACAGAAGACTTAAATATGAACAATGAAGCAAGCAATACAACTAACAATCTAAATCGAACAATAGACAGGGAAGAAGTAACTAAAGCTATAAAGAGTTTAAAAAATATGAAATCCCCAGGTGAAGATGGAATTCTTAATGAATATCTCAAGGCATCCTCCGATACCCTGATTGACATATACTGCAAAATATTTAATTTAGTTTTTGAATCAGGCTGTGTACCAGAAATATGGGGGATCGGAACAATTATTCCACTGTATAAAAATAAAGGTGATAAGGGAAATCCAAAAAATTACAGACCCATTACCCTTTTGAGCTGCTTTGGGAAGTTATTTACGAAGATTCTCTCAAATAGATTATATGATTACATTGAAGATAACGAAACTCTATGTGAGAACCAGGCGGGTTTCAGAAAAGGTTATTCCACGACGGATAATATATTTGTTCTACATTTACTATCCGAAATTTCGAAGGCACTTAACAGGAATTTGTATTGTGCTTTCATTGACTTTGAGAAGGCATTTGACAAAATATGGCGACAAGGACTTTGGTACAAACTTTCGACAATTAGTATAAATGGGAAACTGCTCACAGTTATTAAAAACATGTACACTAACATTAAATCGAAAGTTCGAATGGGCGACCAGACATCCGATTGTTTCCCATGTTTATCTGGGGTAAGACAAGGTGAAAACCTATCACCCCTGTTATTCTCACTTTACCTGAACGATCTGGAAGAATTTCTAAAATCAGAAGGTGGGGTGGGATTGATTAAAATGTCACGGGATATAGAAACTCACTTGAAGATGTATGTCAAACTATTCATTATTTTATACGCAGACGATACCGTTCTTATGACTGAAACACCTTTAAAACTGCAGAAGGCACTTAACAGTTTTCAAAAGTATTGCCAGAAGTGGAAATTGAATGTAAACGTCGAGAAAACCAAAATTATGTTGATATCCAAAAGAAGCATGCCAAAGAATAGGACTTTTCTATACAACGGTGATGAAATTGAAGTAGTAAAGCATTTTAACTATCTTGGTATTATACACACCAAATCAGGCTCATATAACGCGGCAAAGAAGATATTGGCAAATAAAGCAACTAAAGCAATGTACTCTATTATTTCTAAGTCGAGAATACACTGTCTGTCGGTTAGAAACATGTTCGAACTATTTGATGCGCAAGTATTACCGATTATGTTGTACTGTTGTGAAGTATGGGGGTCGGGAAATAATGAGATTTTTGAAAGCATACATAGAAGATTTTTGAAATACGTTCTCCATCTTAAATCATCTACCCCTAATTATATGATATATGGTGAGAGCGGTAGACTACCCATAGAGTACACTATCAACTTGCGTATTGTGAAATACTGGATGAAAGTTAAGAATATGGAGCAAGGCCGATTCTGTAAGATTCTGTATCAGCTGGCCCTGAAAATATGTGAAGTTGAGGAAGTAAAATTCCAATGGATTGAAAAAGTAAAAGATATTATAACAAAATCTGGGCAGATTCATCTATTAAATGTTGGTCATATCACATGTCCAGAACAAATGGCACGCTATTTTAAATGTAGTCTGAATAGCCAATTTCGAGGCATCTGGCTATCTGACATAGAAAAATCTTGCCGAGGCAATACCTACAAAATTTTCAAACACGATATTAATTTCGAAAGATACTTGGATTATTTGGATACAAAAAACAGAATAACTTTGTGTCAATTCCGTACTTGTAACCACCGCTTGCCAATAGAGAAAGGTCGATGGAACGATACAAACTTACTAAATAGACTATGTCCATTATGTAATAAACGACAGCTCGGAGACGAACTGCATTATCTACTAGAATGTATATGTTTTAGCGAAGAAAGAAATCGTATCTTGCCTAGCAAATTTACCAACATAGATCATGCAACTATTGACATTTTAGACGAGCTGCTGAATTTGGAAGATATGACTAGTCTGCGTAGATTATGCTCCTTCATCCGACTGATACAGCTTAAGTTAAACACATATGAATAACTCGTAGTGTTGTTGTTGATGTTGTTGTTATAATAGTCTCAGAGATTTGCTGCGATATGATGATGATGAATATGATGATAATGATAACGATGATAACGATGATGGTGCTGAATATGATGATGATGATGATGATGATGATGGTGATGATGATGACGATGTTAATGCTATTAATACATTAGGAAGGCGTTAATTATATTTACACCAAGAAGTTCTTGTATATATTATACATATGCTGTTATATTCTCATTCTTGTGTATATATGTTCCCCTTGTACTTCTCAATATCTATTTGATCAGAGAATAAAACATTATAAAACATTATAAACTCAGACGGGACATCTTTAATGCGAACACGACTACTTACTACCACCCCCCCCCCAACGTGGTGGGATGGTGGAATGTTTTAATCTCACGTTTCTCAAGATGAAATCTCGTATGCACAGTATATAGATGTGTGTTCCAATTTATTCCTGTATATAAACCCCAAATCGTTCGTAACAATCGCTTCGTTTTTCTAAGCGCTGACGTTCAAATCGCCACGCTTTTCTCTTTAGTTTGATTATTTTCCGTTCGCTACAGATATTCCTCAGACTTCACAAGAATGTCCATATATGGCTGAACAGTCCGTTATCAATTTCTTGTCCACAATCAAAAGTTGTTAACGCCCTTGAAATTGACACGCCTGCTCTCATTACATACGAAATCGGACATTTCGTCGCACGAGAACTCTACTTCGAATTGGTTTACTCCTCTTTCCGTCAACCCATTCCCACCATTTGACCAGAAATATGACATTGTCCCAGGGTGGGAGGCCGAATTTTTTTTTACGAGACGTGAGTAAGGGGGTGGGTGGGTACCCGATGCCGGAAACAGTTTTTGACCACTTTTCTTGCATTTTTTTTTCATTGACATATTTTCAACTGTTTTAAACATATTTATTTATATGTTGTGGCTTGTTGCAATATGTGAAGCACTAATACATTCAATATTGTTATAATTACCCCCATAAGTTGATATAAAATGGAAAAATAGTGAATATTGTGGGGGTGGGTCCCAAAATTTTCATAGATTTTTTTTGCACGCAAATTTTTTTTATTGTGTCTGTTTCAGCTTGCTTGGCAGTTTTTATAATGCAAATTGTCTAGTTCACGGTGTAGTTCAATAAAAAAAAATACTTCAGATAGCTCTAGGGTAGGGTGAACTTAATGCAGTCTGACAATATCACCTAACAACAAATAATTATTATACTCTTTATTCATACAGTTAGTTGATGCATGAGTGTAATGTATGAAATAAGTATTTGTATCAGTGTTTGTACACTAAAATTTATTGCATATCAGCATATGTGATACAATTATGGCCATGTGACACTCAACGCAGGGCAAATCATTTTATTTTTAACCCTTCGAACACTATGGCCCCAGAGCATTAGTAGCACCCTGGCGCGGGACTCACACTCGTTCAAATAACCGCCGGTATTCTCAGTGTATCAGAATAATGTATAGTTAATAATATATAGTAGACACAGGTAGACATACAATAGTAAATCAAGAGTACAGCCGGTATACTGTAAACAGATGACCAAATTGGAGTTATCTTCCCTACACCAACACAATGACGTTACGCTTACTGTGACCTCATCTCCACGGTCACATGTCACTAAAGTGCACATCCGTGTATATGGATTTGGCACTAAATTGACCATCCGCGTTCAAACTCAAAATGGTTAAACAATATTTTAGGCCTAGTCCTAAGTCGTAATGCGAGGTCGGGTCGGTGGTCATGCAGGCATACATAAAAGCTAATTCATATGCACATTTTCCTTTTGGTATTACTATAGGCTCTATGCCTACTAGTTGATGCTGGTTGATGTCTGAAAAAAAAGAAGATAAATTTAATTTTGTGTAATTTTTTATTCTATTATAGGCCCTAACATGCACTGGCCCTAGTTATTTTTTGTTGTCATTCCAGGGGATTCAACATATTTTTCATATACTCACACAGATGAATAGGCTGGGTTATAAATTTACCAATATAATCACATCATATTCTACCTTTGTTGATTGCTTAGAGTTCAATTTAGTTGAGATTATCGCTGATTACTGCTGATTATCGCATAATTATCAGCCAAGAAAATATTTGTCTTGTACATGTTTGTAAACAGGAAGTAACATTTAATTTGGTCTTTCAAAGAAGGGACCAATATAGGGTAAGCGGATTTTGATGCGAGGCTTAAGGCGACGTGATCACGTGACGCATAGATCTTGCATCTATTTTTAACTTAGTCCTTACGTCATGAGCGAGTGCACGTCGCTTCGAAGTTCAAATAGTACGCAAATAATCGATTGAAACAGGAGAATTAAAGAACAGAAGAGCATATCTTTTAACTAATTGGATTTGGTACCCAATTGTCAACAAAATATCGCATCACCGATAACGAGCATGATGTCATTTCGGGCAATTTTGCATAATTTATGTTGAAATTTGACCACATTTTGCGAAGCTTGCCGAAGGTAAGTTAACACAGGACGGGGGTTGGTTCAAAATTATTGAAAGTATAAATATTGAAATCGCCAAATAAAACTTTATGTAGCGTTGGCTATATTTACATATAACTAAATGCAAGTTTGTGCTTGAGATTAATATTTAAATGATGAAAATTAAAGATGTAGACTGTAGTATATATGCATATGGCTCACCACACCAGTGACCACACTGACACAGCAGAATTTTATGAAGTGGAGTTTTTTATAAACATTCTTGAAAAGCCATAAATTGAGTATTTGACCAAAAATTATCAATTTCGCCTTTCATGATCCTTTTTTATTTTTAGTATGTTGTTTATAATTGGTTAACAGACTTTTTCCTGCTAAGAAACATTGTATTTCAATTAGTTTGAGGTTTGCACATAAATAATAAATGTGAAAAGGGCCTCCCATACATACCAAGACATTTCTGCTTATTATTTTTAGGCAAACAATATAATACCTATGTTTAGGGTTACATGATCTAAAATAATTAGGGCAGGTCAGGGGGGGGGGGGGGGGGTCAGGAAAAAATTCCGGACACTAGGCGCTTTTATATTTTTTCCGCCCACTGGGTACCCATCACGGTACCCCCTAATTTTTATTTTTTCTGATTCTGGGATCGGGACCCACCCCCTTCAAACTGCTTCAAATGACTATTTTACTTAGTTGTCCTGATCTTATCTGATCTATGTTTCGTATCATGATTATAGAAGCATTCCTACTTATGGCTGTAAAGTTTCAAAGCAATTCTCCTATAAATGTGAGCTGTAGGTTGTGCTGATGGATTCACATTTGAAATCCAAGATGGCTGCCGGTGGCCATGTTTGGTTTTGAACAAATTTAGGGGAAAAAGGGAGGCTCCCTTTCAGTCTTGAGGTCACCCCGAAGATACATATGAAGTTTGGTGACGACTGGATGAGAAATGTGACCTGTAAGATGTGCTAAAGGATTTAGTTATACAAAGAGTAAAATCCAAGATGGCTGCGGGCAGCCATGTTTTTTTTTACATAATTCGGGAAAAAATGGTAGGCACCCATCGAGAGGTCACACCGAGGATTCACATAAAGTTTGGTGATGGTCGGATGAGGGATAAGCTCTGTTTGTGTGTGCTAAAGGATTTAGTGATGCAAAGAGTAATATCCATGATGGCTGCCAGTGGCCATATTTTTCATCAAAAATCATTCAAGTTACAGCTCCCATCTAGAGGTGATCCTAGACCCATATACCGAATATCATTGAAATCGGTCGAAGTTTGTTTTAACACTTTTGTTTTATTTTATTATGGTTTTTTTTAATAGTCTATTTTTATTTAAAGAGTTCAGTGAAGAGTTTATATTTATTTGAAGAATCTATTATTGTGTTATGTTTTCATTTATATCAGGTTGAATAAATGATTTTTAATGGGACTATTTAAATCTGAGCCTTTCCATGTTAATGTGCAGTGATGAAAACATTTAGCAAACTGATCTTTTTATTACCCATTGGTGTTATCCCGCATTATTAACTGATGGTGAACTTACCCCCCCCCCCCCCCCCCATACCAAGAGTTAAGTGCATATCTAATACATAATAGAAGCATTCTTAAAACCTTTCGTCCCATTATTTTGAAGAAAAATGACTCTTGGAAAATATTTACAGGGCCAGGAAAAAATGTGTAAGCCGGGCTGCTGAACCACCCACCCACCCCCGCCGAGCGTTCGGAAAAAATTTGCAGACCCCCCTGGGTAGGTAGGTAGGAATTGTTTGAATTCAATTGGATCATTGGCAATTCACTATATAGAAAGCTTCACCATTCAGATTAATTGACAGGTTCAATACTCGATATTGTTTTCTTGAATTATTCAGAGCATAGAGACTAATTAAACTTCCAATTTTATAGGAGAGGTTTGAAAATGGGTAAGATACCTTTCGATGTCCTTTCCACTGAATTTTTTTTTTTATCTGTGTCTACATCCAATAAAAAGTTGTGGGTAGGCACCTTTTTCTCAGTATTGTAGGGAAACCCTAAACACAGGTTTTTTTGGTGCCTTATATAGTCCTGAAACGGCGAGAACAATTCACTTTTGTGTCTGAATCAGGCTGGGGGTGGGGAATAAAATCCATAAATATCGAAGTCTGGATATATGGGAGGCCAAATTCACATTTAATAATTAATTGTGCTTAAGCGCAATCATTAAGCGCAATTAATTACGCTTAAGCGCAATTATTTGCGCTTCATGGTTATATGTAACAAAACACCCCTGGTGAATAAATAGGTTTCTCCATAACTTAGCATTAACTCCTATTGACATGTCACCTCTTGGTTTCATTGGTTTGATTGGGTAGGGAGCTAGCCCAACTTCTTTATCAAAATGGCTGACTCGCAATAGTATCACCTTCTGTTTTAGTTGGAGCGACCCGTGATAGCATTATATTATCTTTGGTATATATTAGTTGGGGCTACTTGCAATAGCATTACTTTCTGTATTAGTCGGGGTGACATTGATTTTCTTAAATTTTCGAGTATACAGGCACACCATATGAGGGAAGCAAGCCCTCGGTGACACCACATTCACACTATATGATCATGGAAATACTATAGATTTGTGCAAGAGATGCTGATTTAATAAGAAAAACTAGAGCTCCAGGACTGAGACACCAAAGCTCCAGTGATTACACACCATTTTTTGGACAGGGATGCTGATAATATGAAAATAGGGTTTTTCCCCCTGATTTAAGTCAATAAGTAAACCATACAGTAATGCTCTAATTAATCGACTCCTTAACCACAGCAGAATTATGGATAACTTTTCAGGATTTAGTCGGAAATATGGCTTGTTGCCATTCATTGGAAAGCTCTCGAGAGCTTTTCGATGAATGGCAACAAGCCATATTTCCGACTAAATCCTGAAACGTTACCCATTATTCTGCTGTGGTTAAGAAGTCGATTAATTAAAGCATTACTGTATGAGGAAAGAAAGCCCTCATGCAGTGTCACCGCATGCATGTATAGGCTAAAATCTGTGCAAAAATACATTAAAAACATCATACAAAAAATTACTAAGAGTTCCGGGAAGGCGACATCAATTCTTTGGATAGAGGGATGCTGATAATATGTAATTAGGGATTCTCCTTGTTGAACACATACTCACTGTTGAGTACAGGTCAAAATTAGCCCAATGCTCATCTTGTGTTGCTAGGTGATACACCAGGTCATGCTAATAGTTTATGGGTAGGTTAGATAGTAGTCACAATTATGCTTAAGCACAATATGTGGTATTTGCGCTTAAGCGCAATTGATTGCGCTTAAGCGCAATCAATTGCGCTTAAGCGCAATTCATTATTAAATGTGAATTGGCCTCCCATATGGATATCTCCCCCACCCACACACCAACCTACTTTTGAAAAAATCATCCAAGATATTTGGTTATTTTTGTGGCGAGAAATTCACTGTTTCTGCGAAAACATTGTTTGAGTCAAGCTAAGTTAGGGCCCATAGGGGTGGGGTGGATGTCCAATATATCCACTTCACAGGTATACAGGCCTACATTGTATAGCTGACTTAGGTTTTCTTTGCGCTGGCTCCAATTTGGGGCTCAAACTTTTAAGGGCCCGGCCATCATAGAAAATATGAAAGCGGGCTTGTACCTCGCCGTCTCATGACTATTTAAATCAAAATAAACAATAAAACCATAATTATTTGTCATGTATGATTGATGTAGGCGCTGGGGGGGGGGGGGGGCTGGACATTTTCCCCCACCCAAAACATGACTCAAACAACTTCTTTCCTACCAACACAATCATATTCATCCACTCTAAAATATCGTAGATCAGTTTCAACTTTCATTTAGTTTCATCTAAAAGACTAAATTATCCCCCCAAAAAGTATCAATACTTTTTCAACAACAACAATATTTTACCATTTTAATATATGCATAATTAAATCGCCAATGTATTACTAAAACTAGTTTATGCATGTGGCGATATTGACAGCTCAACATAAAGTCTGATTAATATTAATAGTAATTTAAAATTCGTGCTACGTAAACGAAGCGTCATTGACGACCTCGTTGCTGACTCGTTTGGGTATTTCCGGCGTCTAAAAATATCGCGTCTCAAGATGTGTCACGTGATGACGTCGCCTTAAGCCTCGCATCAAAATCCGCTTACCCCAATATAGAGCGGTTGGTCGTTTTTACAGAGGGGACCAACATAAAGCGTTGGGGTTTTGGGGTGGGTGTCTAAAAATTTTATGAAAACAAAATGCAAGAAAGGGTGGGTGGGTGTAAAAAAAAATGGCAATGTAAAAAAACCCACCCCCACGTCTCGCAACTTTTTTTTTACGCCCCCCCCCCCCTGATTGTCCTACATTTGGTCAACATTGTCATTGGAATTGTCATCAATTGGAAATTTTCCAACCTAAGTGGGGTGTCAGGTTTGAAATTTCCAAAACTATGAAGGCTTGATGCTAAGTCTATAGAAGCTAGGATTTTGCGATTTTCTTGTTCAGGTTTCCAAATTTTCACACACCGGGCAGTAACCGTGGTCGGCACGGTGTGTGATGGTCCCTCCCACATGGCCAATAAAACACTGCTAATTAGTTTAAGAAAACAATATTTTACTACATTCGGTCAAAATTGTGGACTGAAATGGTCATCAATTGGAGAATTTTCCAACCTAAGGATGAGTATGAGGTTTAAATTTTACAACACTAGGGAAGCTTGAGGCCAGTCTAGATGCTAGGCTTTTGCCGAAAAACCATGGTCGGCTCGGTGTGCCGTGTGTCCTGGTCTGTTGTCCGTAGTCGTGTGCATTTGTCTGGAGTTGGACCACTATATAGATGTTAGGATTTATGCCATTTCCAGGTTCAAATATCTGAATGTTCTCATACCGGGTATATAGAACCATCGTCTATGAATATATAGGCTATTAGGCCTGATAATTGAGGTGCAATGGGGGGGGGGGGGGTGCAAATGGAATTATGCAAAACTTGTGTTTGGTTGGATTCAAAGGGGGTTGCAGTTGGAATTCCCGAAAGTGGACACCTCCCCCCCCCCCCCAACGGAGACACTCTAGCCACATTCCGTGTCTACACAGTACGAGGTATAATTATTATTGTAGTACCGGTTGAGTTTTGATGCATTACGTTATTTAAGTCATGTTTTACGTGACGGGTTGAAATTATGTTTTGTGTTGTTACATCCCGGTGTGGTTCACGGGATCAAAATCAGACCATCGCATTTGCCCAGCATTACATTTCCTCACCACTTTCCACGAATATTACTGTTCATCCATTATAGCAACCACCAATGGTGCTTATAGCCTACCTAAGGCGATGAATGACGTCATATAATTTGTTCTATATCCATCAGTGATTTTTCAAGATCGCGGGTATAGATTTTGGAGAAATTGTCACGTGACTTCCGGTTAGCAACAGTGTGGAGATTGCCAAAAAATGCGGAATCTGGAATGGAGCATCGCGATGAAAATGAAAGTACAACTTACGAAGAATTCCCATGTGATTTAGGCCTATTCATTTCATTTAGACCAATTTCGTTGGTTAGCTTAATGAAAACGAAAAATGAAGACGTCATGACACGGTTTCTGACGTCATTTTGGATGTGTAGGCCAGCATACAGACAAAATTGAACACGTCTTATCAAGTTGTCGTGTCGTCTCCGTCGTGACCATTGCATGATGTTACATAAATTGTTCTAAGCATTATGTCGCCGATAAAAGGCAAATTTGAGGCACAGATGCTATGTGGTTGCTCCACTACGTGTCACGTACGATTCATATTATGACGTTCGTTGTCATTACCATTATACCGTTATACTTTTCGCATCCGGACTGGATACAAAGGAAGTCAATTATTTGATGCATGTCCTATAGATTTTTCTACCCACGTTGAAGCTTATGCATTACATCTGTGTTGAATCCATTTATCCGGGTTTTAATTGAGATAACATTTTCACAAGACGCACTTTTAAAATGGCTCCCCGGCGACGTTCCGATGTGTTTACGAATTATATACACAATCGATCGATTGGTTGTAGAATTACTTTAATGCAGTCGATCCTGTCGGAAATGTGAAAGTTAAAACTGGGTGCCGTCAAACTGGTTAAACGAATCGTCATGTATTCCAACCAAAAATCCTTGGTGGCAAACAACCGACATGTAGTGTTCACGAAAGGTTTGAGTCTTGTGGGTTTACTCTGCGACACAAGAAATGCATCGAAATGGCTGTTCGTCCAAATCGCGTGGTTTATTTTTCTGTGGTTGTTTCTGGTGTCAGCTGTAAGTTTTATTGTATATTATGATATAACGTGGATTCGCAAGCAGGATATTGAAATAAAAATACAGCAAATTATCCCTAGCGTTAGTCAGAACGTTTATATGACTGTGCATGTTATGCTCTTTGGCTATGGGTGTATTCGAATGCCAAGAAAAATGGAAACGTTTCTTATGAATTTAGAAAAATACCAATCCAAGTACGGGACAATGACGATTACAACGCGAGAGAAAAAGATGTTCTTTGCGATGCAATTTACCGCCCCTATCGTGGTAACTTGTGTTCTCTACGGTACGTTATTTTTCTGGAGATATGTTACAGATACCACCGATAACTCAACAACAAATGTACCATATATCATGATGGTGGTCATTATCGCAACCTTCGCAGGTTTATGCGTTACAGAGATCATAATCGTCCAACAGACCACAGTTTGCACATTTCTCTGGAAGATACTCCAAATTATGAAAGTCGAGTTCAATAAAACTGAGCCTGAAATTCTATCTATCGCCAACGAGTTAGATAATGATGGGATCAGTCCTGAACTATCGTTTGTCAGAGGACGTTTTGAGAATCTCATGTCTGTTTTGGTTGCGTTTGACTCACTCAGCCGTCATCTCGTGGCTTCGAACTATATCTGTGGGATAACAAATATATGCTTGATGTCTTACGGTCTCGTACACGAAACGCCACAGTCTGAAGCCTTCCAGGAATCGATGCTCATGGTTATGGTGGTTGGAATATATTTGGCTGGTTATACTTACTCGGCAGTAACTGTCCATTGTCAGGTAAATACACAACAGTTACTCAATTTAAGAACTAGTCATTCAAGTTTACCCTTTGATGCCTGGAGCTTCCTGAATGTTTGCGAAAACTCTGTGCCAATGCATTCTCTTATATATGCGAGCCGCCCATATGGCTTAACAATATTTACCTTGATCTTTATATATAACAGTGCATTTTCTTATATATGCGAAGATCTCTGTGCCAGACATGCACATATGAGAGATAGGACTGGCACATAATCTTTAATGCTGCACCAGCGCAGCTCCCGTCATGAAAGGGTTAAAGACGCTCGTCCGAATTTATAACAAGTAAGTCAGAATTCTCCGCCCACAAGGCAAAAGAAAAGTGAAAAATACGCACAATCATCATCATTCGTATCACATAAATATGCGTCGTGAAAGACTTTCCTTCATCATATTCGTATCGCACATGAATCGCGTAATTCCGTGAGTATAATAAGAGCACAAAAGCTAACTATTGAGAATACTATTTCTTAACTACAGTACCAGTCAGAAGAAGTGATATACTGAGGCGCGCCTTTATTGCGATATTGAGCGCGCTTAATTTCGAAAAAAAGCGCGATTATATCGCAATACCAAAAATCTGTCGCGCTTATTATTGCGATATTGAGCGCAGAATATTGCGATATCAAGCGCGCATTGTCGCAATATTGAGCGCAACAAAATTTCATACAGACCCGATAGTCTTCTATTTATATTAGATAAATACGGGTAGGGTTCTCTATTCCGAAGGTTCGCTATTCCGAAGGTTCACTAATCCGAAGGTTCACTAATCCGAATGTTCACTAATCCGATGGTTCACTATTCCGAAGGTTCGCTATTCCGAAGGTTTTCTATTATGGGAGTTTTTAGACAGAAATGAATCAAAAGTTGCGCCCCCGTACATTTATACACCCCAATCTAATATCTAATTTGTCCCAGATGTCGGTTATTAATAGCAAGAAGACAGTATCAGTTTATCACTTTAATATTATAGAAAGTTGAAAACACAATGACTGAAATAAACTACGAGTTAGAGATGCATTCTACCCGAACTGGCAATCTGTACTTGAAAGAACACCTAATACGCACAAGCTTGACTACCAAGAGATATCTTATCGGGGTCCACGATATGATGGCTCTTGGTATACAATCGCGACCACGAGAGGCACGCGTGCTTTCGATTGAATATCATATTTAATCTGAAGGGTAATAACTCTATAAATAATTTTTTTGACGAAATGACGGCGATTTGTATGAGAAATTGCAACACCACAATAGATCAACTTTGGAGAAATATAAGTCAAATTCTTCTGTTGGGTGGGTGAGCTTGGGGGAGGTTTGGGATACGCTCTTTAAAACACTTCTCCAAATATGTCCGTTATTTCGTCAAACACACCTTTTCAAATATCTCCGTTATTTCGTTTATAAAAATAATTTCATATTTATATATTTCGTTCTATATTTCTCGCTATTTCGCTGTATGTTCCTATTTCGAGTTTTCGTTCTATTTCGCTATTTCGCTATTTCGCTGTATTTTCCTATTTCGATTTTCGATGTATTTTCCTATTTCGCTTTTTCGTTTTATTTTATATTTCGATATTTCGCTATATTTGACATATTATGGGATATGGTATTATATGATACCCAACATTCTGATATTCAATCGAACATCACGTGCCTCCCGTGGTCGCGATTGTATACCAAGAGCCATCATATCGTGGACTCCGATAAGATATCTCTTGGTAGTCAAGCTTGTGCGTATTGCCTGGAAAGAAACATCAACATTAAAATCAATACAAAGTCTGAATTGCAGTTAGGTCCATTCAGCGGTATTCTGCTATATATACAGTAAGTTATAGCGCTCCAGTATTGATTGACCGTAAGAGCCCCACTGTTATAGTCCGCCTTTAGCATTTGGGACATTATATTAATCAAAATAACTCCTATGTAAATCATTTATAAATCAGATGATTTATTGAAGTTATGTCTACGTAAAATAACACTTCCTAAAACGACATATATGTCGTTTTAGTCCTCAGCCGATAGACGACATATATGTCGTTCTACTCGCCAAAGGGTTAAATCTCAAGGAAACCCACGAAAACAAAAATCACATTAATTTTTTTAATGTTTTAAGTTATTTCCTTCATAAACAGAGTCTTCGTACTGAAGAACCCTCTCAATACTTTAGAATATAGAATTAACTTTTAAAATAACAAAAACCTTCGGAATAGCGAACCTTCGGAATAGTGAACCTTCGGAATAGTGAACCTTCGGATTAGTGAACCTTCGGATTAGGATTAGTGAACCTTCGGAATAGCGAACCTTCGGAATAGAGACATGTTCCCGATAAATACTGTGCATATAGTGTACATATAGCATTTACAACTATAATTATATGCAAATCTAAAACATTGTCTCTATTTGTGCCAAACGGGTAGCTTCAAAATTTTAAGTTGCAATATTAATGCTCGATATCGCAATATTAAGCGCGAAATATTGCAATATTATCCCAAGCGGTGCGCTTATTATAAGCGTTTCCACTCGCAGTATTATTGCGATATTGGGCGCGAACATAGTGCGATTAATATACCACTTCTTTTGACTGGTACTGTACCACTTTTGACGACGGAAACATGTACACTCTTTATGACGGACGATTATTGGAATTTGTGCTTGAAAATTTGTTTGCTTCTGTGTACCACAGTGTACGGTCTAGTTATTTTCTGGTATAGAACACGTACACATTGTAGTTTTATTGTGTAAATCAGACGGGACATCTTTAAGACGAGGACGACTACTTAGTACCCCCAATGTGACGGGAAGGTAGAACGTTTTAATCTCACTGTTCTCCAGATGAAACCTCGTATACACACAGTATATATGTGTGTCCCATTTTTTCCTGTAACTCAACACGATTAGCATATATATATGTATTACAAATTTACGTACAGGGACCAAATCTCCTTGTACCATCGATGTTGCATGATTGGAGAGACTTCTGTTATATAGTTTCGATGATTTAGATTACTAATCAGTGTGTTAATTCTTTAACACAAAATGAAGCTGTTATATATGCGTATTTCGTCTCAGATTGAAGCCATTGTATATGTAAGATGGGTCCATGGCTCCGGACCAATTGTGATGAATCAACCTTATTTACATATTTCACAAATCTCATTTGACAAATCAACTTCTCCCCAGAGAAGAATGCAACATCGCAATAACCTGGATATTACAGTTTCTGAACCTGGAGGTCCGAACCCATACATCAGTACATCTTTGACTACTTTAACAACTTAATATCGTTTTCTGAACAGCACTACCATCTCTTTACTATTTCCATTCAATTTAGATTGAAATTGTTCCCATATATAGATATAGATTTCCCAACGATTAATTATAGTGGGGAATTTGTTGTTTTTAGATAAACAGTCTCATATTGTCCTATACTTCTGGTCAAAATGTTGATCTGAAAATGATCATCAGTTGGACATTTTTCAAGCTTATACGGGATCTGAGGTTGGACATTTCCAACAGAAACTGTTGGAAAGATTAGCTGGTTCAACAAGGTGCAGTTAGAACACTCATGCACAGGTGCCTAAACATAAAACCTACCGTCTATCCACCGGACAAAAATACAAGAGCTTGGAGGCACTATTACCATCACGATTTCGCCTACACATACATGTATAGGTGCACTGTTTTTCATGTATAGATTCCACCAGAATGTATGTTCCGTGCTTTCGCCCCATCAGTATCGTCATGCGACAGTAGCCTATATACTCGCCAATTTTTCTTGAAGTATCACTACGCGAGGTGACTCGTCCTCATCATCTTCTATTTAAACGTACAAACTATTTCAATACAATTATCATCATATATTTTATTAAAATACGTTGGATATATAGCGCTATATGCTCGGACACTTGTAATATTTTAAAAAGTAATCAATGAGTATAATGATATGCAGATATTGTAACAAGTAACGTTCAAGGTATCGTTTCAGTTTGGCCTTGTTTTCAGGTGTCAATCCGATTGGGCGAAACTAATTTGTTACTATAAATAGATAAAGAAAAGTAAGTGAGTAGTAATCCTATACTAGAATAATATCTGAAAATGGTATAACAATGTGCAGCCAATCGGAATGCACGTGAGACATATATAGTGATATATATGTTCGTGCGCTAGTCTCTCGTATGTATATATTTAGAAATATTAATTATCGTTTTATGTCGAAATTTAATTATTTACTTTACAGATCCATGCGCCACTGGAAAGTCTACACGCAATTGACATCAGAAAGTTGTCGGACCGAGATGTGCACGAGGTAAATCTATTTTATTAATTTATAACTTCTACCAATTCAATAAGCTCCTTATGAGCATCTAACAAGCTGATAAAAGTCCAAACCACATCGAAATCACATCGCCGATATTAACCCTTTCTTTCTAAAGAATCATTGTTGAGTAGTTATCCTATAGGAAATGTTCAGATAATATGTTCAACAAACGATTATAGGCAGGTTGTTGAACTTATTATCTGAACAATTCCCTCAATAAATACGACTCCTTCTGTACTTATCTGAGACACCATTTCCACGGATACATAATTATTTGCACAACCATTCAACAGATCTGAAATGAAACGCTTATAGAGACGATTAAAGGTACTCAATCCGATTCGATCTGTTCGATGCTCCCCATATAATCAGATTCCAACAACAACAACATTTTTTTTAATGCCGCTTCAGCTATCAGAATCGATTAATTTCCCAACAATAATGCTAACCACTGTCAACTATATAGTATTAAATTGCCCGAAACGTATTATTTATCAACATGTTGTTAGACGAAATTTGGCCTTATTATCAACAGAAAGCCTTCTGATTTTAGAGTTATCCATCTTCTTGTCCGAGACCGTCAGCTCGTCGACTTTTTACTGGACCACTAATAAGTCTCGATATATAGTGAAATAATAGATATCAAAAATCGATATCTAATAACTCTGAGCTTTGATAGGTGGGTTCCTCGACTCGAATCAAATATGTTTTACCCCCGAATCCAAGTAAATAGTAATTGAGGGGTGTTTAATCGGATTATGCATCTCTAACTCTTCCGAAACCCCGACAATGACTGAAACAAGCACGGAGAGAGGCGAATAGGGCTTATATATGCATGTAATACTAATTTTCATAAACGACCACAATATAAGGCTGGTAACACAGGCTTGTGTAAAAGGGGCGACGAGTAGCACCAACTCCAAGTTATCACTCGTGTTGTGTATGTATGTGTGTGTGTGTGTGTGTGTGTGTGTGTGTGGGGGGGGTGTGTGTGTGTGTGTGTGTGTGAGGGTGTGAGTGTGTTAACCCATCTCTGTGAGGACATTCATATAGTAAAACAATGTCCTCACAATGTTAACAGTTTTTTCCCTTAAGGCGACGGAAATTTTTATTTTTAGAAATTTTTGATATTTTTTCGTCCGCACTAGGCGGAAATGATACTACGCATGCGTTACAAAGATTGCCGTTATTTCGTTAAAGGTACCCTCCGAGTTTGTAATATTTACGAAATAACGAGGTCCTCACAACTACGGTATTGTTTGAATTTCTAAAGAAATGTCCCCACAACGTATGTAATACAAACAGGTGTGTGTGTGTGTGTGTGTGTGTGTGTGTGTGTGTGTGTGTGTGTGTGTGGTATATATGCACTGTTAACTTACTTCTATTTCAATGTATTACCTGATCAGTGTTGAGATATCTGGGAGAGGAAATTTAGCGAAGAGGCAACACTTATAGATGTTTAATTGGTAAATCAATATGTTTAGAGTAACCTTTTGCCCACTATCTTCCGGCCAACTAACACCCCTCATGGTTGAACGTATACTGTTAGAAAAGATGTCCAGGGACCACAGTTGAGGGGATTACAGTCATTTCGTACCCTCGACTCAGGAGGGTACGAGTTGACTCATAATCGGGTACGAGTTGATTTTTTTGTTCGGAGGGTACGAGATGGTCAGGGTACGAAATGATCTATTCCCAGTTGAAGAACCAAAATCACCTACAAGTACCAGTGCAACTACTGCTGTTTTTTGCATATATGCCCATTTCAGTTGAAAAAAAAAACAATTGCCAAAAGTAGGAAATATGTTATTTTCACACTCATAAGGACGACATGGTTTAAATTTAAAACTAATAGAATTAATTCAACCTACGTTCGATCTGACATTACCAACTAATGTCGTGTCAGGCATTACATTTTCAATGTTGGTTAAAGTTGTCGGTCTATATGTGATTTATTCCCAGGCAGGAACACAACGTTTTCTGTCGAGAAACGCTGTGGTTCATATATTTGGAGATGGTGACGTCCCATTGGTCAGCGACGTGAGTCTCATAATGTTTTGTATATTGTGACGTCATTCCATTAATTTGTAGGTGTCGCTGTTTGTTGCCCGATTATCTGGAGAGTCTCTTGGAATCAGCGTGTATGGAATGTTTGTAATCGATAGATCAACGGTTCTCATGGTTAGTACATCTATCTTCCACGAACCATGTCAGTGGCCAATAACGAGTGGAAACAAGACCAATACCACTTTATATTATAGCTCGCGTGACGTTCTTACATTCTGATTGGCTGCGAAGACGACGATGATAATGATGACGGCGACGACGACGACGATGATGATGATAGTATAACTATACAATTCTGCCATATGGAAATAGCCAGCCAGACAACAGTGGTCCCCTTTTGTAAATATATGTTTATATGTTAATTGGTACTCTGTATTCGCCACTTAATTGTGACGTTGAGTTAAATAAACAATCAAAACAATCGGAATGACACCTGGACACTCGGAAACTGAAACTATATTAAACTTTACTTTGCAATATCGGATGCCATTATATTTATTGATGAATTTTAATGATCCGATCATTGCTATCCAATGGTTTAAGTAATTAATCCGTTCAATAACTTGACAAGCAGACAGTCCGAATCTTTGAGTGACTGGTATAACTTCCTTTTCCAATTTCATCGAAGATAAACAAATCAGCTTTTAAATTTTACCGAAATTTCTTCTTTAACGACGATTTTTTAAATACATGAATCAAAAAGAGATGATGTAAGTTTTAACTAATAACATAGTTATACTCCCCTGTCATAGTCAAAAGATTGCCGTAAATTGTAAAATCTGTACCGATTTCCAAAATTCATGGTAAAATATAAATGTGCCAAAGCAGACGCAGTAATTGTATGAGAATTAACATCAATGTTCGATATAATGTAATCATTATGCGTAGCAAAATACGCCCGCCTGTTCATTTACATATTCAGTATAAACCCAAACTACTGGGGAACATTAGGTGGCGCATGAATAAAATAGTATTATATATCTGAGTAATTATTTTTTGGGGGCTGTTTTTCTGATCATAAAAAACATTAGAATTAAGTGCCATTTGGTTCGGCACTATTATATGGTGGATGATTGGTTTGGTGCTTGTTTTGGTGGTGGTTGTGCGGAGGAGCCCTGCTTGCCGTTGCTGGGTTCACATATAAGTATTTGTAGAGGGCATCCCCAAACAATTGGGCGTCCTCGATAGAGGCGGTGTCGGTTGGAATGCTCTAAAGAAATATTGTTTGAGGATTGAAAAAAATGGTAGATTTTTTAGAAATTAGTGATTTCGTGTATATAGGTACCACCCTGGTCAGGTGGTCCTGCAAATGTGCTATGATGCGGTTAGGTCCTGCTGAATTGCTATGATGCTGTTAGGACAAACTGATGCTGTTAAGAAAAAGTACCGTTATTTTTTATAAAGTTGTCATTTTTGTGGTTTTCGAATAATCTGAGCATATCAAGGAAAAGCCATTATTTGTATCAAATATTCGAGAAACATATATTTTGCGAAATAGTTGTAATACTAATTGTATTATTTGTTGAAATCGACTCTAATCAAGTGGGCTATTCATGTCGTTTTACAAACACCAGCGCCGCCATTATTCAATTTTTCAAAAAATATATATGTTCTTGAATGTTTCATACAGACACTGGCTTTTTCTCAAATCCCTCCGATTAGCCAAACACCACAAAAATGACAACTTTAGAAAAAATAACGGTACTTTTACTTAACAGCATCAGTTTGCCCTAACAGCATCATAGCAATTCAGCAGGACCCGCAAGCATCATAGAACATTAGCAGGACCACTTGACAAGGGGTGGGCACTACCATGAGAGGAGCAGAATCTGTAATGTTTACGTGGTGATATCGGATTTTGTGGACGTGAATGAGAAAGGAGAAATCTCTTCTTCTATTGATATTTATCCATTTGATAATATTGATCATGTCTTTGGAGCTGCTTGTGTAGTTATACGCGTAATTGTTAAATATATATCTGACTGTTCGGTGTTGTACCATTTCATGTTTTATATTGAGGCCTTTTTGCCATGGGCGCCACCTGGGACAACAGTGCCGGTACTCGAGCTTTTGTATGCCAGTTACTTTGTCACCACGACGTTTTCGGAACACGAGAGTGGCGCTTGCTTTATTCATTATGTTGGTAAAGGTACACAATCCTATTCGATGGTCCCCGTATCATCATATTCCAACAACAACATTTCTTCAAAAGACGTTTAAGTTATCAGAATCGATTAATTACCGAAAAATAATGCTAACTGCATTGTCATCTCTATTATAAAATTTTACAAAACGTGTTATGTATCAATAATTTGTTCAACAAAATTTTGTATCGAGAGTATGTCGGTCGTCTCGTCGAATATTTGCTGGGCCGACAAATATTCCACGTGGTGAAAAATATCAGATTTCATAAATGGATATCTGATAACGCTGAGCTTTGATGGGTGGGTTACTCGACTCGAATCAGATATTTATTACCCCCGAAGCCAAAGAAATAGTAATGTGAGGTTTCAATTCAAGTTTATTTAGTCGTGTTTGTGTGGCCATGTTTTTTTTTCACTTATTATCTGAACATTTCTCAGCAACGAATATGAATCCAAAGATCCAAACTAAGTCGGTATATGTATATAGTGTCGGTATAGTTTGAGAAAGTTTAGTATAAAAACCAATGTTTATGGTGATCAAGTAATACTGACTGGGGTTATCATCCGGAAGAAAAAAACTAAAATTTATAAGTTTACTAAGTCGAAAATGGCCCACACATCTAGCAAAATGTATCTCATTGTCATATACTTGTAAATGCATAAACATAATTTCCTTTCTTGTCGAGGCTGAATGTGTCACTCGGAACGAAAGCTAGCAGCCGGGCGGACGCAGGGACAATTCAACTTACTTGATATACTAAAACGTATTGACCTGTATAGTTCCCTCAGATAAATATTCAGATAATAAGTTTAATAAACAGCCAAGTTTGTTGAACTTATTATCTGAACATTTCCCACCAATGAATAAAGCGAGATCACTGAGTCGCTGCCATATTGGATTCATCCAGCCCCCATTCCGCGGTTTAAGTGATATATACAGGTGTCAAAGTTCTGTAGGTGCATTCCATATATGGAATTTTAAAATAATCACGATTCCATATAAGGAGCTTTTGAATATTCATGAATTCCATATATGGAATTATGAATATACAAAAGTTTCCATATATGGAATGCACATCCAGAACTTTGAACTGCATGTAGCACTTAAATAATTCAATATGGCCGCGACTCAATGATCTCGCTTATCCTCCCGCACTTGTACTATCTTTTCGTTTGCACAATTTCGTCTGCTTAATATTCCTGAACACCTCTCCAAATGAATAATAGACCATTCCAATATATACTTTAAAAACTAAATGGAAGATTCGGATGTGTCTGGTCGAGACTTGTCATCTGAAGCGCCACATATTATATTGTTCAAGTTACAACATGGTGTTGTTTTAATCCTTTCAGCTCGTGGGAACAATATTGACCTACGCCATCATTATCCTTCAGCTAAATCCTGACTCGGACATCCACGAACTCAGAGAAATCATAGCCAAGTCGAATTGCAATCTCGTTTAGACGACTCGACCTGCAAGTAGAAACGTGGACAGAGTGGAAATCTATATTGATGCCTTGGTCACACGCACACGCCCACCCCTGGTCAAGTGGTCCTGCAAATGTGCTACGATGCGGTTGGGTCCTGCTGAATTTTTTTAATTTGTCTTTTTCGCGGTGTTCCGATAATCTGAACATATACAGGAAAAAGCCATTATGCTATCAAACATTCAAAAACACATATTTTGCGAAATATTGTTAATACTGGTTGTATTAGATGTCGAAAATCGACTATATTCAAGATTGTTATTCATGTCGTTTTGTAAACACAAGCGCAGGCATTATTATATTTTTCAAAAATATATATGTTCGTGAATGTTTCTTACATACACTGGTTTTTTTCCTCAAATCGCTCGGATTAGCCAAACACCGCGAAAATGACAACATTGGAAAACATAACGGTAATTTTTCGTAACGGCATCATGTTGTCCTACCCGCATCATAGCAGTTCAGCAGGACCACCAGCATCATAGCATATTAGCAGGACCACTTAACCATGGATGACGCTGTCAATCGTGCATCTAACCAAGCATCCGTCTGGCGTTATCTGGATTAAGTTTGTATCGAGACTGCATGCACAAGGCGAAAGGATACAAAACGTATACACGTCAACGCTTTTGTCATAATCTTACTGTTTTGACACTCTTTCTTTGCTCGTTTCCACTGTGGTACGTACATGTAGACCTTTAATCGATTAACCAACCTATTAATTGTCATGCTATATCAGTGACTTTTACTGAATCGTTATTGTTGAAACATGATCAACTGACCGGGAATATAAATATCGTATTGCTTCAACGCCGGTCGCATGGTATATATATATAGTGTGGCTCCTCTCTTATTATCGATGTGCGACCAATCGTATCTTATTTAACTCGGGTTAAGTGTGAACATTACATGAAGTAGATATAGAAAGAGTTGACGGTCGGCTTTCTGTAGTCGAGCCATTGGTACATGTACATGTATTAATTGTCATTAAGCCAATTATGACAAGTAAAATTATAACGTAATGTCTTTGGGGAGAATTAATCCGATGGCCAGTGTATATATCGAGGAGGGGGTTGTACATGTACTAAAATATCATTATTAGATGGGGTTATTAATTTTGTTTCACTTTGTACTTATTTCGGGACTCACCGTGCACCCCTGACCTGATCGCTGAATTGTGTGTTCAGTAAATGTTATTAATTACACCCTCTCAGGGTGTATTCTGTGAAGGTATTTTTGGCCTGTGATAGGAGCTATGTGGATACCTCGCAGAACAACACATTTCTGGTATTTTAGGAAATTGTAGTAGAACGAAGAGAAATATCCTATATTCCCACAATATAAAACAAAAGGTGACATCCAATGTTTTATTCTGGGGATATTTTCCAAGATTAGTAATATAGGTATCATTTGCAGAAAATGTAGTTTAATTTCGGTAAATATATACAACAAACTGTTTTATCCGCATACGCCAACTATTACGACAAATCAAACAAGAGCTACGCTGGGCGTGGCAAAATACGCCCGTATGCATTTATGAACTGTAGACAAGCAAACAATTGCAGGGACACTAAATTGTAGTATTGGTCGAAAAGATCCATAAGTCAGTAAAAAATGGTCGGACCGAACCCTCGAACTTGACCTGTATTTTGGTCTGGAAAACTCACGTATCAAATTTGGTTCCGATGAAATGACCCAAACTAAAGTTATCATCCGGAAACCTCAAATATTGAAAATTCTAATTCGAAAAGAGCCATAAGTCAGGAAAAAAATATTCAGACCAAACTCATAATCGTACATTACCTGTATTATGGTCCGGAAAACTCAATACCAAATTTGGCTCCGATAAAATGATCCAAACTAAAGTTATCATCAGGAAACCTCAAATATTGAAAATTCTAAGTCGAAAAGAGCCATAAGTCAGTAAATATATTCGGATCGAACCCACATACGAACTTGACCTGTATTTTGGTCTCGAAAACTCACATACCACATTTGGCGCAGAAATCGCGATGTTCACCGTGAATTGGCCCGTAATAACACCTTTTCCTCACAATTCGTTTAATTCGCGATCTGCACGACTATATATTTAAATTTAGCTGGCAAAATATGAATTATACTTTCAATGTATTGAAAATTTAAATGGCACCGTTTATATGGAAGGCCATTTGTGTCAAAAATCAAAGTGCCAGTTTTCAAATTCTAAACTTCAATTTATTTGTTTTAAGTGTCCCAATGCTCATTTTATAAACCAATTGGACGTATTCTTATACATGGGTGCTATTTACTGATTCTAAAAGGCAAAATCTTCATTTCAGGAAAGCCATTTGTATCCCAACGCTCATTTTATAAACCAATTGGGCTTATTATGTATATACACGGGTGCTATTTGCTGATTCTAGAAAGCAAAATCTTCGTTTCATGCACGTTCCAGCACACACAAATCAAATATAACGTTCAAATGGTATCCGGGCCAAAGAGCTATATTGCATGCCTAAATCTAGAATATACAAATTCCGTTTTCAGTTCTTAAACGCAAAAGTTTATATATTTGTGTCACAGCCTTCATTTTCCAGTTTTTATAACGAAAGTTTCCGAGAGTTGGAATTTAAGACGTTCTGTTCTAATAATTAACTTGTGGATTGTTAATTCTATGGCGAATTTCGAAAATCGACTAAATATTCGGGGTTGTCCGAAGCAGGTCGGAAAGACTAGCCTAGTACCCAGGCCAGCAAATCGGTACGATTGAGTCAGGTATGAGTCTAGGAAAGACAACAGTCTGTGAAATACAGTACAATTTTATTACATTTCTGAAGGTGAAGGTCACCCAAATTCTTGAATACAGAAATAATGAGCGCTCCCTGTGTTTGACCTTTACGGTAGAGACTGGAAGGATCGGGATAGGAAGATCCGCTTTACGCATGCTCTACTTCGGTGTGACTAATTACCACCCGGGGACCGCCCGGGACCGCCCGGTGGCCCCAAGTGCCCGTGGACACAATATATCGACGTTATAACGTAGCGACATGCCACCTGAGGGCAACATAGAAAAATTTACTCGCTCGCTCGTCCCCGGCCGGTCATATTAACACCACAAATGCCGATATTGGCTAAAAGAGCCTATGTGATTACCGGTGTCTTCGTGTGTTTTCAGACAGATTATTTTGGTGATTCTCGGTAGTGCAATACACCCGAGTGTTAATTCCATATATTGACTCGTTGACGCGTCCACGGCCGATGTTATTAACCCCTCTAATTCCGGTAAAATAGTGTATAAACAAACAAAACCTTGGGACCGCCCGGGAGGCCCAATGGACCCGCGGACACTATATTTCGACGGTATAGCGACATACCACACGAGGTCAACCTAGAAAATCTTACTCGCTCACTCGACTCCGGCGGTATTATTAACCCCATAAAAATCCGATATTGGCTAAGAGGGCACGGACAGCTCGGTGTCTTCTTTGATTTCGGACAGCATATTTTGATGATGCATGGTAGTGCAATACCACCTGATAGTGACTTCCAGATATTGACTCGCTGACGCGTCAGCACAAAATCCCGCAAAATAACGTATCACCATAAATATTCGGCTTTACATGATCGTAAATATCGCAAATTTCTTGAATGTTTTCACTAAAAATTAATAATTTTACACCTATAATTTTTATATTTTGACACGAGCGGGTGTAATTGAGTTGATTTCGTTTTTTTTTGTATTATATTAGGCGCTCATTGCATCGCAAGTGCATATTCTCTAGAAATAAAAAAATCACAAATTAAGGATCGCCTAATCTAATCTAATGCACTAAAAAGTATCTTCTGAAATTCTAGTTCTAAGAAAAGAGTTATTCGTATTCGCCACACTCTTCCACCCACCTCCTATTATCACCTGAAATGCAAAGCATGGAGGTTCTCAGCGAACGTTTGCTTCCAGTTTGCTTTTTGTTTATATACTATTTTATCGGATTTTGATAGGTTAATAACACCGGCCGGAGTCGAACGAGCGAGTAACATTTTCTAGGTTGACCTCGTGGGGTATGTCGCTACGTTATAACGTCGAGATATAGTGTTCACGGGCCCATGGGGCCCCCGGGGCGGTCCCGGGCGGTCCCGGGCGGTCCCAGTGTTCTTTTTGTTTATATACCATTCTATCGGATTTTGAGGTGTTAATAACACCGGCCGGAGTCGAGCGAGCGAGTAACCTTTTCTATGTTGACCCCGTGGGGTATGTCGCTACGTTACAATGTCGAGATATAGTGTCCACGGGCCCATGCGGCCTCCCGGGCGGTCCCAATGTTATTTTTGTTAATATACCATTTTATCGGATTTTGAGGGGTTAATAACACCGGCCGGAGTCGAGCGAGTAACATTTTCTAGGTTGACCTCGTGGGGTATGTTGCTATGTTATAACGTCGAGATATAGTGTCCACGGGCCCATGGTGCCGCCCGGTTCTTTTTGTTTATGCACTATTTTACCGGAATTTGAGGGGTTAATACCATCGGCCGTGGACGCGTCAACGAGTCAATATATGGAATTAACACTCAGATGTATTGCACTACCGAGAATCACCAAAATAATCTGTCTGAAAACACACGAAGACACCAGTAATCACCCAGGCTCTTTAGCCAACATAGGCATTTGTGGGGTTAATATGACCGGCCAGAGACGAGCGAGCGAGTAAATTGCTCTATGTTGCCCTCAGGTGGCATGTGGCTACGTTATAACATCGAGATATTGTGTCCACAGGCACGTGGGGCCACCCGGGCGGTCCCAGGCGGTAATTAGTCACACCCAAGTATACCCTTAACTGAGGTCAAGGTCAGAGTGTAGCTCTTGCGACGTTACCCCGCTTCCTTCCTTTCAACCCACGCCAAGCTGGGGATCATTCATTAAACAACAACCTTGACATTTAAGGGTCAAGGCCGTGCTTCGCTAAAATGTTCATGTTATATTGTACATTTTATAATCTTCATTCTGAAAAGTAGATTTTATAATCTTCATTCTGAAAAAGTTTAAGTTTGGGTACGAACATGGATTGACGTAACCTCCTTTCGCGTTATGACTTCTACTACGCTTATTTCATCATTCTAATTTTAACTCGCCTATAATTCAAGACACATATAATATATATTCTAGAATTAGGGAAATAGCCCGTTTGCGTTATGGATATAACCATTTTAATTTTAAATCAGCTTACATTTTTGTGAGCTAATTGGAACCTGAAATGAAGATTTTGTCTTCTAGAATCAGTTAATCATAGCACCATTATATAAAGAATAAGCCCAGTTAGTTTACAAAATGAGCGTTGGGACACTTAAAAAACTAAATTGAAGTTTAGAATAAGTGAATACCACCCGTGTATTATAGTCTAAAGAATAAGCCCAATCGGTTTATAAAATGAGCATTGGGACACTTAAAAAAAATAAAATGAAGTTTAGAATTTGAAAATTGGCACTTTGATTTTTGGCACAAACGACATTCCTGAAATGAAGATTTTGCCTTCTGGAATCAGTAAATAGCACCCGTGTATAAGAATAAGTCCAATTGGTTTATAAAATTGGTTTATAAATTGAGCGTTGTGACACTTAAAAAACAAGTTTACGATTTGAAAATTGGCACTTTGATTTTTGACACAAATGGCCTTCCTGAAATGAAGATTTCGCCTTCTAGAATCAGTAAATAACACCCGTGTATATAACGAATAAGCCCAATTGGTCTATAAAATTAGCGTTGGGACACTTAAAAAATATATATTGAAGTTTAGAATTTGAAAACTGGCACTTTGATTTTTGACACAAATGGCCTTCCATACGTTTAGTGCTGCAAAACTGAGGCATGGATCATAAAATTTGCAGCGTTTTCGAGGAAATGATGAAACTGAATGTATGTGCTAATTCACTGGGAGGACTTCGAAATCATTCAACGATTACATTAAACGGTTGCAATTAAATTGAAAATATAGAACGTTTTGTCGAACGTTAATGCTTTTTCCTCCGTGTTCAATAAATTGTGTTAAAATTGTCCCACTATAATTGGCAAATTAAATGGCAAGACAGTGACGAAAATATACGTGACCATTTTCCCTTATCATATATAATGTACTCGACTGTGCAGATTTAATAGTGAAAAAAATAGAGAATACGTAAGAACACCATGGCCTCTGTATGGCTGAAGGGGTCACTCTCACCAAAAAAAGTGCTGAAGTGTACACAGGGTTTGAAAATGTGCTGAAGGGTACACAGGGTTTGTGATCGGCACGAATACCATTACTTAAATTGTGTTTATGAAAGTCTGGCGCCCATTAGCAATTTGTTTTCAGTACAATTTAATATTCATTGAAACGTAAACAATTATTCTCTAACAGAAATCATGGCAGATACGAAGACTGAATGTCCTTTAGAATGACATTTCACACCCTGTGTACCCTTCAGCACATTTTGAAAATCCTGTGTACCCTTCAGCACTTTTTTTGGTGAGAGTGACCTCTTCAGCCTCTGTATGCCACTGCAAGACCAGAATATTCCGATGCCCAGAGATTCCTGCAATTGTGAGCTTGTCTCCGCGTTACCGTGATCGCTGGTTGTTTGTGACGTCACAACAATCGCCTACAGCGGAAGTGACGTAAAACAAGGCACGTATATCTAAGTTAGTAGAATGTATTTATTCTGGAACCATACATGTACAAGAGCTGTATAGGATGCGTATAAACGCAACGAATACAGACACGCATGTGAGTCAAAATGTATATGAAGTCGATTCTTATGGGGATGGCGACATACAAAAATTAAGGTGAGTTATTAAATATTTTCACCAAAACTAAAATCGTTTATCGAATTATGCCTTCTTGAGAAGTTATATTTATTCCGCCACAATTCATAGTTTAAATTCAGCATATAGTATGGATGTATAGCCTACACCAAGAGGCGCTTGACCGATCGGCAAATATATTCATGAATGATTGGATATGTCCCACAATGGACGGGAAGGTCATCAATGTGTTGTAGTCATCATTTAATTTGACTGACGAGGTCACTCTCGCCAGAAAATTTGGAAAGAGTATTCAGGCTTTGTCAGAGTTGTGAAGGATAGACAGACATTAACGATAGTGGGTAACGGTGATTGGATTTTGCGCCCAAATTGACATCTGTTCTATTCATGATCCGATTGGACTAATGTCAGTATTGGTCTATATGCATGTTGAAGCAACAGCATTGCAACCTCGTAGTCAATATCATAATTTGGTTGTATATATGTATTTCTATCTCCCGTCATATGGAGAGTTACATGAATAATGTAACAGAAGAAATATACAGGTATAAATACAGAAATATGCGATACAAACGAACATAATTATATGGACATTTTACCCAAAAAATGGCCCTTTTTGGTATTCAAAAATAAAAGAAAAGATAATTCCTCAAGAGTATATTTGTGTACTTTTGCCGTGGTTGGGTGTATGGGGGGGGGGGGGGCGAGAAAAAAGTCAGGCGCCACCTTGATATCATACAGATCGTCCCCTTAATGGCCTTATCAGGTGCAAGTGCAGGTGCCACCATACCTATTGACGTATTGTCCCCACAGTTTCAGTTAAAGGGGTACTGTACGCCATTTTAAATAAATTCCCGATAATAACAACGATCTAATATCGATAATATATAGAAAAATAAGTAATTTGAGTCGAAGATGTATATATGTATACGTTCATGTTAATATATTATCTTAAAATCAAAGTTAATAATTTAATTTATGGCTGGATCCACAAATTAAAATACGAATTTCCGTGTACAAGACGTAATCAAATTAATTGACATATAGTGGATTGGGTAACGCGTGGCACACACGATCGTGTAGAAATATATGTTGATACGGGCGTAAACTCAAGCCACTCAATGACTAGTGTCTATACAATAACTTACATGAGTAGCTGGGACTGTTGTGCATATAATATAACATTTATTTGATACATTTGCTTGAAAACTGTAAACAAAATCACTCGACAATGAAAAATTGTATTTTCGCATTCCGGCTATTAATCTGCCATCCATAACATTACTTCGTACTCAACAGACTTTCAAATAATGGAAATCCGGTTACCTTATTCTACGACTCAGAGACTATAGAAACGAACAACAACCGTTGAGTACAGTGTCCCTTTAATTGTTTGTCGGTATATGGTGTTTGTGTGGCATGCAGCTAGAAATTAATAGTTTTACACTATATTCGCTATATATTGGCATTCAATTGGGCAAAACATTCCATGGACATACGTAAAGAGATAGAGAGTTCTGCTAGTGCATTCACGAAATAGTGATATTCCCAAAATAGTGTTATTCCCAACTTCTATAGGACATGCATGGTGTTTTCGACCTCAAGTTGTAAATATGTTTCTGTTTGTTCATGGGAAAATATGCGTCGAATAATTAAGGTGCATGAGTATACTCCAAAATCCTATCAAAGACGGGTGAATCAAATTAAAAATACTGTTGAAATGACAGGAAAAGTTGGTGGTAACAGATGGGACAATTCAGAAACAGGTGAGACGGGAACATGTCTCTATTCCGAAGGTTCGCTATTCCGAAGGTTCACTAATCCGAAGGTTCACTAATCCGAAGGTTCACTATTCCGAAGGTTCACTATTCCGAAGGTTTGCTATTCCGAAGGTTTTTTTTATTTTAAAAGTTAATTCTATATTCTAAAGTATTGAGAGGGTTCTTTAGTACGAAGACTCTTTTTATGAAGGAAATAACTTAAAACATTAAACAAATAAATGTGATTTCTGTTTTCGTGGGTTTCCTTGAGATTTAACACTTTGGCGAGTAGAACGACATATATGTCGTCTATCGGCTGAGGACTAAAACGACATATATGTCGTTTTAGGAAGTGTTATTTTACGTAGACATAACTTCAATAAATCATCTGATTTATAAATGATTTACATAGGAGTTATTTTGATTAATATAATGTCCCAAATGCTAAAGGCGGACTATAATAGTGGGGCTCTTACGGTCAATCAATACTGGAGCGCTATAACTTACTGTATAGCAGAATACCACTAACTGCAATTCTGACTTTGTATTGATTTTAATGTTGATGTTTCTTTCAAGTACAGATTGCCAGTTCGGGTAGAATGCATCTCTAACTCGTAGTTTATTTCAGTCATTGTGTTTTCAACTTTCTATAATATTAAAATGATAAACTGATACTGTCTTCTTGCTATTAATAACCGACATCTGGGACAAATTATATATTAGATTGGGGTGTATAAATGTACGGGGCGCAAATTTTGATTCATTTCTGGCTAAAAACTCCCATAATAGAAAACCTTCGGAATAGTGAACCTTCGGATTAGTGAACCTTCGGATTAGTGAACCTTCGGATTAGTGAACCTTCGGAATAGCGAACCTTCGGAATAGAGAACCCTACCCGGTGAGACAATTGCAATAGCAGAAGTTAAAATGTATTCCGCAGATATATGTGAAATAAAAAATATCACTTTCTATACATGTACGGCTGATTCATATTCGTATCGCAACTGGAACTTGAACAAATTAAACGAGAACCTGACTACCTGAGGCATCTGCAATTAAATCTGAAATTTGGTAACAAGATGGACTTGTCGGTAGCAGCATAGGGACATATAAACACGTGAATTTCGTGCACATATTATATATGCAACACAACAGCCAGTAATTATGAAATTAATTTCCGAATTGTGTTTGCCAAAGATCGTTATAGTTGATGGAATGGATAAATACAGAGCTTTAAGACACCGAAACTGCTCTATGGCAACAGGAAGTGACATTGCAGTAACATTAGGGACTTTTCTTGTTTTGTCGGATTATTATATAAAGGATAAATTGTTCCTGACTCCGATGGGGTTCTGTTCACGAGCAGAGTAACATTTTCAACCACATCCTCACAACTCATAGAGGTCATAAGTAATATTTCGCCATGTACAGATTCATTCCTGATTCTGGCTCCATGATACATCTCCATCCTCCAACATCGATGTTTTATGCAAAATTTAAAGGTACTCAATCCGATCAGACGCTCCTAAATTACTATTTCTTTGGCTTGGGTCGGGGGGTAAAAATATTTGATTCGAGTCGAGGAATCCACCCATCAAAGATCACGGTGATTAGATATCGATTTTTGAAGTTTGCTATTTCTGTTATTTGTAGACCAGAAGCACGCGGTCAAACGGACGAAGATGCGATGAAGATGGATAACTCTAAAAGCAAGTGGTTAGTATTACCACTTGATTTTAGAGTTATCCATCTTAATTCGCTTCTTCGTCCGTTTGACCACGTGCTTCTGGTCCACAAACAATAGAAATAGCAAACTTCAAAAATCGATATCTAATCACCCTGAGCTTTGATGGGTGGGTTCCTCCACTCGAATAAAATATTTTTTACCCCAAAAGCCAAAGAAATGGTCATTTAGGAGCGTCTGATCGGATTGAGTACCTTTAATAAAAGAACCTTGAATTCCATGGGGCGCCGTTTTTCTATTTATTACCTATTTTATGATATCAATAATTCATTTTGTGATATCACAAAATTAATATATGATATCACAAAATCGAATATATGATATCATAAAATAGTGGTATTTAGTTACATCACATATTAAACTTTATGATATCACATATTCATTTTGTGTCATCACTTATTCGAATTTGTGATATCATATATTCGATTTTATGATATCTTAAATTAATTTTATGATATCACTATTTCGAGTTAGTGATATCATATATTCATTTTGTGATATCAATAAATACTAGTTATTTTATGATGTCACATACTCACATATATCACTACTTCGCGGATTCACTGGGCGTCGTCCTATTTATTACCCATTTAGTGATATCAATAATTCATTTTATGATATCAATTATGAATATATGATATCACAAAATTGAATATATGATATCAATGAATATTTTATGATATCACAAAATGATTTTAAGATATCGCTAATTTCAATTTGTGATATCATAAATTCATCTTTTTAATATCACAAAATCGAATAGATGGTATCACAAAATAGTAAGATTTAGTGATATAAATAATTAGATTTTGTGATATCATAAAATGTTGGGGAATTAGTGATATCACAACATGATTTTAAGATATCACAAAAAGGAATTTTATATTTATTGATATCACAAAATGAATAACTGATATCACAAATTCAATTCAAGTGGTCTTGGGAGCACTACGAGATCAATTCGTTAACAGTCATATATGAGTACAGTCTAATTTGAACTAATTATAACTAATTATTTTCTCTTTCTATCTCTGATATATTGAGAATTAATCTGAATCTCGGGACTACTCGTCAATGAGTATTTGTAACTAATTATTTTCTCTTTCCATCATAAATGAAACGCTCTTTATAAACGCTCTTTATTAGTTATTTAATAAATTATTTAACTCGCCCCCACACTATTATTTTCTCTTTGTAAAACCAATGTCAAACCCTTTTACATCCAAATAACGCAATTTCACCAACAAAAAAACAAATTTCGAAAATTCCTATTTTTTTTACAACATTTCTTGTAAATTTCTTTAAAAATTTATGATATCACAAAATGAATTTATGTTATCACAAAATCGAATTAGTGATATCACTAAATGCTTACTATTTTGTGATATCAATAATTTGATTTTGTTATATTAAAAAATTAATTTATGATATCACAAATTGGAATTAGTGATATCTTAAAATCATTTTGTGATATAATAAAATAATTAATGATATCATATATTCGATTTTGTGATATCATATATTCATTGGCCTCCTGCATCCAGAACACCATGCGTTTGTGTTCATTCCCATTAAAGGCACGTGAGGTCTTAGTTGTCGAAAATATTCATATTCGTTCTAATCACCGTAAGGGTGCGTTCATACGCTGGCAATATTGCACTGCAAACTGCAAAATTGCCAAAACGGATTAATTTCTGCCCGCTGTCAACAAATCAGCGTTAGTAGTGATCAACGAACGACAGCCGTTTTGCGTGATTGATGAGCTGTTTGCAATATATCAGAACACGGTGCGTGTTGGTATTCTTAGGCCAGTCAAAATAATGTCACTTGACATGTTGGAATGTGATATCGCCACGGCCAGCTCTCTCGACGGGATGCTGCTCATATATGAGTACAATAACGTCACCTAGACAGGAGATGGTGCGTCCGCACTTGGCTCAACGAAGATAACCGACGAATTCAAATCTGCCCGGGTATCATCCCAAACTCCAAACTTGTCATTCCAATAATGTTAGTCACAAACTCGTTGGTCTTCATGTTAAGCAAAACAATAAGTTAAGAACAACGGGGAGAGGGGACGTGGTGCTGATGTTAAACAAAACAAAGAAATCAAATAAATAGTAATACAAGTTAATCAAAAGCACACAATATATTGTTATTCAAATGGCATGAATAATAATATAGGCCCATATATCAATGCCAAAGACTAACATCCCATTATCCCTACTGTTAGACCCCACCCCACCGCCACGACGACACAACCTTTAAACCACTACAATTACATCGATATCGCAGCCTTGGTATATGGTGTTAGCACGTATTCGAACCCCAGCTTGATCTGAATTGAGTGATATCTCAATGTGCCATTCTGATCGATACATGACCATTTCGATAACAATTGAGAATTTGTACACTGAAGTAAGCACATTTGAAGCAATGCATGGATACTCATAGTGAGTCCTGCCACAACTTCCCCAATAGATCCCACATTTATGACTCCGGAAACATCACTTTTGGTACTATTTGTATCACACCATATCATCATATCCTCATATAACGGAGATCCACATTTATCACATAATTTGGCCATAAAAGCAGTTTCATAATTATCGGTAATAGACACGTTTAATATCAGCGCGTGCGATGACGTCACGGCGTTCTTCAAATCACTTGCGATCGCTGTAGTTTATGATTGTTGTTTTCGATGAATATTTCGCGTTGCTTCGGGTTTATTTGATCATGTGATAAAAGGTATCTCACACTCGTCCTATTTTATACGTAATTTATCAACCTCGTCCTCTAAATTCTATTTGAGCCTCGGTAAACCTCGGCTCAAATCGAATTTAGTGAACTCGGTTGATAAATTCCGTATAAAATAGAAACTCATGTGAGATCCTCTATGTATAATTATGTGTGCATGAGAATCACAGAGAACACACCTCGATCCCATTCGATCGTATCAAGGACGGTACAGACACAAACAATTATTGTTAGTGGCCTTGTCATACTTCCTTTCCGACTCTGTCACCGGCTGGGTACTAGTTTCCGTTTCTATATTTAGCGCGGGGTTTTCCGAACAAAATGGCGAAAACCGATCGCCCCAGAGTCAAATTTCCTGTGTGCTTTGAGAACGATTCCCGCACTAAAAACTTAATGACAGAATGGAGGACCAGAGCGGTAGTTTTGTTGACGATTTTCGCAAGCAACTCATCAGAATTGGAGCAAATTAGAACTCTTGTGTCTGACTTGCCATGCGTGTTGTCGTGACATTGTCGTCCATGTGCGTTTTGACTTTTGTGATGATAAAATAATCGGAGAACCGAATCACACCGTTTCGAAATATAGTTCTTCGGTTTTAGTGGGACTTTTCAAACTTAAGTTTCAAAATTTATACAAATTTTGTTCGATATTTTGTGCGCTTAATAAGGGCAGCATTTTGCTCTGTTCTCTTAGTATATATCTTATTTTCGCGGAAGTCCACCAAATGTGGGTGAAATGTCGCCGGTTGCAGCGGTATTACCGAGTCATCAAGGGAGGTAAACCCTGCATGGAGTTTGGTATACACCCGTTATCATATACCACCGTTGAGTGTTGGCGACCAGCCACGAGACAGCACGAGCTCGCCGGTAGCTGGTGGCAAAAATGCCAGCTAACAAAACAAAACAAAACAACCTTTGCAGCTGGCATTTTTGCAGTTTGCAGTGCAATATTGCCAGCGTATGAACGTACCCTAAACAGAAAAACATTAAAACGCATACAGTTTCGTTCATATATACCATGACCATCAAGTAAACATCATGTTATCATAAAGACCTACTATATTTTACCTAAGCAAGAGCCTGACTGTGTTACAGAAGACAGCACATTGCTACTGGCTAATCACACACAAATGACATAAACGCTCTTTATTAGTTCCATATCAGGAATTCATCAACAAAGAACGCTCTTTATGTTTACTATCATAATAGAAACAAACACCGGAAAAGTAACTTTTTATGCTTTTGTTTACATAACAATGGTCAAACATTTGACAATAACATACTGTTTATGCGATATTTCTTATTTGTATACGGACAAAGTCTGTCTACATTTTGATGTTCTTTCTGTTCGTGGCGGTTTTTGACGGGTGGAAATATTTTCACGGGATACCCACCACCAAGGCCAACCGTACCTTTAAACTTGTTAGTGCCGCGACCTGGTGCCAAAATTGTGCACTTTGAAAAAGCACCAAATTTGGTTTATATTCTCGGTGATGCTTGAAAACAAGAAAAAAGAAGCTCAATTTTGCCCGTGGTTGCCAGGGTAACCGGTTTTCAAAATGGCCGCCAAAATCCAGTTTGTAGATCGATATAGGAGGCCAAATGCTTGTTTTTCATATTTTAATTGAAATTTGAAGTATTTGATAACTTCGTTTAATTGGTGTATGTATGTGCTGTTCAAACAAGAATTGATGAACATGGGGTCCAAAATGGCTTCCAATGTGGCCACCATATAACGTAAAATTACCATAATTATTTCTATTGCGCGCATTCGTATAACCTTATCTTAAACAACTTACTAGCACAGTGAAAGTGACGAAATGATAGATAGTTCAACTGTTTTACACGTAAGATACATTATAAAGATGCACATATATGTGTTCGAGTGCGCGCATCACCACAATAGTATTATGCCGGGTCATTCGTTAGGTCAATGCAGCTGTGCTATTGTCGCGTTATCTCGGCGTACATCATATTCATATTAGCCCGGCCAGTGGCTTAGTACCAAAATTTAGCAAAATCGTAACAGACTTGACAAAAACGAGAAACTTTTCTGATATGTATAGTGGCACATTGGGAAAAAATGCAGGGGTGCCTGGGCTGCGGGTCGTTGGTCAGGATAACATCTTGTTTCCGTGGCAACGGCATTAAATATCTCGGAAAAGGTTTTAAAAGGCAACTGTTGGAAACCAATGAGCATTGTGGTACAGAAATTATGTGAATTTATAGTTCCATCAATGTTACATCAAATGAACTGGCCAGTAGGACATATAGGGTCAAGGCCAACTGATAATGTCGAGGTCATTGAAAAAGGCCATTGTCTGGTCTATTTTTAGTAAGAGACTTTTGTTATACCAAATATCCACTTATGATTTGAACGGGTGTGGTTGGCGGGGATGCGGATGGCAGTAATCCCCTATAACTTAGCCGTTTAATGATGAATTTTGATTTTGGTGGTTTTACAGCCATATATGTGAAAGCTTCAAGCAGAAAATAAAACACACCTGTGACCTAGTATCATTTCCAGAATTTTGAGAGCAGATCACCACGCCTCAGTTCGTTGTGCGTTTATACCGTCAAGTGGCAGCCATCTTGGCTTCTACTCTTTGCATTTCTATAGCATTCGGCATACCATATGTGCCACACAACCCCCCCCCCCCCCATTCGAACGTCACTAAACTTCATATAGATCTTCGGGATGACCTCTAGATAGGACCTGCCAACTTTGTCCAATTTTAGTTGAAAAATATGGCCGCCATGAGCCATCTTTGATTTCGCATTTCAATCGGCTCGGCATGTATAGGATCACCTCCAAATGCAAGATATTGAATTTGAACAATTTTCGGCGAAAAAAAAACTGGCGCTGGCAGCCATCTTGGATTTTACTCTTTGCATCATTAAATATTTGAGGACCTCGTACAGACCTCATTTACATCCTATTGATCAAAAATTCCATATGGATCTTCGGGCTGGGAGCTATTGAATTTATCTGAAATTGTTATTTAAAAGATTTTACATGCATCATTGCGATTATAGTTTACTTATTTCATAAATTAAATCCCGTCATTGAATTATTTTAATAATTTTAACTTTCGTTATTCTTAATCCTCTCATTAACTGAAATGCATGGCATTTTCCAAATTTATCCCTCCAGAAGTTGAGCTACAGTGTTATTGACACTTCTATAGGTTGTATTTATGACCTTGGTCTCAGCAATGTGGTACGGTATAACTGTTGTCACCAAAATGTCATTTCTGTTACCACAATCATCACTTGAATGAGAACGAAATGACGGGCAAAATTTATGAAAACCTGATGTAACGAGCATATCACTAGATCGTGGAGGTGGCAACATTACCATTACATAGAAAGCAACTAGCTAGTCACTCTTATTTTAGGTTACTGTCTCGCCTGTTACCAGGATGTTCACTTCTGTTACCATCCTCCTTTGTAACAGTATGCATGGGCAGTGACAGTAATGACGATTATGTTATAACAAGGACATTTAATTGGCGAGTCCATTAACCCTGACGTAATGTGGAGTGAATCTTGGCGTGCATATTTATTATATATTATACCACCTCCTCCTAAAACCGGTTCGCTTAAATTTAAAAAAACTTAAAATTGGGTGGCCGAATATACGATATGTTTATATGAACCGTTTCTTGATACAAAAAATACTCATTGATGAGTACTCCCCATTTGGAAATAATTAGATAATAAGTTCAACAAACACATATTATAGGGAGTTTGTTGAATTTATATTGTCAAAATATATCCCACCAATTAGTATGAATCCTTCTGCACATACTATATTTTAGTCGGTCTGTCATCGGCTCATATATCCTGAACACCCCCACAGGTGAAGAATATAGCATTCCACTGTATATACAGTTACTGGTGATATAATACATTTACTACACAAAGGGTTGCATATTTCTGATATCTTAACTGCCAACCTCCTCCCAAAACCGGTTAGCATAAATTTGGAATGAACTTAAAATTGAGAGGTCAAATATATGATATATTTATATGAACCACTTCTTTACTAAATACCCATTTATAAATACTCCCATGTATGAAATAATTAGATACTAAGTTCAACAAATTAATTATATGAATGAATCCTTCTGCACTTATTATCTTTAGTCAGTCTGTCATCTGCTCATATATCCTACCCCCCCCCCCCCGATGAAGAATAGAGCATGTCAGTGAATTCAATTATAACTGGTGGGAGAATACATTTACTAAATAAAGGGTTAATCTTCATTCTAAAAGCATAGGCAGGGACTTATATAACGCGCTCCGCTGCCCCCCCCCCGTACCGGCCACATTACCCTTATGCGCCGTGTCTAAATACGGGCCTACTATACGTCATGGCAGTATATGCATCTGCGACTACCATGACGCTATAGCAGACGCGCATATAGGGACGGCCGGCTCATAAGGGCAGAGCGGGTGGGAGAAGTGGGATTTGGCAGCGGGGCGAACCAAACTTATATATTTCTCCGCAGAATACAGACGACAAACAGGACACAGTCAATGGTGAAATTTATTTAACTCGCTCTATAAAAAGAACTCTTAAGATGGAATCTTTAAGGCAGTCAAAATATCTCAACCGGACTGTGGATACCACGCCATTAAGTTGCAAATCGAACGACATTCGAACCATCACGTTATCCATTCAACCTGTAGTTAGTGCCAGGAGATCGTCGTTCGAGATACCAAACTTTGTTATCAAATACACATCAAGCGGAATGCGACCAAACCCAAAACCGGCCATGCATACAAAGAAAGAACACGTTGCTCCGTGGCGGGCCTCGATTCGGGGTTCACACGCGTCAAAGACTAGCGATTCAGCGAACCCGGTGGACAAGATCAAATGTGAAAAATGCAAACACAGACTGAAAATCGTCGAAGACAATTATAATCGTTCACAGCAACCCAAAGAACAAATATACGACGAAGCGAACGGTCCGATAAATTTGCGGAATTTGGTAGAAGATCAAGCCGAATCGGTTAAAAGTACTTATCAGTCATCGGTTGTCATTCCGACGCGCATACACAAGGATGTCAAGTCGGAACGCGAGCTTAAAAAAGAAAAGGTGAAGCAGGAAACGGTAAAAATGGAGAAAAAGATGGAAGAGCGGATATTACAGATGAGTAATGCATACAGAATTCCCCCTCCTCCACCTGACAAAAAATACAAGTTCTCAGGCTGGAACTGTCTGAAGAGGAAAGATGGGTCCGATCAGTCACATTGTATACAGGTGGGTGCACGCAGGGCCATATACACTCAGATAGGGTGATCAAATTAAATGGAGAATATGATCTTGCTGAAAGTGGTTATTTTTACAAATATTATATCGAAATTGACAACACATACAGTCATACGTATATAACAATTAAATTCAGTGACTCGCGATGTGGAAATCGTTTTCATTTGTTTATCGCCGATATATAGTTGCGTCCCAAATGTAGAAGTAAATATTTACAATTGATCGTATTTCAAACGATGTTTTCTATGGAGTGGTACTAGACCCCGAAGCCACGACAAATAGTTTTCATGGCTGGCTCAACCGATTTTCGTGGCTGGTTAGCTAGCTAAGCCGGCTCAGTCACGACGTTCGTGGCTGACGAAATATGGCGGCTGAGCCGGCTGAGATGTTGTCATTCAGTGTATTCTCGTTTCCGAAATGTTCCTAACCCCCTGTTACCGGTTATAGACGCCGTTTTTTTTTGCGTTTGTGGTGAACCCGTAGAATTCCAGACCACACGTAATCTTTTGATGTTGGGCTTTTCCATTATGGCGAAAATTCACGAAGGACTGGTATGGATATACTATGTAGTTTCCCATCTAATCGGTATAAGTAGTTACATTTGGGACTTCTGTCGACTTCAGACTGCTACCATCACTGCCATCTTGCGATATATGCATGCACCATTGAATGATGAACCCGATAGTAATGATATATAATATTTCAAACTATTTTCTATTCTTATGTGTAATATATATTGACAAATGCCAGCAATGTCCGAGACTGGGTGTTGTCGATATAAACAATTTATATTTTAACCCTTTCAATACCGAATGGATGCGCCCATTCAGTTATATGAAAGCATGCATTGGGGTAGTCTATTCCACACTAAGGGGCCCGGTGTTCTGATAATATAACAACCATGCCGTGTCCATGCGAGTATATGCCAATATTAGGAAATGCGGTTTAGTTCTTTGCGATTCACAGTACAGTTGTGCTTGACATATAAGCCCATGCACATGGCTCAGCCATTTTACAATTCTGGTGGCGGAGATTTTTAAATGTGGCTGGCGTTAGAGATAATATGGCTGGCGACGGCTTGTGGCCAATATGGCTGGCGGCGGCGGCGTGCGATGGCGGCTTCGGGCTCTAAGTGGTACGGTCAATTTGCTTGAGATTTTCGGCCATATATATTAGTAGAATGCTACATTCCTCCAGTTGGGATATAGCGCCTGAATGCTAACCGAACAAGTCCATAAGATGTCTTTAACATCATGTAATATACAGGAGATTGTCACCCCCCCCCCCCGAATCCTCGTTACCGGTTAACACATGCAGTGGGATGAAACTTGCGTACCAATTTAAAAAATACGGCATATAAAACACAAATTTATCACCGTATGTGCCTACATTTTCGCATTACTTCAACGCGATGTATAATTGTTTTGCCTGAAGTTGATAAAATATTATCACTGGTTTAGAAAATAATTAAATTGAGAATAAAATGGTGCTATGCATATGAAAGCTGGTTGCAAACTTTTTGTTGAATCATGAATACCATGAAATTGGTCATATGGATCCCGTGTGCATACCAGTTAAAGGTACTCAATCCGATTCGATGGTCCCCATATAATCAGTCTCCATCAACAACAACAACATTTTTTAGAAATGCCGCTTCAGTTGTTAGAATCGATTAATTGCCCAGAAGTAATGCTAACCACTGTCAACTATAGTATAACATTGCCCGAAACGTGTTATCGACGAAATTTGGCCTTATTATCAATACAAAGCCTCTTGAATTTATAGAGTTATCCATCTTCATCCGCAATTTGGTCCTAGACGGTCGGCTCGTCGACTTCTTATACTGGACCACTTATAAGTATCGATGGTGAAAAATAATAGATTTAAAAAAATCGATATATAATAACTCTAATAACTTGTTTCTGACTCGAATCAAATATATTTTACCCCCGAATCCAAATAAATAGTAATTGAGGGGCGCTTAATCGGATTATGCATCTTTAACAGGAGATATGAATAATGTATACGTCTCATTATCACAAGGTTCCGGCGCACCAGAAAAGTGTAGGGTAAGACCCCCGTACAGGCGTATAAACTGTATTCGGTGTACATCATGTAATTTAATCAACTCGATTGAGCCGTATACTTGAAAGCGTAGCAATAATATGTAGAATTCTCAGTTGAGAGGTCTGTGCATGCATAAGTTTCTGAAGCCCAATACAACCGACAAAGAATTAAGTTAATACACATTTTAGAAATTTCATTGTGATGGGGTGGGGGGGGGGGGGGGGGTTCCGGGCATGCACGTATGCCGGGTGGGTGGGGTGGTCGATGGGACCAACACATAATTTTTTCCGCAACTAAACTTTTCCCCCGCAAGTCTTTTTGACTGTTTTTGCAATGAGTTTGGCTTAAAACACATTAGAATGTCAATATTAACATAAATGAAAAATTTCATGATGATCAGACAAACAGTATAGCCTGTAGCCCATGCTAATGGATTGAATTTTGAAATCCAAGATGGCCGCTGGCAGCCATGTTTTTTTGGCCGAATGACCCCAAAATGGCTCGTTCCTATTAACATGTCAATGTTAATATCCATGACAAATAGTATGCACAGAAATTCATATACAGCTGTTTACAGTGACCCCCCCCCCCCCATCTCTGTTTTAGTGTTAAAAGGGGGTGGGTGTCCAAAAATGGTCGGGGTAAAAACTGCCGAAAACGGAAAAACTTTTGGACGCGGGGTGGGTGGGTCCCAACAACGGTCGAAAGGAAAAAATCAGCAAACGTGCCTGAAAACAAATTCGACCCCCCCCCCCTGTTTCGACCGGTGATACTATGCCTGAGTGAACATGCGTTGGAATGGCCCCCGTCGCCCAGTACTTCAATGCTATTTCACAATGATCATAAAGATAAGCTAAATTTCGGGTGATCTGACGTCAGTGATTTCCCGATGTTACCATAAAAATTATGCCCCGACATTTACACAAATGGCCAAACTACCCGACCCGACTTAGGTAACACTCCACAGTTTCGAATGATCATTAGGGGTGATTTTATAGATATAAAGTGCTAGTGGTTTCTGGCACCATTCATGTGGTATTGATGCAAGGTATTGAGACAAGGTGGGATATGAATTTGTGTAATTTTAGAAGGTGTTCTAGACAGATGAAAAAATTAAGTGCAAGTGACCTTGACCCAACCCATAGACAGCAGTAGCGTTTTCTGCGAAACAGTGACTCTAGATACTGCGTCAATTTTTTAGCACCCAAAATTTGTCATCTGCATTAAAAATTGATTTTCTGGAATTGTAAATAGCGAAAGTTTGAAATTTTGTCATGTTGATGTTGGAAGCCAGAGGCCTTTGAACCAACATAGGAGACCATGCTCGAACAGTTAATTAGTCCATGAGATAGAACTGTGAAAATGCATAAATAAAATTTTGGCTGCACCCCAAGGGGGGGGCAATGTTGTATTGCTTAATATGATAGTAAGATATGTTCTGATCAAAATCTCACTTGTTGGCCCTTGATTTAGGTGTCCGTTTTCAAAAAAAATTAGAATTAATGACCCAAAATATTTGCGATTTTGTCACATTGCTTAGGTTAGGGATGTTCATGAAAATTTCAAATTAGTCTAATCTTTTTAAATTTTTGTAGAACTCACCATGCTGGTCACAGAACCGTAAACCATTTTAATATTCGTCAAATATTTTTTGAGTTATGGACATTTCTGTACCCAAAAAATGGTCGTTTTTCAGATTTCGGAGCCCCCATTTTCGTTCCATTTTCGTTCCATTTTCGTTCCATAACATGGACTTAGTCAAATTTGGCTTTGTGACATGGGGTCGCGTGACGAAATGCCATTTTTGAGGTCTTGTAACTCAGTAAATTTATCTCCATACATCTTGATGTTTTCCCAACATATTTAATATGTAAGTCTAACTTTATTGTAAAGAAATTTTGGTTATTGCATGTAAAATATTTTCGTTATGGCCTATGGCTTATTGAAATCCTCTTATTTTCGAAAATGTAATTTTTTGGGCATTTTTCTTGATTTTTTTTTATAAAAAATAAACAGGTGAGGATTAATTGGTAAAACTAGTTGAACTTTCAGCTTAAAACATTTATCTCCATACATCTTGATGTTTTCCCAACATATTTAATATGTAAGTCTAACTTTATTGTAAAGAAATTTTGGTTATTGCATGTAAAATATTTTCGTTATGGCCTATGGCTTATTGAAATCCTCTTATTTTCGAAAATGTAATTTTTTGGGCATTTTTCTTGATTTTTTTTTATAAAAAATAAACAGGTGAGGATTAATTGGTAAAACTAGTTGAACTTTCAGCTTAAAACATTTTTTAATTCAAATGAATCCATTTTGTCGATTATACTAAGATATGTTTATGGATTTCACCCCTTTTTGTTGTCAACGGAGCACAAATTTGGCAGTCAGTTTAGGGGTAGGCCAAATCACACAGTATACATATTGGAGACAAAGGGCTGAGGGTATGTGCACAAAGCAAGTGGCTATATCACCAGTGGTGAGGTGGATATGTATACCTGGAGTGACCCTATGGTCATTGCTGTGGTATTTATGTATATCATGAATGTCTATTTGGCCATAAAAGGTATATAGGGTGGTGACCGTATGGCCAATGGTGAGGTGAACCGTGAATGGGTATACAGGGATTGACTTATGTTCATGAACATGGTGAATATGTATACAGGGAGTGATTATATGGTTATGGGTTGTGTGTAGGATCATACCCAGTGTTCATGTATTGTAACTCGTGGCTGTATGGTCATTTGTGGTGTGTACGGGTATAACCAAGTATGGCTATATATGGTCATGGGTCAGGTGTACGTGTATACGGTGGGTGACTATATTGTCATTTGTGTGGTGATTATGTATATATGGAGTTACTGTGTGGTAATGGGTGGCTATCGCTTTCCTCCATTGTACAAAAGACCATCAAGATGGAGAACTCTGACATTACCTCTCTATTGATTAACATATCCTTGAGCCATTTTGGAAAGCGATAGACACCCAAGGTTTCACATGTACAACCCACATATTACATCACAGAAACACCACAAAAATGACAATATCGTCACACATGCACTTTATACACGTACACCTGACCCATGACCATACAGCCATACATGGTTATACCGTACACACAACAAATGACAATACAGTCACGAGTCACCATGCATGCACACCAGGCATACTCCTATATCTGACATATGACCATATCGTCACTCTCTGTATACATATTCACTACATTCAGGATCATAAAGTCACTCCTTGTATACATATTCACCTCACCATTGACCATACAGTCACTACCTGTATACATATTCGGCACCTCCATAGTCATATAACCACTCGATAAATACATATACAGCCCACCCATGACCATATATTCAATCCAGGTATACATATACACATCGCCAATGGCCATTCAGCCCTTCCCAATATACCAATACCAGCACCCACGACCACTCATACATTCCATGCATATACACCTCACACATGACAATTCAGCAACTCACTGTATACTCATTCACGCCATCCATCATTACACAGATACTGCCTACACACCCACCAATGATAATCCATCCACGACATATATAACAATATAACCAATGTCAGAAATGGTAACGCGCTCAAGATCATATATTATAAACCCAAGAATGTAATTGTAGAATATAAAATATATTGGTTTTGCGAATGGCCAACTCAGAATTCCGTTAAAATAACAATAACAACCAGCAACTAATTAACGAACCGGCGGCCGACTCGACCGTCTCCGACCACAACCCCCAGTGGGCTGCAAACATTTCTTTTATTTGTAATTGACATATAGTTTATCACAAACCAAAAATCAAAATTAATCAACGTTGATTAACGACAATAAACGAAATTGAAATTCCCCAACTACACCTTTCACCGGACTCTGCCTCCAGCTCGCAGTTTGACTTTTAATCATCCCAAAAATTCCCATTCTATAAATAAAACTAATAAAAGACCCATTGATAATGTAAGCGCCCACGAGAAAAGAGAATCTCGCCACCAGTTATACACGCGGCGCGCGTAAATATTCATCCCACCCTTTACCAGAATGGCAGGCCCTATATACCCACGCGCATAGCCAATGGCCATCCAGCTTACTCCATGTATATACACTTCAAACATGACCGTACAGTCATTCCATGCACACATATACACCTATATATTACCCATAACCATTAAATCGCTCCCGATTTATCCACACACTCCATGACCATACAGACAGCACATGTCTACATATACACCCCACCTGTCATAATCCCGTCCATGACCTTACAGTCACTCTATGTATATACATGAACAATACACAGGTGGCCATATAGCTTCTCTAGTTATGTCCATACACCATATCAATGGACATACAGCCACACCGGGTACACCCACACTGGGTACACACAACCATACAGTCACTCAATGCATACCGTTTCACCTCACACATGATCACGATCACTCCTTGAATACCTACACATCTTACCATGGACACCCCACTCATAACCATATAATCACTCCTTGTATGCCTATTCACCTCACCAATGATCAAACAGTAACTCCCTGGCTGTCATCTTGGCATCCACCCTGTACCCAGTTGATAATTTTTTATCATAATGGGCCAGAATAGCCACATATTATGTTTTATGTCAGTTCCGTCGCAAAGTTCTGCCAATTTCCTTTCAATAATATGGCCAGAATCACAAAAGAGGTTCTCGGAAAAATTCCATACTGCATCTTTAAAATGAATTTGCTACCTTTTTCGGATAACGCAGAGATTAATGTTCGGGATATATGTAAAAGAAATGAATTTTATTACCAAATTTGGTTGCCATCTTGAGAAAATGGTTTATAAATGCCGTAGTGTGACACAATTATGATAGACCAGAACAATAATCACCTTTCATATCAAAGATAGTTACATTTCACTTGAACAAATGATCCAGACCTGAAAAGTGAATTTTTGCCGATATTTTTTGTCAAGTTTGTGTGAGAAAACTCCAATATTTCTGGTAATGTCAGTGGTGACAATAGTAACAATAAACCATGGTGCATCAGACATGTTAGTGTTGGATTACGCCCCCTAGCGGCCAAGCGGACACTTTTTGTCAAGGCCAACAAGTAAAATTTTGTTCCTGGTGCTATAAGCTTTCCATAGACACCAAAAAAACCTTTGCCCCCCATGGGGTGCAACGAAAGTCAATTTCCATTTTCTATCTCATGGACTAAATATGGAAATTGCTAGGGCCAGGAACCTATACGTCAAAATCTGCTCGAATATGACGGCAAAATGTAACTCTTGGCAATTTTAACACTCGTATCGTCTATATTGTTCAAAGATATTAGCAAGATATTAGACTATAGTATCTTCATAATGAGCTATCCCAACAACTCATATCTGTTTTACTGCAAAAAAAAAAAACCGGATATCGAGATTTTGACGTTCACACTTGATGTTTTTTATCTTCTGTTTGAGACATATCATGCTGTCATAATTATGTTCATGGAAATTATGGCTTAGCTTGGTTCACGGCCATGACATTGTATATACACAGTATATACATAGATCAAATGCTTTACATGTTTTATAACTTACCATTTAGGTCATCGCCGGGGAAATGGACAGCCAGTGGCGTTCCAGATCTGGCAAGACCATCGTCAACAACATATCTAACTACTTTCGATCCACGCGCCTTGCGGCATGGCGTGAAGTGAGATTCCGACAAGAGAGCAAAACTTTGAAATACAACGAGAAGTCATATCAAGAATTCGTCAGCAAAATCTCAATTTTGCTTTCTATGGGCAATCCAAGGCTTTACCTGTATCCCAGCACAGATGCTTTTTCGCGAAGAATGAAGTTCCTTAGTAAAATACAGTTGTGGTCAAAAATAATTCGAACGGAAACAGAGAAACGCATGGCCATCAAGAAACGTACGTTCCCGAAGTATAAAGTAAAGCGAAAGAGACTTACCATACGAGGGTCATTCGTTGTTGCTGCGCGCGTGAAGTCTTGTAGACGGAAATCCCCTCATAGCGACAACAGCGATGAATCTCTTTTGGGCAAAGGAGGAGCCATGAGGCTCGAACACAAGGTATCATACAGAACATTCGAAGATAATGTTGTAATAACTCTAAACGCGGAAGTCGCGGACTGTGCATCGGACGACGAGTATTCCGGAGATGGCGAATCGACCGTTTCCGAACCGGAGTTGCCGAAAACGCCCGAACCAAAAACTCCTTCCCCTGAACCGGAGGTGCAAGAATCCGCGAACGACGAAGAAGAAGAAAGGGTTGAAAAAGAAAGAGAGGATGCTTTGCAGAAAGAAAAAGAAAGGATGAAAGAGTTAGAGGCGGAAATGCTTGAACTGAAATCTCCCAGAGTCGAGGTGCTAGCGAGTCCGCGGTCGCCAAGAGACAAGAAAAAGAGCGCTTCATGTTGTTCTTTATTATAACATGCAGTGAGTGTAGTCGGAGACTGCATGGATGTTTATGTGTAAAAATACGCTTCATATTATAAGTTATAGTTCATTTTCAAACGAAATGACATTCAAGTTATATTCACAAACTGGCACATTTGTCTGTCATTTTGTTTCCAGGCAACTCATCACAAAGGGCTATATGACGTAGCGACAGGGGTCGGGTTGTGACACCCCACCCAGCTTTCGTAAAAATGTTAACTTAACAGTTGTAAATGTCATATCTGACACAACATTCGTTATAGCTGTAAATTCCACATCAGAAATAGATTGAAATATTTCTCGTATATACTTTGATTTTCCAACCATTAATTAATGGGGAATTTGCTGTTGTTTTAGACTAACATTCGCATATTTTCCTACCTTTGTTCAAAATGTTGGACTGAAATGGCAATCACTTTGAAATTTTCCAACCTTAAAAGGGGGTGTCAGTTTGCAAATGGACAACACTTGGAGAGCTTGAGGCCAGTCTAGATACTAGGATTTGACAGTTTTAATGTTCAGATTTCAACATTTTATCCCACGAGTCCTGATTCCTCCCGCTGGTCAGTAAAAACAATTGCAAAATAAATCGAAGCATTGAGGTACAAGCCAAAGAGGATCCAAATGGAATTATGCAAACTCTGTTCTGGCCCTAAGTGCTAGAAATAAAATTTGTGTGGAAAAATTAAATATAGTTTAAACATGACCATTGATAAAAAAAAAAGTTGACACGGATACAATTTTCACTATATATAAAGGCCATAACTCTGCAAACAATAAGTGGACAAACCCCGTTCCATGTGATATATCTTTCTCATATTGATGGACCAACGGGCGGACGGAACCAATTTCTATATCATATGCGAACGATAATTGGGTTAGATAGTAGATAGGTTGCCGAGTTCTATAACCTTTTCTTTCACGTTCTCAAAAAAAGTTATATTATCTTTGTTCGGACCATATATTGCTACTAACGCAAGTCTTTGATTTTTTATTGTTATATCTATTAAAGATAATTTCCATTTTCATCCGAGATGCAATTATGAATTTTATATTCAAAGGAGCTTTTGAACCCAATTGCAATGCCTCTACTATTACTACTGAAGGATGCAAATTTCATTTAATTTCCCCATTCATTTCTCCAGATACGCTCACATTTTTTTGTGGCATGGGTATCAATGAAGATACTAATATCATACTTTTGTCTAAAAATATTGGATATATCTCTTCTTTTAGTATTGTCTGACCTAAGTCCCCTGCAGTTCACTGCTCCTATCTTAATTGACATTAAATGTGTTGTTATTCAAGTGCATCATGTGATTATAAAGACAGCTTGTTTTTTTGTTTTTTTTACCCCTCTCCCACCCACCCCTTGAAAATGAACATAAATTATTAACATTGTGTGCTTCCCTGTTGATTCAGTTGCAAAATGCCAACCAGTCGGAGTTCTCTGCAGTCGAAAAAGCGGAAATTAATTGCCTTGTGGTTGGCAGGAATGACACCATGAGCCAAAGAAGATTCTGGGTTCATCCGATTTGTCAAAAAAAAAAAAAATATCCCGACAGTTGGCCAATATGGATACGTTCATGACGACATAGAAACTAAGGAGGGGCGAAGAAGCGTGCATCTGTTAGCACTGATATCACCCTACAGGGATGTGGACCGTTTATTGTAATAAATATGATAATTACCTGTACATGTAGATATTAGTGACTGTTTGCGTCTCGGTCGCTCGAAAAAATCACGATTTGACCGCCACAGCATCCGTACACTCCAGCACAGCGGACATACACCCGTCACAGAGCAGAAACGATTGGTCGGTGTGATATATGGAAAGCATGTGTTCATGTCATGGTTACAGGTATGGATGTGAATTTTGAGAGTGATCAATTAAGTGAAAACCATTTGACTTATCACATTGGATAGCATGTGTCTATGGAACTGGGCAAATCAACCAACTGCCCAAAACTATACAGGTCAGGGTGTGTCATCATAAACTTTGCCATGAAATATAAACAGTCTGATGGCAACTATTTGAGTTATCAAATCAGATATCATGCTGGAAATGGGGGTAAAATAGTCCACAAAAAGTATGGGACTGGTTCCATGCAACAAGTCAATATGCCATTGGATACCTTAATTGTTATATCATGCAGCCCAGCTTACAGACGAATTACTTCTCTTGGCCATAACATATATAAACATTACTGCCCATAGATTAGCTTGGTCCATCTCTTGACCAAACACTAGGTTGGAACCATATGCATCTATTTATATTAAAGCACATGTACTTGAGGGATTTTCAAAACAGGAAATCACCTATGTTTTAGAATATTCAATAGGTGTATTGTTGAGTGTTCATTAATTAATGAACCTCGTTCAAAGTGGAAGGGTTAATTTATTATTGTTCTGCATACAATGCAGTGCAGAGTTGAAACAATAGACCATTGCACAGATAATTCATATTGGCTAACAGCCATTAATTGAATTTAATATTGATAGGATGTGTGACTTGTGTGCATGGGTGGGTATGAAGAGTTAATATAATTTCATGCGTCTCAGGAATGGTTGGGAAGTTTTTTTTGGTTCTAAGCACATCAATGAAAATATACAAACACTTATACAGGTGAGGGGTGTGCCATCCAAATGTTTTTTTTTAGATTTTAATCCTTGCTCAGTTTTTGTTAAATAAAATTTTTGAAAAACTAACACCGTTATAACATCCGAGTAACCCCGAGTCACCACACCAGATTTGGTTGAAATCAGTCCAGGGTGGGAGAAAAATCATGAACAGACAGACAGACAGACAGACACTTTTGTATATATCAGATAAAATGGAGGAAAGGACTCAGTATGAGTGTTCATTGCTTCAATATGCTTGCTTCAGTGAGTCTGATCTCTGATCGAAATAGCCATGTATCGATCAGAATGGCACATTGAGATGTCCTTCAAAACAGATCAAACTTTAAAAGCAGTCCGTTTTTTCGCTCATGTAGGGGTCCGAACCTGCACCAACCTCATCGAGGCTGGACTGCGATGATCCTATCCAGGACCTAACCACCTCATCTACGGGGATACCTTTAAAATGAAGCCCTTTCATGAGAGTTGTTAATCTTATCAATATTGACATAGAACGAATCTACCATTATATTGGAACATCGCAATGCACTTCCTCCGAAATTGTATCTGTGACCATATGATTAATGGTACTGGTGTATATTAACAATGCCCAATGAATTGGTCTCTTAATAAAGGCTAATGGTTTCACCACAGGCAGGTTAGACATTAAATAAAACATTAAATAACTACCTTGTCAGCGTGTGAAATGAACCGGTAGCTGTTAGTGCATTGATTGCTTGATGCACTTTCCCGCTATTGTTGGACCTGTTGATGTGGATAAATATGATACCTAATCCACAAATTTGTGTGGCCACGAAATGGCCTTTTTATGAGAAACTACAACATTTTATGCCAACGAAATCAAAGCCATTCACAGTAATTGGACTTTGATTGGTAATCCCACTGTGACAGTAATGTTTACATAACAATGGTTTTGACATGCGAAATCTCATAATAGGAGAGTTATTAAGTTTATAATGAAAATAAGAACAAAGTCAACCTATTTCATGTACAGTAATGCCCTAAATAATCGACTCCTTAACCACAGCATAATTATGGGTATTTTTTCAGGATTTAGTTGGAAATATGGCTTGTTGCCATTCATCGGAAAGCTCTCGTTGCCATTCATCGGAAAGCTCTCAGTGAGAGCTTTCCGATGAATGGCAACAAGCCATATTTCCGACTAAATCCTGAAAAAAATACCCATAATTCTGCTGTGGTTAAGGAGTCGATTATTTAGGGCATTACATGTACTTATTGATGATAGCTGTTTTTGCAGACTTTTATGTTATTTCGCTTCAATTCACTTTGAAAGCTTCTGGTCACTTTATCCCTTTCATGATGGGAGTTGCGCTGCTGCAGCATTAAAGATCCTGTGCCTGCACTAGTGCCTTCTCTTACATATGCGAGTTTCCCTTAGGGAGCCTCACATATATAAAAGA